>VWZG01007074.1:27801-72512 GCA_013396735.1 Grallaria varia
AAGACGTTCATATTAGATGATGGATGACTTCCCATTAGATGTCAGTGAAGGATAATTCATAACAAAGGGCAGGGAGGGGCAGGGGAGAGTAATTAAATTGAAGGCCAAATTAAAGGGCAAGGTTCTGAGTGCATTTTCATCTCTATTTAAAGTAATGGAAATGAGAACAAAGTGCATCTTGCACAAATGGGCTTGTAATGTTCGCTATAGTGTGTCTTACTCCTTTTTGTAACATGGAGAATTTTACCATAGATCAAAATATAGTGTCCCACTTAAATCAAACTTAATGTGAAAAAAGAACCTGCCTTGCAAGCCTGTACTGTAGGAGTGAAAACACAGATTTCCACTTTGTGTGGCCAGAGCATTTCTCAGTCCACACTGCAAAGTAGGTGCTTAACAATCCAGCCAGACCTTTTGTCTTCTTCAAAAGAATGTAATTTGTTCCAGGTTTCAATGACCACCTGTATTTTCAAAGTATGGTGAGCTAGGCTAGGAATGTAACTGGTGTTAGGGAAACACAGGGGTTTCTTTTCTAGAGGTTTTACTAGAGGTTTTAGTTGCTAACCTTAAGTCCAGAAAATTTAAAAGATTTCAGGGTTCTTCTGGAGTCATCTTTACCATGAGTTACTGTACGTAACTGGTAGCTCATACGTGTCTTGGCTGTCTCTTTTTAAAAAAAACAAAACCAAACAACCCCGCAAAAAACCAAACAGCACAACAAGAATTAACAGGGAATTATTATGTGGAGTCTTCAATAACAAAAGGTAACAGGGAAAAAATAATAAGCAGTGTGTAGAAATAATGGCTCAAAGATCTCTCTTCAAGCCGCTGTTTCCCCCCATGCATGTCCATTAAAGTAAAATTGCTAAACTGCCTTGAACTTAAGTCATTGAACTACTGTTTCCTTTTTAACACTTACCTATCAAGCTGTGTGTTTGCCGCAGAATGTTTGTGATACCTTGTAACGCTGAGTGGGAGCTTCTTAACGGATTGGAGACCAAAATGTAGAATTACTTATGTGTGATGATAAACAAGAAGGGTGAAAGACGGACAAAACAAGCCTATTAAGCTTAACTGAAAAGACGATGCCTTAAAAAACAAAATGATGTGTGTGGTCAGCTACAAACAGTTGGATCTGATCTGAAGTGCTTACCAAGACTGAAAAAAAAAAACCCAAAAAACCAAAACAACAGAAAACCCAACCTAAATAACCCCAGGAAAAAAAGTGTTTGTCACAGACTCAGCTTGAACAAATTGTGGTTTCATGTGGAGATTTTTCTTAGTAGACAAAAGATTTGTAGGAAGACATGAAATTTTTAAATCTTTTAATCTTACCTGTAATTAATTGGTAAAGAAGGTGTAAACACTTCAAATGTAGTTGCTCATCTTTTACTCGGCCACCTTATTTCTGTGTTTGTTGCAGACCTGCTGGCTGCGTTTTCTAGAGGTTTCAACTTGCCTTTGCCTGCTTAAACTTGGGACCTTTCCCTCCCAGAAGCTTGCTTGTGCTTAGAGATTTTTCTGCAGCAGCTTCACCCTGGTCTTTTTGCTTTTGTGTTCCTCAAGTACTGGCCCCTTCCTCTTTAATGTTACTAATGATTTTATAACCTTTGATTGCCCTCCTGCTGGATCAGCTCTGGGTATTTTGGCTGTCTTGGGTTGTGGCACTTGCTTAGTAGTGCTGTCCTGGTGTCTCAGGTGACAGCACAGTGAAAATCTATCATCTTCTGCTACAAAGGACAGTGTGCTTTTTTCACCACCACCCCACCGTGAGCACACAGCCCTCAAAATTTATCTATAATTAGTAATTGATGAATGCACTCACTTCTCCTGGAAAATGCTTAATAAGCCTTCACGTAGGAGTGGTTGTAGGGAGACAGGAGGAGTGGAGACTTGTGGAAGATTGTGTGGAAAGCAGTGACCAGTTTTGTTTATTGAGAACAGGCCTTTTGAGTCCTGACAGTAATGAGTGACTCAGAGGCTGAATTACTTTCACAGGACTGTCTAGCACTTTCACTAATTAAGTGTTTTCTCCCTTTATTTTTGTATGCCGTGCATTAGCTCTTTTTTTTCTGTAGCTGTATTTCTTTCTGCCCCTGCACACCTTGAGTGCGTAAGTAGCATTAGAAAACTTCTCTAAAAAAGATACTTCTGAAAGACCTCAAGGATGGGAGGTAGGCAAGTTTGTGTAACCAGTGCTTATGATTGATGCTGCACTTCTCATGTCCTTTGCTCTCTGAACTTAGTCATAGTGTTTTTTATTTTGATTTATCATTTGTCAGAAAAGTGGGGTTTTCTTGACTCACTATTAAAAGAAAATACATAAACTATAGTCAAGATTTATGCATTAAAAATATTTTGAATTCTCAATTACGTTTACTTGACATTCTAGATTGAAATGACTTTTTTCAATTGCTGCCTATTTGCTGAGTAATGTCTTGTTTTTAAGAATATTATATTCCCCCATTAATACATCTTTTAAAATCCAAATTAAGCTATGCAGACAGCTTTAGAAATACTGCAAGATTAGTGGTATTTTTGGCAGTATTTGGTTTGCTTTCCGTTCTACTTCTTACTCCCCTACTCTCTCCACAGCATCATTCATTTCTCTCCGGAAACAGGAGAATGCGCTCAGTCGCGGTTCTCAGCAGTTCTGCAGCCTGTGGAAAGTGTGGGCAGTCTTTGTACACAGCATCCTGGAAAATGTGCATTCTCATGAAGTGACCTGCTAAAAAGCACGTACTAGTACAGCTGTTCTACCCTTCGTTGTTGCACTGCTGTCAAGGTCTGAAATGCCTAGTTTCTAATACTCCCTGTGATTTGCGGTTCATCTGCCGAAGAAACACTGCCACAAGTTATCCAGCGAAGCCCAAAGAGCAAGGACACTGAAGATGGCTCTGTATGCTTTTTATGCAGTTTGGGGTTTGTTGCTGGAAGTGACAATAGCATTTGGCCCAGTACCGAGAATCACTTGGGAGCACAGAGGTAAGAACAGTAATTTAAGTAGTGTAATGTGGGACATTTTCACAACTTCAGAGTTTCTGTGGGATCTGAAACTTGTTGAGGCCCTATGTTCTTTCAGCCTGTTTGCTGTGAGTTTGGTCAGGTGTTGCTGGCTTTGCTCGGTTTATGACTCGGGCACTGTGTTAACTGTTTCCAGTCCTTCAAACAGCTCTGAAAATAGAGTTTTTTAAAGGAGGAATTCTGTGTTTAGCTTTTTCAGCAGAAGAATCTTGCAACTGAAGTTTCCTTAAAGAGAAAACCCCAATTTGTTTTAAACAAATTATTTTTAGTTCGGGTCTGAACATATTAGCAAAGTGCTTCTCTCCAGCTAATAATCTTTTTTTATGCTTTTTCAGAGATGTATTTTGACAGCAAGCCACCCTGTGCAATAAATGAGTCACTCATTAGGGTGAGGGAAAAAACAAGCTCTTGACCCTTTTCTGACAGCATTACATGGTGCCTAGCTATGAAATAATCTTCCACAGAACACCACTTTTCTTGTATTTGAAATTGCAGCAAATACTCATAACCTCCCAATACAATTATCAGAAGTCTGCAAATGTGGTGCAAGGGACAAGTAATAGGAATCAGAGGATTCTTCAGCTTTTGGTGTAATAATTTGGCCTGGATCTGAGAAGAACTCTAAAGCAAGGGCTATTGAGTAGTTACTTGCTGCTGTTTGTGAATATATGTATTTTTTTCCGTCTCCCTCCACCTTGTCTTTCCCCCTGGCATGTGGCATGGGTGCTTTAGGTTTTACATGATTTTGTCTTTGTGTCCTTCCTTACTACTAGTTAATAAGCAACAATTTATTACTTAACCTAGTGTGCAGTAACTGAACAAAGCCAAACAAATATATTGGCCATATGAGGAAGTAACCTTAAATAAGGATATTAAATTCTGAGCAGTCTTACTGTAGGAAAAGATAGATGGAGATTAAGAATGTAGTAGGAATAAGCAGATTATAAGATGACTGCAGGAAGTGCTTTTCCTGATTGTTGGTATAGCAATTAGTAGCTGTTGATGAAGCTTTTCAGAAAAGGTGGTCTGGACCAGGCTTGTAGTTCTTGCTTAAACTCTTTGATGCTCCTGTCTTGTATTGTAGTTAAAATTTGGCAAGCTGCTGTTTATTCGTGTAGTAATGTAGTGAAGACCCACATCCAAATTAGTCAAAATGAATGGAATTTATGTTCATTCCTGTTATTTCTGTGTCTATCTGCTAAAGAGTGTTGCATTTAAATATTGGAAATCTACTTTGAATAGGAGAGGGAGTGGAGTTGTAGGAACCAATTCATCCATTTAGGGAAAATTTTCCTGCCAAGTAAAAGATTTCAAAATTACATGCTTGAGAATCTAGTTTAAAATTAATGTTTCTGGAGTATTATAGTTGAAAATATTGGAAGCAATAATAAATTGTTTTCATCTGTATATTAAAAAGCCACACTTAATTAATCTTGAGGTAGTCTCTTGTACAGAATACCGGGTCTCCCAGGCTCTCAGTCATTTTTCCATTATGATTGTACATGCAGAAAAAAATATTCTTTTATATTAGTCAGTTTGTGTCATCTTCCTGCAAGCCATTCTGGTCCAGTCTGCATGCTTCCTCATTCCAGTGGCTTTTCTCTCATGTCTCCCTTTGTTTCTCATTTTTCTTCCTTTTCATCTTTATTTTCCCCTCATGCTATTTCCTTCTGTTGTGTGCGTTTCATCTCTAGTTTTCACTTCACAATTAGTTTATTGATCATCTGTAAATGTCCTCTTTTTAGTTTCTCTATCTTCTTTCTGCTGTGGCAATATGCTGAAGTGTCATCTGAAGGTGCAGGATATTTTGTAAATTTTGGGGCAGTTGCAAGGGATGTGGTGACAGACCTGGTTTTCCACAGCGGGTTATGTGCAAAGGAAAAGATGAGGAAGGACCTGACAGTGGATGTGGAAAATGGAAGTTTAGAAAAAGCAGGTAGAAAGAAAATGAAGGAAGAAGTTGGTTACCATGAGGGATTACCATGAGAGGAAATACTTAGGTGTATGAAATTGAATGAGAAAGTGGGGACAAGTGATTTTGATGTTTATGATGGGAGCTGCTGTTTCTGCTCAGTGAAGCTTCTGATGGTTCCCTCATCTTTTACATGGGTTTTCTGAACTAACCTTTGTTGTTTTCAAGTCAACAGCCCTTAGACAACTTAGAAAAAATGACTCATATGCTTGACACTGATTGTTTCCTCATGTGGTGCTATTTTTTTTCCATTTCAACAGAGGTCCAGCTAATACATTTTAATGAATCAAAAGTGTCAAACTATTCAACCTTGCTGTTAAGTGAAGACAAAAATGTTCTATATGTAGGAGCCAGGGAAGTGATCTTTGCCTTAAATGCAGTGAATATTGCTGAGAAGCAGCATGAGGTATGCATTTTAATACATTATCCCCCATTTGAAAATCGTACACCAAATTTGACTTAATTTCCTATTATCAGTAGCATTGCACTTTAGGTAGAAGGTACCTAAAAGAGAAACCACTGTGTGGGCTACTCCAGTGTTACTTCTGGAATATGCAATAGAGTCAAAGAGAGGAAGAAAGGAGAAGTTGGGTATAAACAAGTAATTAGAGGTATCCTTGGGTATTCTTGTGAGTAGGATGCTGGACTGGAGTGACTTCGGGTATCGTCTGTAATGGTGGTTCTTACACATATCCTTGCTATTAGGAGTGGGCCACATTCTGTTAATCTAAATAAGAAAGTAACGGAATCTGAAACAGAAGCGAAGTTTGAGCTTGCTCAGGGGTGGCAGGCTGCAGATGTGCTGCTAATGAAGGCCCTGCCCTTTGAGTTTTGGCTTCTGTTTTATGTCTTAGTGTGTCTGCACAGCAAGTGGTGGTGCAGGCAGGTCTGATCCAGCGTGCTCAGAGAAGTACTTTGGATATGCTGACACTGGCTTCTCAAAGTAGATTAGCCAGGCAGAAGTCTGCTAGTGTTCTATTCCTTCCAGTCCTTCCCAGACTCCTGCTTCTCATCCCATCAGCAGCACAGGCTGGCATGTTGAGGTGGAGCGTGGAGTCCCACCTGGGATGCTTTGGAAGATGCTCATAAGATTTTTAATCTGAAGAATGTATTAACGGGTGGTGGTGGGAAATGTCACCAGTATATAGGAGTTGTTTTATGGATGCATGTAACTGTCAAAATTATACTCAGTATAGTGTAAATTGGTCCTGTAAGTTTTCTTTCCTTCCTTTCCCCCAAGTGTTTTTTATTCAAGTGTTAACGAAATAGAGAAATATTTTAAACAGAGAAATACTTAACCAACTATAACTGGTTGCATTTACCTAATGCATATGTTAATGAAAATTTAATTAGCAATTTGAAGGGAGTAATCATTATGAACCCAAAAGATAATAGCAGTAGTTTAGTCCTGTTTACAACACACGAATTTGAAATTGTCACCTCTCAGGGAAAGAATGGCTTTGAAACTTGAAAACTACTTGGAAAATAAATGACTTGTATTTGCTGCAAGATATTGTTAGGATTGCTTTTTTTGTGTCTGTTATTGCAAGATTTTCAGATCGTGTATGGAATTAAAGTACTTTGAATGTGCCTTTTTGTTGCTTTTTTCATTTAGTTACAATGGAAGGTAACAGAAGATAAAAGGACTAAATGTGCAGTCAAGGGCAAATCAGAACAGGTATGTACTTTTATTGAACTTTGAGAAAGATGTTACACATTGCACTTCAATAGAAGGCATGTTAAAAGGAGAAGATATCCAACTGTTTGAAATTAAAATTTTGAAATAACCATCTAATTTTTTTTAATTAACTTGAGCATTAGAAACTGCAGCAGGCCTAGGTTTTTGGATTTTGGTGTGGGTTGTTTGTTGTTTTTTTTTCCCTGTGTTGTTTTTTGGTTTTTTTACTTTTTAGTTCATTTTTTTTTGCTGGTGACTTACTTGCATGTCTGAAAGTTTGAACACACCCTGATGTGTGCTTAGTGTTAATGGTTTTCCATTAAAATAAAAACCAAGTATTGCTTTCACTGAAGTAATTGATTGCAACTGTTGTGTTTTGTTATTGCAATTATTCCTTCCCAGTATTTGATTTTACAGATTGACTGATAATTTTGTTTGCTTTGCTTTAGGGCATAGATGTCTGTTATTAGGCCAGTGTATTTTTTTCACCTACTCTATCTACCCTTGTTGTGATGCTCAGGAGGTGTGCATCTCCCTGGTGTGACTGCTCAGACAGCTCCCTGGCACCTGAGCAGCCTGACCTCCTGACAGCTTGGCAGTGCAGTCAGCTCAGCCCCTGGGATCCCTGGGTGTTTGAGAGCCACTGGCTCTTCATGACTGCCAGGGCACAGTCTGGCTTGCTCATTTTGCCTCTTTGTGGAGTTGGTTTACTCGAGGTAGTTGACTGTATGTGGATGTACCCTTCTCCTTGTGTAACACCACTTCATTTAATGATGTGGTAAAGCAAGGGTTTGCTGGGCAAGACTGTCATTCAAGCTTTGAGCACAGGTTTGAAAGTAGAAGTCTGCAAATCCTGTGAATGCAAAAAGCAGTCCTGTGCTGTGCTTGCAGGGATGTACCCCTTGAACCTGCAGCCTCTTCAGTTCACACTGTTACAAACCCCCAAGTGCTGCACCCAGGGCTGATAGACATCCTGCATTCATGAGCCTCCTCAATGTGAGGGTGGGCTCTCTCCCTTTGACCAGCTTACTGCTTTTGCTTCTACTAATGGCCAGTAGTACATAATCTGAACATGAAGTGTGGCAGATATTTAAGGGCTTTTTCCTCCTTGGCTGCAGGATGGGGTCAGAGAATGTAATGTGTGTTTTCCAGGTACATTTGGGATTGCTAGTAATAATATTCACTAACAGCCATGATGAGTGTGAGATGTGAGTTTCTCTTATGTATGTATGCATATGTTTAGCAGACTGTGTGTGAATCTCCACAAGTCTTCTGCGGAGATTGTTGGTGTGGTGTGTTAGACCCCATAAACAGGTACTTCTAAGAGGTTTAAATTTATTTTCTTTATTTTCCCCTGCCCCCAGCTTAGCAACTCACACTTACTGCCAGCCATGCTTTTTCCTCACTGTACTCCTGAGCTTTTAGTAGTCTTATTTGCTATTGCTGTGATATTTTCCATAGAGCAGTAGTTTCAAAAGGGTCAAGGTATTAAGCCACTACTGCTATTTCTTACACTTAAGTGTGCAGTCCTCTCCCCCACCCATCACCGCTAAGCTGTGTAATGTCAGCAGAAAGCATTCATGCTGCTGTTCAAGGACCTCATCTGGCAGAAAACTGGTTTTACTCTCTTCCTCCCCCTGCAGTTTTCTGCCATACAGTCACAGAAGTACCTAGGTTATCTCATAAGAAGGAATACTGTGGGCAGCGCTTAAACTTGCTTAAGTTTATGGAACAACAGTTCAGTGGTGGTGTCTCCAGTGTACCAGCAAGAATTAAGGCATGTTGTTGACACTGGCTGTTCCCCTCTCTAAGCAGGTGTTTAGAGTTGTTTTTCTTCATTATTAATCTTTATGGTATCCTTTATAAGGGTTTTGCTCAATCTACTTGTTCTATTTCAGGGCCAAAGAAATTAAGACGCTTCCTTGGATGATATCAAAGACTGGGGGTTGGGGATGGAGGGAAGTACAGCAGTGACAAAATTCTGTAGCTAATTTAAGAGTATTAGAGGTTTTGCTCTTAAAAAACAATCTTGACTGTCACTGTTTCATTTAGGTGTACAAGGGATGATGAAATCTAAAACTTAATGCATGTTTGACTGGTCATTCTGATGGATTGGATGTGTATTTGGAGCTTGTGCTTTCGTAAAACAGCTTGAGATGGATCCTGCTGAGCATGTGGTGCTTGGTCATGCTACCCTGATAGGATACTGAGGCAGCTGCACACTACTGTCTGTAGGAAACCAGATGCTGCAGGACTGATTAGAGCTCCTGGAGATTATAGGGACATGGTGTCCCATTGTCACCTGCATGTCATCGAGGCTTACTGATGTGTGGCAACAGACAAGCTGACAGCACAACATTGTTTATGTTAGAATGTGGAAGCTATGGTTTATCAGACTAGTTCTTTCCTCATCCTCTATTACAGACAGAGTGTCGTAATTACGTGCGTGTCTTGCAGCAGCTGAATGATACTTTTCTCTACGTGTGTGGAACTAATGCATTTCAGCCAACATGTGATTACCTGGTAAGAAATGTACATATATGTTTTGACCCAGCAACAGCTGTAACTTAAAAGCAGCTCAAGTAAATGATGAGTAAACCTCCATTCTCAAAACTGTTGTATCTTCAGTGCTGGTTGTAAGGCTGGGAGCATTTATTGCACGATCTCGCAATAGTGATAAAGTACGAAAGTAAACTGTACTGGTTTTTGAGAGCACTTAATTATTGATTCATGTTGTCTAACTGCAGAATTATTTTTTCATAATTCTTTGTGTATTGTGCATTTATTAGCATAAAGCCAGTTTCTAAAACTGAAATTACATTGTTTGCAACTTTAACTTGTTACCAAATCTCCCCGAAATTTCTTAGTTTCCTGTCTGTGCTTGTCTTGTCTCTGCTTCTGAATCTATGCCACAGATTCATAGTGTGGAATGCTTGAGTGAACTCTTGGCACAAAATTAAACTATTGTATTGTTTTGCAGCTCTTAGCAACTTGAAAATTGAGAAATCTTGTAATTGTGCCTTCTTATCTCCCCTGCTAGCAAGTCTGTGAACCATCGCCTCTGGAATATTGCCAGGAGCTACTGTCCTTAGCTTCCAATGTCTTCATTAGACTGTATAACTGATTCCTTCCGCAGTACTGTGGCTTCAGTTTGTCATCTTTCTGATCCTCATTCTCTTGGTTTTTAAGGGATTTATAAAGTAGCAGCCAAAGTACTCTTTTGCTTTCTAAAGCCTAGTTGGATTATGCCCTATCTCACAAATTTAACATAATCTCGAAAATTGCTAAATCCACTTCAGAAAGCCTTCTTGATTTCTAAGACTCTATTTTTTAGGGCTAATTCAATATTTACCAGTTCTTTCCAGATATCGATTAACTTCTCTGCCTTTCCTGCTGTCTCTTTTGAGTGCTTTTTCTTGAGGTCTGTCTGGATACGACTTTTCATCTTCTGCTCTCTTCTGCCCCTGGCATCACAAATTATAGGATCACATTTCCTCTCTGTCTGTGGAACTCAATAAGATTTTCCCAAAACACATATACCTTTTATAATTCTGCACAAAATGCCTTTGATGCTGGAAGCTGATGATACAGCCCAATATTTAGTATTCAGTTTTCAGTTACTTTTGCGTGAGTTGAGTGGCTGAAACAAAAAAATGCTAACAGTTGTTTTGTGGTTTTCAACTTAATTTTTTTGTAGAATTTAATTTCATTTGAACTTGGAGGTAAAAATGAGGATGGTAAGGGCAGGTGTCCATTTGATCCTGCTCAAAGCTACACATCTGTTATGGTTGGTAAGTTCAGACCTGATATACCTCATTCTTACATCTGAAAATGTTCTGTTTTCCACTGTCATGCTCCAGTCTGTCAAAATGGTAGCTTTCATCCATATTTTTTTCTTTCTTGTGTATCTGTTACAGACATTAAAATACTTACTCAGTCAACTTTAAGAATGTTTTTTAATAGAAAAACTTAAAACTCTGGGTTGCTCTGGAAGCAACTCCTAAAAAACTAATTTTCAAACTGTATTTCTAGGTATTTAATATATTTAGTCCAGGTAGGTCTGAATGTGCTTGACTGCCTTTGTAGTATCAATGACTGTAATTCCAGTAAATTTAACAAGTAGTACTTTTTAGCTGTCCTGATGACTTATCCATGAGACAGAATAGGGAAGTGAGATACTTATTGCAATTATACTTACTGCATGCAAAGTCACCACTGAATCTCGATTTGGGGAAAACATGGCTTTACCCTTGTGTCACAAGATCATGAGAGAAGCTCTACAAGGTATGAAACAGGAATTGAGAAACACAATTTTCCATGTTGTGCCTACAATTTTAGAAGTTGAGTTTGAATAGTAGTGGCATAGAAAGAGAGGAAGATGATTCCAATCTTCTGATGCATTTAATTTGCATGTAGGTTTTCATGTTAAATGTTAAAGTAGCACAAAAACAACTTTTGTCAATTCTTGTGTTAGAGCTGAAGTGTGGAAGCATTAGGCGTTAGCACAGTCAGCAGAAACATAAATGTAAAATATATCTAGGGCAATTTACAGGAAAGACTTGTTTATCTTGTGAGAAGTTTAAGCTTACATAGACTCAAAATATTTATGTACTCTTTTTGGTATCCAGTCCATAATATCTAAAATACTTGGTTTTGTGTTAAAGATGAGGAGCTTTATTCCGGGACTGCTTACAATTTCTTGGGAAGCGAACCTATTATTTCACGTCACTCTCATCAGAGCCCGCTGAGAACAGAATATGCCATACCTTGGCTTAATGGTAAGTGGGCATGAGAACTGGCCCAAATAAATTACTTTTTCTTCTTCAGCATCACACTGACAGTTTCCCTGAGTAAGGAGCAATTGTCTAGTATCTCAGAGGGAATGGATTTTGTTATACTGACATACACTGGCATGTCAGTGTGTGCCCTCATGCATGCCATCAAGAGATGTTATTTTGAAATTTCAGGATTTTTATCAGCATTGACAATGAAAACAGCTTCCAGATATAGAGTCTTCAACTTGACATCAATGGCTGCAAGTTTATTTTATAGCTACTTGTTTATCCTTGCAATAATGCAGCTTAATTATGATATAGTAAAGGAGGCAGTGGTTTTGGTCTGGAATGGGTTCTCAAACTTAGCTGATCATGTTCTTGATGGTTTCAATTCCTTAATTTCAAAATTCACTGAGTTTTGTGAATGCTCAGAGGTTTGAGGCATTGTGCCACAAAGGACCAAAATCATGATCATTGTATCCAGAATGTACAGGATGGTGAGTTTTATAATACATGTTGTAAGTCACTTTTAGTCTTTCAGCTAATAGCTGAAATAGAGAAGTGCCAGTCAAGGGAGGTCACCTCCCTAGGCTCATTAGAAAACCATGTTTGAGTGTGGCTTGAAGAACATTGAAGTGATGAGCTATCACACCACAGAGATCTGTCAGGTATCTTAGTGCTTTCATTCGGTGCTTGTGGGTTATTTTTGGGGTTTTTTGCCCTGTTTCTGATTGGTGTTTTGTTTTTAAGAGATGTTATTCATATTATGGACAAAAAACTGTTTAGGCTGGTCAGTGACTAGAGAACAGGTGAATGCAGTGTAGAGTGAAGAACTCCTAGAGGGTCTTTGAGGCAATCAAGTTAGTAGTCTCATATATAACAGAAAATTCTTTCTCTATATCTGTAGAGCCCAATTTTGTTTTTGCTGATGTGATAAGAGCAGATCAAAACAGCACAGATGGAGAAGATGACAAGATATACTTCTTTTTCACTGAGGTGTCTGTGGAGTATGAATTTTTTGGAAAACTGATGATTCCAAGGATAGCTAGAGTCTGCAAGGTGGGATATAGTTCAATTTACTTCTACTATATCAATTAGAATTTTGTGTATGTGTATTAAAAAGCATTTATTATTGTGAACTTATTGCATGTTAATTAGAAGTGGTTGAATTCAGTGAATTTGTGTTCATCAGCAGTTCCAATCAGCTCTTCAGAACTGAGAAAACCTAATGGTTGTTTTGTGAATAATTGATTTAATTTTGCAGTCATGAAATTTCAATACATCTGGGAGTTCTGCTCTTCTCTGGGGGAAAACAAACCTACCATGACAAAACACAACAACAGAAAAAGTGTCTTCCTAGACTTTCGTTTCTATTTTTGTAGACAAGTACAGCTCCCTATGGAGAACTGACTTTGGCTGTAGCTGAGTGAATAGAATGTCTGTCAAGTGACTTTCAAGTAGCTGTATGTAAACAAAACTATAGCTCTGTCCACAGCAAAGTAGTTCTTGACTGTGGTGTAGCAGATCGGACTTCTGTGAAGCTGCTAAGCTGCCAGAGCCTGAAGGAAAATGGTCACCAGCAGCCTGATTGTGTCACACTTGCTGTGCTTAAACCTCAGTGTGTTAGGCTGATTCAAGTACATCCTCAGGAGAATTTGTTAAGAATCTTACTGGTGAAAGTTTTTTCCTGCAGAAAATGTTGATTTTAAAAAAAAAAAAAACAAAACACTTTTTCAGTGGAATGTATCAATTTCCTCAGGATTTTTTTCCCAACAGGAAATTTGTCTTTCATTTTTATGAGGTTGAAAGTTTTATTTTGACTTGACTGTTTTATATTTACCATAGAAGTCAAAACATAAATAACAAGTTAGTGCCCTTGAGATTTCCATCAAACATGGAGCAGGGAGCAGGTTTATGTTGGGGTTATTATGGCCCTCTTCCCACTGACATCTTGTGCATGCTTTAAAAGGGGGGTATTGTGGAATATGAGAGCTTCATTATTGTATTATTTTATTTTTCAGACTGTTTGAAAGAAGAATCAGTGACAGGTTGCAAATCTATATGCATTTATACTTAATTGTTTTAATAAACTTTGCAGATTTCCTTAAATAGTTTTCATAACATCATTGGATAATGAATGGGAAATATTAATACAGTTTCAATATACCTTGATATTTGAAGTAAAGTATGTGAGTTACAGCTCAATTATCAAATATATTGGACAATTTCTAGTCAGTATATCATAACTTCTTTGAGCCTTGGTACTGCAATCCCTAATAAAGGTGGTAACTGCTAGCAGGATTAAACCACTGCTGCAATTTTTCTAATGAAATTATCAATGTCAGGCAAGTTTAAGTGTATATTGCATTACTGGAATTTAAATCACGATTGTGATGTCTTAGAACAAATGCGGTATTACTACTTACTTCTCTGAGGGGACAGTATGATACTTCCACATTTATTTTACTTGTTCTAATAAACAGTTTTTTCCTAATGGTACATTGCCCATCTCAGTTTTTTCAAGTGCTGCTGCAGTATGGTTCTTTGTTAACTCTCATATTTCATCTTCCCTGTATGTGTGATTGAAATAATTCTGCATTATTTTTGTTGAGTCAGTTTTCCTGTGCCTTTCTTGCTGTTCAGTTTGTGGATGTGTTAACATTTATTGATGTTGCTATAGATGAAATGTTAGAAAATAACAGATATTAGTAGTTTCAGGCTTTATGACTGGTTCTCAAATGCAAAAATGCTGCTCACAAACATCTCTTTATTTTTTTAATATCATAAGAGGGACCAAGGAGGATTAAGGACCTTGCAGAAAAAATGGACTTCCTTTCTGAAGGCCAGACTGATTTGTACCATTCCTGATAAGAATTTAATTTTCAATGTTATCAATGACGTTTTTATTCTCAAGTCTCCTACACTGAAGGAACCAGTGATATATGGAGTCTTCACCCCACAACTGTAAGTGTGATATAGCCTTTTCCTGAATAAGTACCTTTAATCTCAATTGGTTACTACAAGAAGTAATAATTACTCCTATGTTTTTTGGGGTTATTTGTTTCCTTTTTTATTTCTTCCTGAACTTCTAGAAATAATTTGGGGCTGTCAGCAGTGTGTGCATACAATCTGTCTACTGTAGAAGAAGTTTTCTCAAAAGGAAAATACATGCAGAGTGCAACAGTGGAACAGTCTCATACAAAGTGGGTACGATACAATGGGGAAATTCCTAATCCTCGACCTGGTGCGGTAAGTTTCATCTTGGACCTGATGGCTTTTTTAAATGCTCAAAAGTAAGGAGAGTAGACAACATTAGGTAACCTACTAATGATTAATTTGCTTGCCCTACCTGGTTACTTCTTGTTGTAAAGACTTTGTACGAAAGCAGCGAAGTGATGTGTTCTGAACTTTGTATCTGGGAATCAAAGTATTTGTTTATTTTTCATTTAAAATTTAGTTATTTGCTGGTATTTTCATTATTCTCTTGTGGTGAAACAGAACTCAGTATACACTAGCAGCATCAAATACTTCCTAGCTCAGATGAACAGAAGAATAGCAACTGTTGCATTGTGTCTGTAGGTTCAGCATGTTTATCCAATGCAACACATTGCTCTGCAAACTAAAATGTTCATTGTGCTGGGTGTCTTCCAGACTTTTCTTACTCTGTGTTCCACAGTCATCTTGTTGCTAATGCTGAACAAGGTAATAGGTAACAGTAGTTAAGATGCATGAGAGTACAGAAGGAATATTTTCCTAGAATGTATTTTGAGCCCAAACAGAAATGTAGTCCAAAGATCAGGGATTAGTACACCACAGAAGCCAAAGTGCTACAAGACCTGAGGACCTTCCTCAGTGTAAGTACAGTGTAAGGGTGTGCTTGCTGGCCAAAGTAATACAGAGAAGAAAGTGCATACAGCTGCTGTTAATGTTTCACATGATACAACTTGGTTGACTCTTGTTGTTTTGTTTTCTTTTTCCCCCTCCCTTTCCTCCTGCTAGTGTATAAACAATGAAGCAAGAGCATCAAACTACATGAGTTCACTGAATTTACCAGACAAAACCTTGCAATTTGTTAAAGATCATCCTCTAATGGATGACTCGGTGACCCCAATGGGAGACAGACCTCGTCTGGTAAAGCGAGATGTGAAGTATACACAGATTGTAGTAGACAGAGTCAGAGCACTCAATGGCACCATTTATGATGTAATGTTCATCGGTACAGGTGAGTTCTGCAAAACACCTCTGTTTTAATGATGCACTGATTCTTTAGTTTTCTAAGAGAAACTCTCGAGATTTCCGTATTTACAGTACTTTTACACCGGCGGGTGTCTTCATTAAAAGGTAACGTGCTACAGTAAGTGGACAGTCTTACATGCTTTGAGAAAGTGTTGCAGGAAAAGAACTGCAGCGCTGCATGAGTGCTGCAATAATGCAGAGAAGATAATCCCTAAGTTGTTATTCTGTGTACCAAAATGTTATTTCTTGCGCAGAGCTGCTGATGATGGCAGGTTTAGTGGTTGCTTTTGACAGAGTTGTGCAAAGTCTTCAGCCAAACAGCAAGCAAATTATTGAGAACTTAGGCCAATTTTGCAGGGTTTTTTCCTGCCTTTTTATTTTAAGGATCTTACATATATTGCTCTGTAATTTCAGATCGGGGAGCTGTGCACAAAGCTATCAGCTATGAAAATGGAATGCATATTATTGAAGAAACACAGTTTTTTCCAAATTTTGAACCAGTCCAAACTCTCTTGCTTTCATCCAAAACAGTAAGTGCTGTAGGCATCATAGCATTCATCACATTTTGTTCTTCTGCAAAACTTTCTAGTACCACTTTGTAACCTTGTGACAAGAGACCATCACAGTACAGCTACTCCAAAGTTCTGTGTGTGACTCATGGTGCTGCAGCAGTATCATATATTGCCTGCTACATTTCAGTTTGTTTGGTAGGTGCCAAGCTCCTGAAGGTATGGGGATGGGGGGAAGGTGAGTCAGCGACACAGGTGCGCAGATCTTCACTTGGATTCCATGTGCAGAGACTGAAAGCTGTAAGGTGTTTTAAGATGCCATCGTCTGGGTTAGAAGTAATGTAAAAGTCCTAACCCCCTGTGGCCATTGCAGATCTGTGAGGAAAAATCCTCTGGGTAAAGTAGCAGAGGTATGGTTCTGAAGAAATAGACCCAAGAAGAGAGAACAGTCTTGTCTAGCACAGGAAACTCATAATTTTATAATAACTGGTTTCTGCTGTCCTGAACCTGGCAGGCTCCTGCATGCTAGATGTGTCGTGAAAGCAGTCACGTTGATGCCGCTGTGTGGGTGAGGATGTCTGGTGAGGTCCCGTCTGCCTATGGGACACCAGCTGCAGCTCCAGCTGGGCAACACAAGTCCTGCTGCAGCCTCTGAACTGTCATCCTGTGTCATTCATCCTTGCTTGGTTTAATCCTAGTGGATTTGTGGCAGTAGGAGTATAAATTGCTGTGTATAGTTTGTACACAAGTTAAGTTTCTGGCTGTAGTTACTCAGACCTCCACGTCCATGAATGTATCTATGACTAAGCAGTGACTTGTAATATCACTGTAGTATTACCAGCATTCAGTAGCTACCTAGTGATAGATAAATGCTCTGCAGCTTAGGGATTTAGGAATACTGCCAACATGTCTTTGAAACAGCTTTTATTTTTGTGTGATGTTTAATAGAACTTCACATGTCAACATGATCAGTTTGGTGAGATGGAGCTTTATGTCATAATTCTTAGAAGCTCAGCTTGCATGCTTATTTGTCCTTTCATGGATATAATAGAATGAAGTCTTAAGGACAGAGTGTATTTTTGCTAGACAAATGAAAATCAGGATTAAAAACTTCTGTGGTTATCGTTTTCAGTAAAGATGTTTGTATCATCTTTGACAACTCACCATATACACGCGTAGATATATATTATATGTGTGTGTATATATACATGCTAAAAGTATTTGCTGTTTTTTTTCTGCTTTATCTGCAAAGAAAGCTTCAAATGCCTTGCTTTGATAGAGTTTTCAGAGTTTTTCCTGTGATAGAAGATAACAATAGTTAATTCGTCTAATAAATATGCTAATGCTCATACTTCTAATTGTGAGATCATTAGTTCACTGGCTTAATTATGATTCCTCTATTTCCGGGTAGTGTAAGGGAAGAGTTGAGCATTATAGCTTTATACCAAAGATACATGATGTAGCAGTTTCAGCATGTACTTGGTAGCCAAGGCTAGTGCACAAGTAATGGCATTATTTGTTCTGAGTCCAGGTGCTACATGCTCTGTTCCTCAAGAATATCCTGAAAGGAGGCAGTGTGAGGCATGACATGGAGTCTGCATAGGGAATGCACTGCCTTTTCACGAAGAACCTTCACTTAAAGACTAGAACTGAAATAAAACATTTCTTCCTGCGAGGCACCATGGAAAGTAACAGTGTGTCTTTTGCAAGGTTCTGTGTTGCTAATGTAACTGTTGAAACATAGAACTAAACCCCAAAACTGCTGGAGCAGTGCTGCCCAGTACATTCCCATAAAAGCAGAGGTTCTTTTCAGTGAAGATGAGTGGGAGGTTGGGTCAGCTGCCAGTGTCATGAAAGCTGTATAGTCACAGTACTACCCAAGCACAATTTTACTGCTGCTCCCCAGCATGAAAACACGTTTCTGCCTCCACAGTCAGTGGCTTCTGAAGTCCATCATAGAGTTGGTATTTTGGTACATGTCATGGCATCCCATAGTAATGGATTAATCACAGAAGGGTAATAATTATCTTGAGGGTAGGCTTTAGACCTCACTGGAGCCGGGGTCCTTTCTGAACACATTTTTCAGTAGTCTCCATGTTCTTCCCCCATTGTATGGAGAGTGCTGGGCAGAGCCAGATGAGCCTACAGTAGACTGACTTCCACTTGACTTGAAGGTGTGTCTGGGTTTTTTTTTAATGGTCTTCTCAGATTGCTGAGTGTTCCCTGAACTCCTGGCTGTATGAGTTGGGAAACATGTGAGACACTACAGTCCATGTACAGAGTTGCAGCTTTGTCTAGAAGAGCACTAGAGGGATAAGCAGTGCTTGGTGCCTTGTGGGAGCCTTCGGGCAGAATGGTGTGGCAGTAAACAAACAACATCAGAAATGGAAAAAGTCTTGTGAGAAATGGGCTGGTGAAGAAGGAAGAAAAGCTAACCTGAATACCTTAAAAGCTGAAGCTGTCTCTATTGTTTAAGATGGAGTTTTGTTGTTTTTTTTTTACTAAGACACTGTGTCTTCTTCCCAAAATTCCTTGGGAGGAACCCTTATCTCCCTAGCTAGGTCTGAAAGAATGTATCCTTGAAGTGTGTTTAAAGTTTCTTATTGGCTCTTAGTTAACCCTTTCCTATTGGTTGTTATTCCTAGTTTTCTATTAGATCTTTTNATGGGACGCATTTCCTAGGAAGTAGGACATCTCCAGAAATGTACACTTCCTTCCATGGGCACTGCAGTGTAGTCCAAGTTAAATATAAGGACTGTATTTGGATGAATGTTTGACTATGTTTCAAATTCCATCTTCCAGCCGTGCCAGCAGATTCTTTTTTGATCCTGTTCTGCCTTGTATTTTCCAGTGCTGAGAGTTCCCTTGAAAGCTGTCTGCACACTCCATATATGAGATCAATCTAAACTAATTTGTGCTTGGTTTTGTAGCTTCCTCTGGGGACTTCATCATGATCATTGCTTTAAAGACACTGACCTGTTCTGAGTTGTCATGTCAGAACCTCCTTGAATGCTTAGCAAAAAAGCATCAGTGAGCCCCAAAACCTAAATTCACCCCTAAGATAGTTACTTGGTGGTTTTGAGGCTGTTTCTGATGTCAAGACCAAACGCCTGCACCATGAACATGAGATTTGTGAAGAATGTTTCCCTACTACAAATCTTTCTTGTAGTTTTGCCCATCACTTTGTGATCGTACTCATCCTGCCCCTTAGTAGGATCAAGCAGTCTCACTGCAGACATGACCCCTTAGTACGTATCTAGGTACAGAGATCTGTAGGGCTGCAGTACAGGAAAAGCCATTCCATACTTGGATCCAACTCATTTTCTGTGACAAGTGGAGTGGGGTGCTGATAAATCCACTTGGTATTCTGCTCAGGAGAAAGCCAACCCACTGCAAAGGCATGTTGTGCCGTTTAGCTTTTGATGCAGAGCCTCTCAAAAGGAGTAGAGGGTTGGTTGCTGGCGATTTTGCATTCCAGCACAGGTCCCTTTCTTGAGGCTTTGCCTGGTAATACATGAAGTCAGTGTAGCTTTAGCCATCGGTTTTCCTGAATTTTAAAGCAGTTGAATGAAATATGGCAGCTGCCTGCCTTTTGTAAGAGGGATGTTTGGCATGAGTCTTTTCTTGTTGTGCCAGAGTTAGACTTCTTTGGAATTCCCAGCAAAAATGGTTCATCAGGTGTTCTGGTTATTTTCATTTTTTCCTAGATATCTGACCAGTGGTGTTCCTCCTTGAGAAGCATTTGACTCCCATAATGCCGATGCTGATGTGGTTACAGAGGCCTGGTTGGTTGATAGAGCTGAAAGCAGTAGGGCTGTTTTGGGTTAACAGGAGCAGGTCCTGCATAGGGCAAGCCTTGCCTACTCAGGCTTGCGTGTGCCTGCTGCAGGCTTATCATCAGCACAGGCTTGCCTTGTCACATAGAAGGATTGCTGGTGCATTCATTTTTCTGGATATTTTTTTTGTTGCATACAAACATGGCTGAATGTACGCAACTCTCTAATGATACTTAAATCATTTAATGAACTGGGTATTTGGTTTGGAGGAAGTGATTTGCTCTGATTTGTTTGGTTGGTTTTTTGGGTTTTTTTTTGTTATACTTTGTTTGTTCTTCTTTAGGGCAGAAGATACCTCTTTGCTGGTTCCAATTCTGGCGTGGTTCAGTCTCCAGTGGCATTCTGTGACAAGTACACCACTTGTGTTGACTGTGTTTTAGCAAGGGATCCTTACTGTGCTTGGAAACCGCTTGAAGCTTCTTGCATTGATATTCACAAAGAGGGTGAAATTGAAAGGTAATGGTAGCATTTGATTACCTTACAGTTGCAATCAGTATTGAATCAGTCTTTCCCCTTGCTGATACGAGAAATTTTGAAAAAGAAGTGTTTTCAAATACAGACCGTTTTCTATTCATCTATGTCTCCTAGTGCTGTTCAGATAAGGTAACTCTTAATTAGTACAAGGGGATGGGCAGGCTTTAGGAAACAAAAATTGAAGTTATAATGCTTGGACTGTCTTTTACAGGAACTGGATTCAGAACATAGGTGGAGATGCGTCATCTTGTTCTGGTGAGTTAAGTCTTCGAAGAGCTCTTTCATATGTCTAGGTGGAATAGTGAAAGAGTTGTGTTTAGTTCAGTTTTGCTTTTGTGATGATCTGAATGTGCATTTACATTTGAATAGGTATGAGATTCTTTTTTTGAATATTTGAGCATCTGCGCAGCTAGCATGTTGTCTTAAAAAATGTCTGTGTTTGTATGCATTTCAGCGTGCAGTGCACAACCCCCTGAAAAGAATGGGGACACCTCAACAGCGAAAGCAATACCAGAAGTAGTACTCCTATTGCAGAGGCCTCTGTCTCTTTGATACAGCATTTGATGTTCTACTGTGAGCTTTGACAAGTGCTTGGTTATTGCTGCTAGATCAGTTTAACTGATTCTGAAAAAAAAGCTGATTTTATAATGAGAGGGGAGGGGGAACTTGGAATACGATATAGAACAGCTGAATTAGCTTCCATAGTGCTTTAAGACAAGTAATCACAGTCCTTTCTTTAAAGCGTGTGCTGCTGTCACCAGGTCAAGGACATCTTAAAGAGGAAAAGTGTTACAGGAGATTTGAGCTGCAGTAAACAAAGCTCTTAAGAGTTTGATTTACTCCCTTTTTATTTCTAATCTAAGCGGAGCATGGACTGCCACAAGAGTTTTGCTTGGTGGTTGGTTTGGTTTTTTTTTTTTTTGCTAATTTATGGTGTTGCATTGTGAATATGCTGTAAATGGCAGATACCCTTTCTTTAGAAGAGAGTTGAGTAACAGCACTTAATTCTGTTTCTTGGATATTTTATAGTTGCTGATTTACTTAAAATGCATCAATTGCATATAAAGTGAGACCAAGTTTAGTATCTTGTCTCAAACAATGACTTGTCTCAGGTTGCAGATCAGTGAGGTCTCATCTTTATCTAGAAGTGGAGGCTGTCTTAGAGTTTGAGGTGTCCTATCTCTTAGTCTGTCTTGATGTTTTGCTTGCAGCTGTAGCTTGGTATTTCACTGAGATTTTTGCATGCTGTCATCTTGTTCTTGTGAAGTGAATGCCATAACCTTCACACTTCGATTAAGACTGTAACACAGTCTGTGAAGCTGTACAGATTATAGCAAACTGGATTCATTGCTGATACTCTGCACATTTATTTTGATGTTCCAGATAAAGTAAGAGAGAATCCCCTACAGCATACATTCAAGCATGGGAGCACAGCAGAACTCAAGTGTTCTCAAAAGTCCAATCTGGCACAGGTAGTTTGGAAGTTCAGAGATGATGTGCTGAGAGTGGAGAGTCCCAAGTACCGTCTGCTGGAAAAGGCACTGCTCATCTTCAATTTATCAGAAGGAGACAGTGGTGTTTACCAGTGTTTGTCAGAAGAAAAAGTGAAGAATAAGAAATTTTCTCAAGTACTGGCAAAGCATGTTTTGGAACTGAAAAAAATACAGCATACCACAGTGAGCCCCACTGCGGCAGCTGCACCAACAGAAGGTAATAGTGATGTGCCAAAAGTGCCAGGTGTATCAACCGAGGGTTCTACTGCTCACATCTCGACCACTCATATGGTACCAGTAACGACAGCAAGGATAGTAACAAAGCCCATTGGCCCTGTCCTAACAAGTGTAGCTTCCAACACAGAGCTCTTCAATTCAATTCCTGACGCAGTCCCAGAAAAGACAATGTTTCTCAAGTCAAATGATAATTTCCTGTTGATGTTCCTCTTTCTGTTCTTTTTCATTCTGTTTTTGTGCCTGCTCTCCTACAACTGTTACAAAGGGTACTTGCCAGGGCAGTGCTTGAAATTTCGCTCTGTCATGCTGCTTGGTAAGAAGAAAACGAAGTCAGATTTTTCTGATTGCGAGCAGAGTGTGAAGGAGACACTGGTGGAGCAAGGCAGTGTCAGCCACCAGAGTGGGGAGCAGCCAAAACCCGCGCATGACACCGGCTATGAGACTGAGCCCGACTGTGGGAACAGCCAGCTGCAGGCTGGGGATTCACAGGCATCCCGACAGGCCAAGGACAAGCCCTTTGATGTCAAGTGTGAGCTCAAGTACGCTGACTCTGATGTGGAAGGAGACTGAAGCACCCAGTCATCCCTTTCTATGGTGGAAGCAAGCTGTGGTCCTGCGGCTGGCTATTTGAGCATGGACGTGACAGGGTGTGACAGCTAAGCTACAGTGGGGTTTATGTGCTTAAGCTGTAGAGCAAGCCAATTTTCATTCAGATCTCAACAGATTAAAGAAGTGGTGTTCTTCTCTGGAGACCATAGCATCTTGTGTTGTACTGTCGCGAATTCTTTTGGTGTGTGTCTTCCTTTTAAATGGCCAGTTTCAGATCACCACTTGTTTTTCCCAGTTGTTTCCCTGACTGAGCGCTTTGCTCAAGTGAAGCTACTTGCTTGTTCTTCGGCCATGTTCTTCTGTAGAGTAAAAGTAACTTACTTATTCAGTTGGCTTTAAAAAGTACTTCAGTCTACACACATTTTTAGTTGCCATTAAAAAAAGACCTAGTTTCATTTTAATTCCAAATTGGAAATTGAGTTTAGTTTATCAGATTGGTAAATTATAGACTTTGTCCAGATTGGGACATTTTTTTTTCTTTGCTTCTAGTGATTATTTTTAGTTTTATGCTTTGTGTTTTGGTACAGTAGTTCTCTTTAGCTGGTTAAAGTTAATTTTTTAACAACTTTTTAAGTATCTTAGATTTTAAGGTATAATGGGGATAGCATTGCCTTGATTTGTGTAAGACTCAGGGATAATCTTCTTTAAAGGCTTTTTTCTTTGCTGCTTTCTAGAAACATAGGTACAACAATATCATTACAAAACATGGAGTAAGTGGGGAATGGGGGAAGGAGGAAATAAATGCTTTTCTTTCTTTTTTTTTTTTTTTCCTCCCCCCCACCAGCCAGAAAGCTGGACATTGTCATGTTTTATTTTTTTTTCTTTAGTTAATGAAACAGTACAGGCAAGCAACTGTCAGTTAGCAGTGACATGGAAGGAGGTTTCTTGCATTGTGGAAGCAAAACAGAAATCAAGAAGAATTAACTCCAACAATTCAGCCAGTGACTTACTGGAATGGACTGTTACGACACAGCCTGAAGAGAAAACATTGCTGGGTTGTTTTTTTCCTCTCTCCTTTTCAGATTCAGAAATAACTCTGCTTCTTTTTGTGACAAATCTTTGAAGCATCACCCTTCCTGGATCATACCTTCCACTCTCCTATGCAACTGGAGACTGAAACTGGAGCTGCTTAAACAATCAGTCCTTTGAACTGTTTATGTGAATCATGCCTGCTAACGTGAAAGTGTGTATTTGTTCTCAGCCTGGTTCACAGCAGCACTGTTTGTCTGTAAAAGCATTTTGTGTGCAGTACAGTCCTGAAGAATTGTTGCTCTCACTGCATCTTTCTGTAAATACTGCTAGAAGTAGAATATGTTTTAACAGTAAATGGCAGTACGCCTGCACTGCTTTTCTATGTTGAACTTCCATACAAACGTAATTTAGACCATCTTAGTGTAAACAGTTTATATTTTATAAGATTCAGTTTGGTTTTATTTTTCTATTTTTAATTATGTACATATAACAGAATAAATATTAAAATAAATTGTGTTATATCGTGGCTTGTATGAAGCGTGACACGATGACACTGCTTTCCATTTGGCAAGCACTACCGTTCCTTGTGGTTTCCTTTAAGGGGGAAAGTGGAAACTCATAATTTATTTGAAACAGCCTCAGAGCTTCAGTTGAATGGGTGGAGGGATTGGAAGGATGGGGGAAAAAAACATGGGTGAAGGAAGAAAGCGCTCTTCTCTAGGGGCCTAGGGACACTTCCTCTTACTACCTTTCTAAAATTCATTTGTCTTTTGGCACTATTTCTTCATTGTGTGATGTATTTCTTACAACTTTTTTCCTTAGTACCATTTTACTTTTTTTTCTGTCCTCTTCTGTCACACAGCCTCATCTCCTATACCTTTCCCTCCTACTGGTACCTCCTTTTTGTCCTGTGTGGGAAGTGATTCACCTCCTTCACCCACCAGTACCCAGCCAGATGTTTGGTCTAGCACAGACCCTGTAAAGGTCATGTTGTTGCCACCTTTCCTAAGAGACCAGGCACAGCATGTTAGTGCCCGTGGACCTTTTCACCTCTTCTGCCAAGCCACAGGTAAGTTGGAGGACCCCGGTAGAAGCCAGCATCTTCTACATTAAAGGCTTAGCTATGTCACCATGTACTGTGTAAGTTTTACTTTTCTAATGTTTGGGGGTGGCAGGGGTGGGAAGAGAAAAGACAATTTCAGGATGCCAACATGATGTTACCAACAGCCAGTCACTCTGAGTACTGTACTGTATAGTGAAGGCTCTGATTTAGCAACCTGCTTTAGTATGTTAATAGTCAATTGGTTTTATTAGGCTTTCTTGCATGTTGAAGGAATGCAGGAAATCAGGTTTGCGTCTGGATGTTTAGCAGGTAGATGGTGTGTATGCAATTTAAAAAATACACTTGTATTGTATTTGAATTTAGCATATTTTCTGGACCAGGTCAGTTATTCTTTTTTAATCTTATTTTAAATGGTGAAGTACTTACAGTAACAAAAACTTCCATTTTATGACATGTATTATTTGAGGTATACAGGAGAAGGAAAAAACCCCATTTTTTCCCATAGCAATTCAACATTTATCTTCCAGCTTTTGTTTGGAATTTGTAATTGCTGGTTTAAGCTTAGTGTGATTTAATGAGTCTAAACAGGCCTTTAGATGTAACCTTGTTCCTTAAAATAAGAGACTATATAGATCGAGCAACTTTAAAAAGTAGCATTGTTTCATATTGATCTCTGTTAGTGTTGTATGGAGTCAGATCAAAATGCATAAATCCTTGTTAGTGTAGTTCTTAATAAGGGTGTTGTGTTTCCATGGCTACAAAGAGCAACAGTGGGATGAAGGTTCTTTCATAGAATGGAATAATTTAGATTGGAAAAGACCTTTCAGCAATAATTTGTTCACTTTTGCTATAGACAATTCAGAAACTTCATTGTTCACCAAGCAAAAAATTATAATAGTATAAACAGCCCAAAAGATTTAAATGGACCTGGATTTTTTTTCAAAATTACTTTTACTTTCATCCAGCAGTGCCTGTTTTATCATGATGCTTATGCTGCTTTAAAAAATTGCAGTTATTTGTATTTGCCTTGGCAGTCAAGGAAGGAGCAGAGTCCTAAAGTCAGCCTGTGCAATTCACTGCTCAAGAGGTGTAGGGGTGTGTATTGGAAGAAAGTGAAACAACCACCTGACATCCAAGCAATGCAGTGATGGCACAGGCAGGGCCAAGATGACCCAGCTATGGAAGCGCTTCTGATTCCTCTCAGAAAATAGTGAAAGACTGGACTTGGTAGTATGGATGGGGGATTTACTCCCTTTGGAGGCAAATTGGTTGATACATCACACCCTTCTCTTACCCAGAATTACAGCTTTAATCTGTTGATTTAAAGCAAACAAAAACCAACCCACAAAAAACACAACACCAAAACAAGAAATGCAAAACCAGCATACTGAACTGATGCAGGTATTTTGCATCTTTCTGGGTTCTTGCATGTGAGGATGTACATATGCCCTGAGTAGGGGGTGGCTAAGCAAATGGTTTTGCTAGGAAGGTCTCTGCTTGGATTTATTCACATTTCTGCAGTGTCTGTTGACATTTCTTGATATAAACATAGCTGTAATGGAACTTTATTTCCCTTGGCTATGAATGTAAGGTAAAATGTTTGCAAGGAGCAGAAGACGGGTTAAGTGAGCCTGGCAGAAAGTTCTATGTTGTGCCTGGTTGTCTGCTTAAAGGATATAGTATCTGCCAATGCATGATGCAAATACATAGATTTTCACATCATCCAATCAAAAACCTCAAGCTTATATTTAATTAAGTTTCTAATGTTATTTTATGAGAACTGGTGAATCTCTTCCTTTTTTAAATTGTAAATGTCTGTTTCAAGCTGTCTGGACACTCATCAGGAGTTGGTGAGTTCTTTTGCTCATCTCTTACTCATCACACGTTTTAACCTGAAAGCTCGCCTAAGGGGAGCACTTTACAACCTTGTAACTGGCTCATTTCAGTGAGGGTAAGTTTAAGTGAATACAGCACAAACAGCCACGTGAGACATACTGTTACATTTTCTCTGAAAAATTAGTTTTTCAGGAATGGAGTACTCCTGCCCTGCCTGAAAAGGAAGGAATAAATTGCCCTTCACGACTTTTCCCCCAGCTAATTTCTCTACTCCCCTGAAGAGTTCCTCATTTCTCCAGAGACCTGTCTGCTATTTGCATATGGACCAACACTAGGTTTCCTGCATGCTTTCTCTACTAGAACTTTTTTCTCCCATTACAGAATTTTTAAGCCCTTTAAAGACATTTGAGGCAAAGTTCAAATAAATTGAACAAAATATCTGGTGCAGAAGGGACAGTAAGCTGATGATGTATGCACCTGCTTTATATATTTCTTTGGTGTGCCCTGTTCAAAATGGGTACAGTAGAAACAGGGTTTTTCTAGCAGTTTTGGTTCTGCTTGAAGATGTTTTACTGACACATCCTCCTCCAGTACTAGAGTAGTATATCCATGTCTTTAGCTTCACGGATAGATAACATACTAAAATATATTGAGTGTGCTGAGCAACAATTTAAATGCTTTTATAATAAGACATGCTGCAAAACACCATGCTTTGCTTGTACATCTCTGTAGATTCTTTGTAGATTCAGATTCTCCATAGTGTCAAAAGACTCCTTCCTTAGTTCATCTACAGCTGGAGGTTTAACGTAATGGATTATTTTCAGTCTTAGTAAAAATAACCCCAGGAGCGTGAACATAAAAGTTCTGTGAACTCAACAATATACTGTAAAGAGTTATTTCATGGCAATACTCAGATGGGTATTTGATAATACCCACACACAGTGCCTGTTCCCTGTGGTTATGCTGTTTTAAAGGGAGTGCAAAAAAGTTTTCCATTCATGGAGGAAAAGATCCATAACTTCCAAGAACCAGAATTGCAAGTGATTTAGTAGAGACTTCTCACTTTGGTGAAACCTGAAGCTGCACTGAAAGGGCATGCAGAAGGGTGGGGGAAATACAAAATACAGTGCACAGCACTTCACTAAGCCCTGCTGCAGACCCAGTAAGACTCAGTAAGGAGCCTGCAGGGTGAGTTTGAAAGAGACCTTGCCCCAGGCTGTGTCCAGGTGCCTAAGGGCTGCCTCTGCTCATGCACCTCAGCACCTTCTTCCCCTTGGTGTGCCTGATTAGTCCAAGGGAGGAGGGGGTCATCTGTCAGAGACTGGCTTGCCCACATAAATGAGTAAGTCATTCTTGCATGATGTTTTTCACATCATTTACATGAGTACATCAGCCATGGTACCCTGGGTTGATCTGGTCTGGTTTAGGCTCAGTCAGGAGAAGCATGGAGGTGTGCAGCATCCAGAGCAGAATGAGCCTGTGTAGGAATGTGCTTTGTGCTAGACAAAATGTTTGTGTAGAACTACAAATGACAGCACTTAAATTATAGCATGTATCTTAAAATGGAATTTACTAGGGGTGTTAACTTTTTTACTCTTACAAGAACACAAATAATCAAACAACAATTTTCCATGAGCATGCACTTGTGTTTTCTTTTCAATTGCAGTTGATGTCTCTGTGTCTCTGCTGTGGAGAGATACAAAGCTAGTTTTTTAAACCTGAAAATGTTCTAATTAGTAGCCTAGAAAAGATAAGCTTTGCATCTCCCACTGCACTCCCATTCAATCCACTGCACAAATATTTTAAAACTTTTTAAAACTTTTAAATTTTTATGCCATATATTTTGAGATTTACACAGTGATGCTTTCCTGAAGTGATGCCCTGGACTTTAATCTGCATACTTAGTAATCCATGTCTGGTTTATGCTCATATGGGAATGCTGAATTTTCACCTTGTTAAACGATTCTATGTCCTACTGTAGAAATTAGCTTTTCTGCAGACCTTCATTGTATTATCTAATGCTATTTGTCTATGACTCCCTTTCAGTGTATTTGGTACAGTAATCTCATAGTAGCTGTTACTTTGTAATTTGGTAATTCTGTGCCAGTTCTTCTAACAATTTATTCATAGACTAGACATCACTTAAAGGCATCTCAGTACTATAAAACCATTCTTTAGTGTGGATCTCTGACATGCCATCTGTTTTTCATTATTTGAGGTGCATCTGGAAGATATGTTGAAAAATTAAGATTGTTCCTTTAACAGAGAAGGACTTAGAAGTCTTAAGGTTATAAAATCAAGTAAATATCACAGACATATTTTGCATAAAGCTCGATACTTTAGATTGTGACGTCTTAGGGCTGTAATTATCTTACTAGAGTGTTGGCTTTTTTTTTTTTCAGACATAGGGGCTTGCTGAGACCCTCTTACATCTAACTCTGCATGCAAAACAAGTGGCATTAAACACCTTTGTAAGTGCTGGTGTTATCCAGGTTCTGATGGCTCCCTTCATAGTGACTTCTGCAAGAACATTGAAAATTCATTTCTATGAGGACTGTGACATGGATAATGCATTCTTAAATTCTGGCATCAATAGCAGATTTTGAAACATTTTTGTAGAAATTTGTTTCGCTGTGCAGTTTTACATGTACATGCTATGGTCAAGCTAAGAAATCTGTGGAAAGGTGTGTAAAAGGAACACCTTTTATTAAAAAGAAATGCCTTGGTTTTCTTATAAGGACTACAGTAAGTTCAGAGTAAACATAATTAAGTATAAGGCACAACAAGTTAAAAAAAGAGAAAGGAAAAGAAGTAGAACCAAAAATGTCTTATTCATTTGTCTTCAAAAGGTTTTCTAATTTTTTTTCCTGCGGAATAGAATTTTACCTTGCACAGGGTGCAGCTGACTGCAGTCATACAGGTTTTTCCTGTGCAGTGAATGAAAAGGTGCAGTTGGGAAATGGAAATCTTTTCTTGTGTGGCTTTTGATAATTTGCAAATGCTTGAAACATAAAGACACTAAAATATCTTCCTTCCCTTGAGGGAATCAGTCCCCTTAGGACTGGTAGTCGGTAGCCTGCAAGTGGTTATTACTGTTGTAATGTGCTTCAAACATTTGAGGCTGTGTGTGTGTTGTAGTCTATCCCATACACATCAGTGGGAAAGTGTTCTCATACACTCACCAGTAAATCTTATTGGCTGCATCACACATCAGCAGAAGGCTCTGCCAAATTAAGCCCAACACAAGGTTTTCAAACCTTGTCATTGGTAGCTGTGTACAGTTTGAATAAGCCATCCTTTGGAGAAAAGAATTAGACAAAATGTCTCTCGAGGCCGTGCAAAACAGCTGGTACCTCCATGAAGGAATCCCTCTGCAGCAGCAGCTTTTCAGCTTAGTTTTCTAGGTTCAGCTTTTCAACATGTTTTGGAGATTGGGCGCTGCATGGGCTGTTTTGAGGAGACAAACTGATTTGCTCACAAAACAGGAAGTATTCTCAATTTGAATTTAATATTCATATGATTATAGGAAGACTACAAGGAGGAGGGGGAAGGTTTTGCAGAATCCATGTCAGCTTTTGTTCATGACTAGGTATGTATAAAAGGAGAAGTTTACTTCACACTGGGGTCTTTGAGACACAGATGTAACTTCTAAATGCCTTTAGGGATGTCCTCTCTTGGGAGAGAAAGGGATTCACTTCAGTTAGTATTTGCTTCTCTGTACCACTTGCTTATAAGGGTTTACTTGACCTCTCAGCCTCGCCTTTCTTCTCTTGCAATTCAGCAAAAATATTTAACCTGTTTTTCTCCTTGCTAATGTGGAACTCTCGATTCATTAATGCCTCAGTGTGGAGCAGTACACTAGTACTAACTGCACCCTGGCCATGACAGAACAGCTGTATTTCCCAGTCCTGCCTGGTGAGATGTGCTCTGGACAGGTATTGGAATCTCTGGAGTGTAATCACAACTTTACATTCAGAACATCTTGTTACCCCCACCAGCCTGGATTGCAAACTGACTACCTGTAAGCTTATTTTTCTTCCTCATGACAGTTACAGCCTGTAAACTTTTGATTATTAATCCATTGGTGTGATGGCTGGTTAACTAGGTACTTATTTGGAACAAAGCTGTCATCTTCTTTTAACAATTTCAGCAGAAATTGCTACTGGAGCTGCTTCAGTGTGTGTTATGTGCATTGTCCCCTTAGTGGAGATGAAGATCTCATCTCCATCTCTTCCAGTCATCTTCCTGCTAGATCTACCTGGCAAACACAGATGCAAAAGCAGGAGTTTGTGTTCTCTGGAGAACAGACGTGGTTTTTGGAAAGATGTTACTCCATAAATGTGTTCTTCAGTTCTCGTCAGTTTAAAACTCAGTATACTTGTTAGGTGAGAGGAAGACCAAAGATAATTATGCAAACTCAGAATGGAATCTTAATTTTTTTTCTGCCAATCCTTAGTTCTAGCTTGCTTGTGCTTCATTTAATTTTTCTTCAGAATGCAAAACCTTTTTCTGGACCTACTCAGAGAACATCTAAATAAATGCTGTTTGTGCTGGGAAGCATGAACAGTTACCAATTGCATTTTCATCTAACAGGCAACTCAGCTCTCTTCCCAACCTGCTTTTAAATTCCACTATGAGAAGACAGATGTCATGTCCTGCTTCCATGTGGACACACTGTACATCACCTCTGGTGACTGGCTGCTGCTTCCCGCTGTTACATGGTTCACATTTTGCAAGAAGCACTTCCTGCTTTTCATCTGCCCTAATAAAGTTGCATCTCTTTGTGGTGTTGATGTAACACAAATGGGATGGTAGTTTATCAAAACATCAGGTCTTTGAAGGTGAAGTGTGTTGTGCATTCTTCAGGATGAAATATTTGGTGTTGGAAACAATATTATTTTGACATTTCAGGGCCACTTTCCTTGACTTTTTAAAGTGATTCTTTTTTGCTGTCAGGCTTGTTTTCTAGTATGCATTTGCCCTTACTTCAACAAACAAAAACAACCATCAAAAACCAAACCATGCAAAACACCACCCCAGTTACAGAAGGTGCAGGCTGTGTAACTTGCACACTATTTTCAGAAAACTGCAAAGATCCTTGTCTCAGTTTAAAAATTCTTTCCCCACTTTTCCAGTCAGTTACCCTATGATGGCTTCATTTACTGCTGGTTAATTTTTTTTTTGTAGTTTATCAACAGGAATGACTCACTCCTACAACCCGACACTGTAACCAACCTTAATCTTTCATTCTCATACTGGGTAGTGCTGGTGGTGATGTTCCATATTAATGACTGACTAACCTTTTCCTGAGCTAACTTTGATCTCTGATTTAAAATAACCTTCTTGCATCCAGACTATAGTGCCTTTTAAAAACTTAGTTCCTGCTCCAGATGCGAGCTTCCTGTATGATCTTGGTTTGCAGAAATCTGATGTATGCTTCAGCAGCATTCAGCAAAGCCGCAAGCTAGATAGCAAGAACTAAATCCACATGCCAATTTTTTTCTTTCTTTTTTTTTTTTTAAATCTGCTTCATGTGATGAGATTTAGAAGGGAGTTTGGTGTGTATTGGGTTATAGAGAGGAATTTTGTTTCCCCATCACTGTGGATAGCCTCTGGTAGCAGTTCTGTTTAGATTATAGGAATTTGTGTAAAATACATTTTGTTACCTTGATGGAATTTCTCAGGAAGATTCCTGTTGGTTATCTTCCCTGGATTTCAATTTGCTGTCAACTTAGGGGAAATTAGTTTTGCTGGAGAAAGCTTTTAAGAGGTTTAGGCTTGCTGATGGCTTCTGCTCCTTCTCCCTCCTCCCTGTCTTGGGAGTGTTTTTCTGAATGTTGGGAAGCCTTGTTCTAATGCTACCCTTCAAGAAATGGCTTAAGAACCAGGTAAGACATATGCTAAATGAGCAGTAGTGGGGTAGCACTGCTCAGGGTTTCACTGCACAGCTTCACTGGGCTGCTTTTGAAATGTCTACACAGCTCTGCATGTAGTAGCATTTGGCACAAGAAGCAAGTGTGGCCAGTACTCCCTCTTGCTCCTCCAGCCTTACATCAGTGAGCTCTCCTTAATCCATAATCTCTACCTTTTAAATTAGTTAGCTCCAAGCTTTTGTGAAAGCCCTGTGTCTATTAGGACACGATGTGTATATGGCAAATGCTTAAATTGGTCCAGTTTATCAGGGCACATCACCATGCTTCTCTGGGTCTGTGATTATATACTTCAATTCTTTAAATCTGGTTTTATTTACAGATTTATTTTACCCTTAGGTCAAATTTAACCAATATCTCAATGCACACAGACAGTAGGAGAAGCTTTCAAGCAGCTGCAGTGGTTTAAGTTTTTATGCTCTCTGTAGCTGATGGAATTTTTTCTTGTGGAAAATATCGAGGAAAAATCATCTAGGTATTAAATACATAGTTTGTGCAACCCAGACTGACTTGACATAAATCTGCCAGCAAAAACTACCTGGACAATTCCTGTGCTGTTACTACCTGAGCAGTACCATTTCATTCAAACTACTGAAAGCAGAGGTATAGAAAATGAAATCTATATAGGAAAGAAGCAAACATGCTCACAGACACTGGAAATTGTGAAGGGCTGAAGCAAAGAAAAGGGGCAATTCAGACATGCAGCAAGGTTTTTGCATTTTAGATGTTAATTCCCCATGTAAAATCAGAGTGGTGAAGTTGATTTTACTTAATCACATTTAATTAATATAATTTTTTGAAGCAATGCTTTCTAAGTTAACTGAAATCTTTTTCATGGTTGCTTAGACATAGCTACGTACATATGTAGACTGTTGTGCTGTTTAATTCCCTGCTTATTGTGATTTAATAAGGGGTTTTTTTAATTTTTCAAGCATTCTTAAAACGGATGGCAAAGTAAGTAGATCAAGTGTGTCAGACACTCGTAAAGTTTGCAGTAGATGTAATTAATTTGTATTATAGCAACAGTAGAAAATGTAGAGGATATCTTAATTTTCGTCAAAAAATAATTCTCTAACCGTTAATCTGAGTCCAAATTTATCTCACCATAGAGTAGAAAATTTGCATTTAACAAATGTGATTCAAAGCTTTTGCAGATGGAACTGTTTTATGGTGTATTTATTGTTCCATCCTGAAAATGAAATTGAAGTAGAGAAGGCAACCGGGTAAAATTGCCAGCTGCAGCTCCACAAGGGGCCAGCCTGAACTAACACAGCTTGAAAAATTTCATGCATAAGGAAATTGTTGGATTTTAGTCTTTTGGTGAAACATGGATCTAAGCTGAACTTAGGGCAGATTTCCAGCACAACTGTGATCTTTAGCACCAGAAAGTAGTGCAGATTCTCTGATGTGAATAGTACATTTGAAGTAAGTTTAGGGAAGTGCTGCGCACTGAATGTGCCACTTCCTTGCACAGCCCTAAAATGGTATTTAAAGATTCTTCTTCTTTCTACTGTGCTTGTACTGACTATTCCTCCCATTTGTCCAAATTCCAACTTCAGCATTAGTTTACTGAAGTAATTTGTCCCTGGTTCCAGACTTCACGTGATTTTCGTGACATGTAACCTATCTGCTGTTAACTGTAGAATGAATACAATCATCCATCAATCAACTTTTTTTTTCATAAAATGAGTATGTGCTAAACTATTCTGTGACTTTCAGTCCAGCATGTGCACTCCTTCCACTTCATCAGAGCTGTTGTCAGTCTTTGAGACTGTGCCACTTCACTCAGAGAAACTCTGCACGGCTTTGACTAGATGATGTTCTCGATGATTCACTCTCACTATTAATTTGTGTCTGTATTTCTGGGAGATTTGGAAATAAAACTAAAAAGGGTTTAACATGAAGGACTGAGGAAGTGCACAGATGTAAAAACTTTTTTTGTCTGCCTGCATGATTATCTAAAATTAATCATTCATATTTTTCTAGGGAAAAAATGCCACAGTGATTGGCAATATGAAGTGCTTATTAAGCTGACTTCTATAGTAGGCTAGCCGTTCTGTCAAGGCATATTTGCAAAAATAACTTATTTTCTTTTTACCCCAAATTTCTCTTTATGTCTTCTCTTGTTAAGGCTAGTCTGGATCCTAGGCCCAGAGGAAGAAATAGGCATGTTTTAAACCTCAGAATTACTCCATGTTCTTAGTTTGGCCCAGATGTCTGTATTTTAAAGTGAAAAGGCTCTGATGCTGCCAAGTACACTTCAGCCAACTTTGCTAATTTTCTGGGAACAGCTATTCTGTCCTCTAGGCTACTGTCAATCTCTCATTTACTCAAATGTTGTCCTTGCAGGTTAAGACAATAGCAACAGGGCTAAAAACTTAGATTGTTCTTTGTTGTTGATCCAAGCCTCTTTCAAGTTCTGTCTTGCTTAAGTGCCTGCTGTGACTGCTGGTTCCGTGCTTTCTTCCAGTTCTGCCTTTGTGATTACTAGTTCCAGCATCTTTGACACACTGAGCTCTTGAACATTTTCCCCTCCTGGCCTGTTTTTCAGATTCTCTGAGGCATGTCTCAGGTGATTTCAACTTCGTACCAGAAAGTAGCCTGGTCAGCAGTAGGTAATGTGTCCTGGCTCTACAGGAATTCATATAGGCAGATAATGCAGATGTTCAGCATCTGCTCCATCATGTTTGTGGGCTAAGTTCCCCCTTTTGAGAATCCACAGAGAATTCCTTAATACATAAGAATTGATTTAAAACTTTGTCTTGAACCTAAGATACCAGTGCTACTCCTACTCATCCCAGGTTTTTGGTATCCAGAACTTTGGCTAAAGAAATCTAAGAAACATTAAAATCAATCATTTATGCTGTTAAGTCTAATCTCAAGGTAGAAGGCTTTTTGTTAGCTTTTCAAAGACTCATCTATTTTCTTACAGTATAAGCTGACTGACATTTTTACAGGTCCAGATGACTCCTATTTTGTCTGGAAGAAGAATGGACAAAAGATGAAGGCATGCATCATGGAGCAATATCATACACTGCTTGATGGCAGAGTACATATTCTGAGTTGGGTTAAAGATTTAGTATCAGAAAACACAGAATATGTATGTTCATTCATTTCAAAAGTTGGGAACACAACATCAGAAGTGCTGATCACAGTGGAAGATAAAGGTAGGTTTGTTTCCAATATATGCCACGTTTGGCCTGACCTTGGTATGAGTAAAGCTCTGTAATATTTTCCCATAAAATGTGCGTATCTGGAGATGGTAACCCTTGCCTACCGTGTTGGTATCCACTTCAGTTGTATAAAAACTCTTTCTTCCACACCCTTCCACAAAGGATTAACTAATAAACTAGCAGTTATGGACTAGACATTAAACTAAAATCTGCTAAATTACTGAACAAAAATGGAAAAAATTGTAAGTCAGATGATTACTAGAGACTTAAAAATAGGTACTCTGCCAGAACTCTACAGGGTAATGTAGAAAACTGCTTTATTTCGTAAGGACTTAAGGAAGTCAGATGGTAAAGAGAAACCTCCCGCATCCAGGATTTTTTAAATATCAGATGATTTGTAAACCACCTGTAGCTGAGTGAGGTCAGTTCTCACTGCTCCATTTGGATGCTAACGAAGGAGGAGGGCAGTTAGCTAACTAACTTAAGCAACTGTGCAAGACTTTTGGGTGTCCAAACTACCTGCTGCATCTAGCTCTTGAGAACTTATCCAGTCCTGGAGAAGACTCAATAGTCTTTAAAAAGAGAGCAGGGGCAATGAACATTATATAGTATGAATTTTCTTGACAAGGTGAAGGAAAACTTAACTAGCTTGTGAATGTGAGTTTGTCAGGAATGGCTCAATACTTCTTTTTTTCAGTGACAGAGAAAAGCAATGGGAGTTATGCACATTATGCCATCACTCTGGTTACTTTGAAGTCTGTCTCAGAAGCAGGACGAAGAGCATCTCAATCATCTTAATGAAACTAATGTAAAAGAGAGAGGAGCTCTCACTGTGCTTCAAAAGCATTATATACTGTTCCTACTGTCCCAAAGGATATACAGAAAATATTATGTCCCCACCAGTGTTACATTTTGCAAGAGAAGCTGGCAGATAGAATTAGCATTAGAATTTGATCAAGATGCAGTAACATACCCCTTTTAAGTTCTCAGCTGAAGGAATAAGTAACTATATAACATTACTGAAAAACGGAGAATTTACTAACTGGACAGTCCTGCCACATCACTCTTCTCCCCAGGCTCAGTATGATCTAACCAGAATGTTCCTGTGCTTGTTAGATGGGTTTGAACCCTTAATTTGTAGGTCATACTTTCTAGATCTCAAATCACAGATAAAGGCACTAACTCTGAAGGCTCTTAATTGTGCTGCAGAGGAGAAGAGACACAACCATTTCACCAGGACTTATTGCCAAATAACATGAAAGCAGGTAGAGCAAAATGAAGGAAAAATGGTGGCTTCTGTTCCTTCTAGCCCAACCTTCACAGCTCAGCAAGTCCTGCAACTGAGTAAGTACTACTTGTGCACCATTACATGGTTATGTAATCATCCCATATACAATTCTCAGATAGTGCTGGTCAGGATGCATGGACCAAAGAACTTCATACCTGGAGAAGTGCTATCACTGAACATGACAAGATGATGCAAAACTGGAGGAAAACATGGGTAAGAATTTTTAGAAAATATATCCCCTACAGTGCTTTCTACATGAGGCACAGCAGTCCCAGTTTTATAAACTGCCTCTCACGCTTCTGCAACTGAATGCATTTATATAACAAAATTAGTGTTCCTGTACATGTCATCATTCTTGACCCTCTATGCAGTAAAATCTGCTCTGTGACATTCACTGCAGTTATGTCAGCTTGTTCCTCCAGTTCACTAACCAAGAGCTGCTCAGTCAGTAGTCCTCCTCTTGCCCAAAACAATAAATCTGTGTACACTGAATATAGTAGATTAATTTCATCATATCTGCAGATGAATTGGATTGCAGAGACTACTGGACTTCATCAAAGCTGGCCTTTTTTAAAGAAAAAAATAGCCCATACCTAACTATTAATGTGTTTTTTCCAACAGTTAAAACAAAGATGAATTTTGAAGACTTTAGATATGACACCCTTTTTACATGTGGAACAGTTGGTATAGGCAATCTTTAAGCCCCAGTTAAATTTCTAAAGCAATATTAACACATCATTCTGAAATTTTTCTTCAGGAGACCTGCAACAAGAAAAACAGCCTCTGATGGACAAAGGCATGAACAGGCTAGAAGGAGAAATGTATGCAAGTTAAGAGTATCCAGCCTTTGGAGATGTCTTTGCAGGTGTTAGTGCTGACATTAAAATTGATATTCAAGAGAATCAACTAAAGCGTGAAGTGGAAGGGGATATCCTTACTGCATCAAAGAATAACTAAGTTACATGCTACAAGAGAGGCCACCCATCCCAAGCTGGAACTATCTCTGGTTTTCTGACGCCAGCTATTCCAGTTTAATGAAGGACAGAAGTAGTCTCAGTAAGACTTGTGCTGCTCAAACAATACATGATGTATGTCTTCTGCTTTGAGTTTATTCAGCAAACTTTTTTTTGGCCTTGAGTATCTTCACATATGGTTTAAAAATTTAAGATGTGGATCACACTTATTTAAAGGCATTTTAACTTGTACACATATTTTCTTCTCTATACCCTTGTACTCTGTTGCCAGTGTTTTGAAGAGTATTCTTTTCTGGGGTCAGCAACTTCCATTTGTTCACATGCATTTCCTTTGGTAATTGTGCTGGTTTTGGCTGGGGTAGAGTTAATTTTCTTCACAGTGTTTAGTATGGGCCTGTATTTCAGATTTTGCTGAACACAGGGTTGATAATAGAGATGTTTTTGTTAGTGCTGAGCAGTCACAGAACCAAGGCCTTTTCTGCTTTTCATACTGCCACATGGGCAAGGTGGGTAGGGGTACATACGAGGCTGGGAGGAGACACAGCCAGGACAGGTGACCCAAACTGACCAGAGGGATATCCTGTATCACATGCCATCATGCCCAGTATATAAAATGGGGGGAAGAAGGAGGAAGAGGGGGTGTTTGGAATGATGTTGTCTTCCCAAATCACAGTTATGCATGATGAGTCCCTGCTCTCCTGGAGATGGGGGAACACCCGCCTGCCCCTGGGACACAATGAATAAATTCCTTGTTTTGCTTTGCTTGTGTGCACAGCTTTTGCTTTCCCTATTAAACGGCCTTTATCTCAATCCATGAGTTTTCTTTTATCCTTCCCCTTCTCTCCCAGACCCCGGTGTGAGTGACTGATAGGCTGTGTGATGCATGGCTGCTGGCTAGGGTTAAACCATGACAGTAATAAAGGTCCTGTACCACATAAAGAAGTTCTGATTAACACTTAAAATACAGATAGATTACCAAGTACCCTAGTGCAAACAACTCTTTTGCAAATTCTTCTTCTATATTTGAGGTAACTGTGGTAGCTTAAAAAAATTCTATGCTGAATGAATTCGAAGACTGTTCCTACTGATCAACTGCAGCTTGAAAATGTGAGGACCTATACAGTCAACAGTGAAATTGTATTACTGTGTTGCTTTTCAGAGTTTTGTCCTTCTGCATCTAATGAACACAAATTTCAGGTGTAATTCAAGTTTTCTGTATTATCTTCTGAATGGTTTTCAACACCTGGAAGCAAATAAGATGCCACCTAATAATCAGTCCATGAAGGCAGCTGCTCCTAGCAATAGCAGACAGCTTCATACTTATCTCTGAATTATCCCCTAACTGGTAAGATTTAAATTTGATTGTTTCCCACATTGAAGAAAGCACTCTCCTTACACTAAGACTTGACTGACCCTTCTGTTTCCAATATCAGACCACCTTGTGCTGACACATGCTGGATGAAAATTCTTGTATTTCCCCCTATTTTTCTAAACAATTTTCTCTATTTTTCACATTGGCAGTCATAAATTAATGCTGATGCAGACTTCTGACACCAACATTCAGAGACAATTTTTTCCCCATTTTGTGTTCTTGGGACAACTATAAATAGACTTTTCTTGAATTGTCTCTCTCCCATTTGTTCAATAGATTTGAAGCAGACAAGTTTAGTTCTATGATGCTGAGTGGGAAAGTTAAAGCTTAGTAAGAGTCAGGTCAGTGTTACAGATGATGTAGGCAAGCTTTGCTTTGTCTCAGCAGCAAATTACTCCAAGTAGTAAAAAAACTGTCAGATTTCTCTGAGAAGAGGAAAACCAAACCACTACAGATTCTAACAACCTATAAAGTTTCCAAAGTAACTATTTAGGTTCTTCTGAAGTAAAACAAAATGGAAAACATGGTAAACAAATGAACTTCTTCCATGCAAGTTTCAGAGTCTTAGACGTATATCAAAGTGGCACAAGTATACACGAATAAAACACAGCTTACCTGCAGATCAAGGATCTATGCTGGCCAAAACCATCTTTTGTCACTCAGACCTTCCACCCCTAGTTTCCACTTATGATTAGAAGAAACTAATACAAAAAAAAGATGATGATCATCATAAGTAGCGACCAAACTGAGCATTTCAGCAGAAGATTGGCTCCCCTTGTCGATGTTCTTCCTCAAAACTGATAGTTCAAGTATCATTAAATTCCCACCAGAAGAGTTTACTTAAGTCACAATCATTCTTTATAGAATCAATATATTGTAACATTTTATACAATTTACATTCTATAAAATTGTTTGCATTTCAAAATGATTTAAAGTTTTTATATCACTCCTATCTTCATCAAGGCAGCTACTTTCCAAAGTATTGCACTACAAATTTTTAGTGCGGTGAAGCACTTACACTTCAGAGTCACTGGCAGCCACACATGGCATCTGTACCATTTTCGTAAGAGCTGACAGAAGCTACACATGCATCCCTCCAATTACTTTCTTTAGTCTTGTCCTCTTACATCTACAACTTGTAGATAACAGTATTCATATAGACCATTCCCACTAAAATGTTCCACCACTACTACAAACACATTTTGTTTTTAAAATTTTATTTCCTCTAGGATACAAACTTTATTTCATATAAATCTTCCCTATTTAGATACAAACTGAGATTGCTCAAAAACTCTCAGATATATGTATATACCATCACAACCCCAAATTGAAGGAATGAGGAGTCTCAGCACAGAAAGAGTACAGATAGGATAGCACGCTGGTGCATTTGCTGTCTTCAATATGCTCCAGCTTAAAAGCAGGATCTATGACAAACTAGTCTCAGTAGCAACAGAAACATCAAATTTATAAAATGTCTAAACAGAGCTTATTAATTTCAGACCTTTGTAGCCTGTCCTCTCTCCGTTACAACTGATGTGTTATCCCAAAGGAACAAAATGCCACACGGAAGAGCTAACTGGGAATTGGTCACCATGCCCTTCCTTAATTACTTTCAATCAAGCTGCCTGCCCCAAATTAATTTCTTGCTGACTTGAAGAAAGTGACATTGATGCCAGACTGCCCATCTGAGCAGGCTTATTTAGAAGAAAAAATGAAGAACAAACCTACAATCAAACAACAGCTGTTCTTCAAACAAGAGTTAAAAATTAACAAGTCCCCTTAAGCCCCAACCTTCTGGCTCAAGAATTCTCTTCCCAAAGATTTTTCTATCAGATTCTTTTGGTATATCATCACCAAAAAAAAAAAACAAAAAAAACAAAACCCCCCCGAAAAACCCCAAAAAACGAAAAACAACAACAGAAAAAAAAAAAAATCAATGCTAGTCCATTAAATTATGCCAAGCCAGTTCAAATGCTTTGGGGCTGCAACAATTTTCCTGTTGTATCTCCTGCAGTAATCAGACAAACACATAGAACATAAAAACCATAAAAACATTAACCAGTGCCTCATGTGCTCCAGTGTATATTTTGCTTAACGGGACTAGGAACAGCTGACTTGGTTAACTTCAGGTATTTCTTAAAATTGTATTAATTTTGCTACCTTCTTCCTAGGGATCTAACATCAAAAAAACAAAAAAAAAAAAGCCCAATAGAATTAGATCTGGATTTACTGATGCTCTTCCAAATTCACTGTTGGAATGTCAGCAGTTGCACTCTTTTCCAATTCCAGTGCATATGGGTTATATTCTTCTTCAAGTTTTCTCTTCCAGACTTTAACTAGGGAATATTGGAAAATAAAACAAACAAAAAACAACAAACATGATACCATATAATGTTTGAGGAAAAACTTAAAATGTAAAGTCAACACTGATTCTCTACTTCCTCTTCAAAATATATGCTGAGATAAACCAACACACAGGCATTTACACCACACAAGACCAGACGACGTTTGAAAGAATACTTCAGCACTGATGAGGTCCATAGGGGGCCTTTGTGTCCAACCCCATACTCAAGCAAGGCTAACTTTGAAGGTGGATCCAACTGTAGAAAAATGTTTCTAGACGTGACTGCTTGTGGATAGAAAGATGCACCTCAGGCTTCAGTACAAAGCTTAAGTCCACCATAGTTACAGAGTGTGTGCTTCTGGAAGAAATCTTAAGAGGATTTTTTAACAAATAGAAATATAATAAGGAGCTCTGTTAAACCTCCTTGAACAAAGCAATGAGTACTGCCTGTCATCAGTGGATTTCAGAGAGGAATTTTCTCTTAACGTTTTCTCAGCAAGAGCTTACCTCAAATTTATAAAACCATGGAGAAAGTAACAGAAAATAATTTCCGCCCTCCTTAATAATGACTAGTGTCAGGTGTCACTTCTGTCAGTGAAAACTGTAGAATTGGAGAGCACTATGAATGAAAATGGAACAAAAAACAAGTCAGTAAATACTCACTGTAATTTGGTACATCCTCATCAGGGTCCTTGAAAGATGTTTTACTGGTTTCTGATAAGCCATTTTTTTCAGATTCGGGGGTTAAGATGCTGGATTGAGTTTCTTGTAGTCCTCCTTTAGCTTCTTCTTCTAAAGCTGCTATCATATCTTTGTAGGCCTTCCTGGCCTCTGTTGTCAACTGTACCATTCTATGAAAATGGTCCTATAGCAATATAAAATATTAGTAGAGTTTAAACCATACAGTAAGTTTTAACATCTCCTTGAAAATCTGTAATCAGTATTCCTTATTCAGAACATACATGTCCATATGTAAAAGCTGAGCAGCTAAGTGTGTATGAAGATATTAAAAACATTTATAAAAACACCAGTTCTCTTGAAAAATATCTCATAGGGATGAAGAGGACGTCAGGTATTTTTTTTAACAGTGCTGACCAGCTGTACTTCTAAAATCATTTTTTCATATAACCTATGTATATGACCTGTGATGAAGAGCATTAAGTGGGCAAAAGCAAAACAAACAAAACCTTAAAAATCCAAGTATTTTTATCTCCCCCTCCAGGTAATAAATAAAGCTAAAAAAAAACATGAACTCGCATATTTCAGCTTACCTGAGCCCCATCATAGCTAAAAATCCCCACCACACTCACAGGCACTGCTTTGTTCACACAGCGGCCCAGGGCCTTGCGATTAAGGGCAAAAACAAATGGTATGTTCTGCTCACAGGCACAGTCGATAATGTTATGTAGAGTTTCATCCAACCCACCTGGAGCAGACAACACAATCAAGCTGATTGGAACTAAAGAATCATACTGTTAAAACATGACAAAAATTATTCCAAGATTATGAGTGCATTCTGAAATCACATTTTATAGGAAAAAAATAGAGGGAACTCAATAGTATCATTGGATCTCCATTTTTAGAGAACTTAACATTTTTTTCTGAATTCCTAGTTAGTACTATCCCTAAGAGTGCCACTATTCTGTATTTTGTTATGTCATACAGTCTAATCTAGTATCGAAAAAAGGCCCAGATGCTAAGAAGTTATTCAAGTTACAATAATTAAAATAAATTAGTGCCAATAATTGCAACAATTTTTAAGCAAACTATCACTGACAATTCATTGTCACCCTGTGGTCTACAAGAGACTGATACAGTAGGATGCCTTATCGTGGCAGGGCTGGCATCAGCAACCTTTGGATCTTCTAAGCTGTGCCAGTGCAATCTTTTGTGCAGCAGGACTGCAAATTAGGAACGAAAGAGACCCATATAACTTTTCCCATCCCAGATAGTCTTGACTCAGCTCACACTTCAGCTGCATAGCAGTAAACAATCTGAACAAGGAAGGCAATTTTGTATGATTGGATTGCAAACACTACTCAAATTCCTGATAATAATACTCTGCCAGTATACAGAGTCTCCTCTTTCACATTTCTTTTATTAAACATATATTTTTAAAGAATTTATTTACCCTTTGACTGAATCTTTTCACAGTTAGGAGAGATGATGACACACTTCAGCTTTTTCAGCTTCAGATGTTTCAGAACTTCTCGAAGACCCATAACAAGCCTGCGTTTTATCTTGGCCTTTACTGGGTCTTTCTGATACAAACGATCTTGGAAACGAACCAGTTCTCTTAAGAGATCTGTCACACAACTGTCAACTTCTTTACTAAGTACCTGGCTGCAGTAACTGTAAGAAAGGATCAATCAAATGTACCATATAAATGTGCAATATGTTAAATCCATAAAATACAGATTGTAACTTCTACGTCTTTGTATTTTTTCCCTATTTCCATTCCAAACACACTTACCATATACATGCAAACAAAAATTTTCTAAAGATTTTTTTCAGTATCTGAGAAAAACAGAGGAAGTTTTGTTAATTCTGTTATCTGGCACCTCTGTTTTAAAAATACATACATAGATGTACAATAAACCTAAATATACTTTTTATACCAGTAGATAGATATGTGCATATCTTTTTCTATTGAAGCATTTTTCTGAGGGCATTTATTTTGACATATATAAATCAAAGTACAGCAACCAAAGTATAAAATTTTAACTTATTTCTATAAATTCTATAAATTCAAAGCTGTGTGTAATGAACATGGAAAAATGAATCAAATTCCTCCTCCCTACATTCATGTCTGTCATCCTATTTCACTAATCAGACTACAGCTTTGTGTTGCTCATTAAAACAGAAAAAAACCTGATGTACTCCATCCTTCCAGTAGTCTCTGGGAAAGATTAGAGA
>VWZG01007074.1:72529-85258 GCA_013396735.1 Grallaria varia
CTGGGAAAGATTAGAGATATGAGTTATTTCTCCCCACCCCATGTTTTACACAAAGAATTTTTCAGTAAAGAAGGGTATCAAAGAGAAAAACTAAAGATATATCAAACTGCATAATCAAAAGAATGACAGCACGTGGCAAATTCACATAAGATAATGAGAAGAGTTCAAAACATCTCTCCAGGATCTTAGAGATAAAATAATCCTGAAATAATTTTAAGTTACAGGAGTTTTTATTTACTATTTCCCACTGATTTCACTAAGTCTTGAATACAGACCTACTAAAAACACTAAAAATTTAATGTAAAGACAGAAAATAATCTAAGTTTTGCTGAATGATCTACATCCTATAAAACAGGTAACACTGAGTTGCCCTGTACATATTCAACCCAAAGAGTGCTCTCACTAAAGCACTGTTGCATAATTATTGTTGCTGCAACTAAAGTTAAATTAGAGCTAACACAGAAAGAATGGCTGTATCACTATTAACCACTACTATAACATGAACTGCAAAAAAGCCTTTAAGGGAGAAGAACTAGAAGTTAAAACACTGCTTTCCTGAAGTAACTGTTGTAAGCTGTGCTGGATCTCTGACCTCTTCACATATAATGATGACTATTTCTTCTTTTAAAAAGAAATATGTATATACATCATATCACACAAAACTAAGAGTGTTTCTACATAACTCGCAAATATTCCGTTTATTTCTCTGCCGAGCCACAACATGAAAATGGCATCTGGTTAGTCATATTCTTTACATTTTTGCCATTTGATCTGGCAGTAGAAAACAAAACTACCAACTAAAAATAATATTTAAGAAATAAACTAGAGCACCTTACTTAAGTTGTTGTTCCATTATTTAAAAGGAAGTATTTATACTTTAACAGTTGCATCTTTTCCTCACTTAGCTTCTAATGAATTTCTGGTATTTTTGTTTCTTCAAGGAACACAAATTTTCAAGTGAGAATTACAGTGTATTTCTCTCCATATAATTTCTTTGTGCGTCAGGTTAGAGAAAAACTGAAAGAAAATAATTTAGAGCCTTCAACCTAAACCTCAGTTTGTGCTGCAGAGAACACACTTGAATTACCTTGTTTCAAAAATGCCATAGTAGTCATACTGTGCAAAATTAGACATCAATACAATCAGTACTTACTCTCTAAAATTTCTACTGTGAATTTTTGGAAGACTGGGTGTTAGCTCCTTTGAAGTCATAGAACCTTCTTTAGATTCCTTGATCCCTGTGTTCTCCAGAAATCCTTCAGCAGATTGCGTTACAGGAACAGCTATCACATAAAGGAAGACATTTCAATGAAAAGAGCAAAAAGTCTTATGAAGAGAATAATCTGTCAAATATATACAGAAGAGTCACTACTTCAGCATTACAACAGTCTGTGATAGAAGGGAAACAGGTCAAACAATATATTTATCATTTCAAATCACATTAACTGCCAGAGGCATGCAGGAACTCTCATCACAACACACCGTAAAGCCAACAGGCATAGAATTGTGGAACAGTAATCAGGAACCCTGTTACTCAAATACACTATCACCTTTGGCCCACTTTAAAGTCAAGGTAAGTCTGAGATGAATCCTAGAAAATTCTGTGGTTACAGCTTCATTTGATAGTATTTGGTACATAATTTCAGAAGTACTAAATGTGCTTATTCTCAAATTTTCAGCTACATATTGTATTATAGCTTCTCTTGAAAGATACCTGCTTGACTATCCTGCAGAAGTGTTTTGTTTTCAGTGGTATTTTCTGCAGACTGACAAACATTTTCTTCTTTTGGCGTTGCTTTCTGTTCTAACAGGTGTTGTTGCTTTCTTTGTTCTCTTTCTTTCAGAATAATCTGAAAATACGTATCAAAACAAAATCAATTCAAGACACACAGATAACAAAGCATCACTCTTACCACATATTTACATACAGACCATTCAAAAAGGTGTTCAACACTAGCATTTAAGGTTTACAACCTTTTTTTCTCTATTTGTACATAAAAAGAGGGAAAGACAATTCCTAAATTTACATAGAAAAGGACTTTTACCTTGATTACCAGTGTATGGGTAGAGAAAATATTTACTAGGGATTAACTTTAGTTCTGCCCTTGTAGTTTAAAAACTCCTCTGTATGAATGGGCAAAGAGGGAAGACACAAGAGAAATCACCAAATGCACCTAACACTGTTTGCTGCAGTTCTGGCTTGGAAAAGCACAGAAACATTAAACACTACCTCCGTTTGATCCGTTCTCCCCAGTCCTGCAAATAAGCATATCGTTGCCAAACCAAGTTAGTAATTCTCTGCATGTCTCACTGCAACAATGATGTGTGGACACTTCTGTAGCGGCACTTCTTAAGCTATCAATTGATTTAAGAGAGTAAGTACATTTTTGGAGAGTATGTATGTGCCACTTAGGAAGACTACCCTCTTCTGCCCCATCCTGCCCCTTTCTGGAAATCAAGCAAAACTAAAACTGGTGGACACTGAGATGCAAATCTCCAAACGAGAGAGATTAACAGACTTTCAGAGCAATATTGAACTTACATTAACCTATATTTTTACTATTAAGGTAAAAAATATGCACACCTTTTTAAGAGGTGTTGGTCTCTTTGCTTTAGGTACTTCTCTCTGTTTCCCTTTCTTCACCAAGGGAGCACTGGAATCCAAAGGGTTATGAGGCATCTTTCCTTGGTTCAACCGGTGACTTCTCGTGGCTATAGCAGTTTCTTTTGAAAGCAGTGGTACGGCACCACCAACTGAGATTTTAAAAAGAGTCTGCATCAGACAACTGTAACAAACACCTAAGCTAGAATCTAATTTCAAGTTTAGGACTAGTAATCACATATTAAATTCATACTGTGTTGCTATTAAGAATATTTACAGGTAATCCAGTGTCATGATGCACAGTTATGTGGAAAAGACACTCCTCCCAAAAGACTGACTTATCTTTTACTTTTATTGTACTCCTAGAATCACAGACTCTGTCCCTGAACTCTCAAAAGCAGAATTTGACAAAACAACTTGCAGCCCAAGCTATCTTCAACACCACACCATGCTGGCTTGGTAAGCCTTCAGGAATCATCATGTTTCATAGTAATGGCATTTCCTCCTCCACAGAGTCTGTACTGTGTTAAGATAAATACTGGGCAGCAGTATTACAGATTTTAGATTTACTTGCTGTAAATAATCCTGAGTACTTACACATACCATTTGTTACACTTTAATGAAGCTGGATGAAGTTCACTTGCGGATGGCTAATGAGTAATGCAAAGTTACAGCAAAGTCTCTTTTGCACAACAGGCACAGCTCTCAGAAGATGTCTATTTGACTTTTATTTTTAGAAGGTTTAGAGCACAGAAGCTTTAAATGACTGGACAAATGACTAAACCTGGGTCTTCCAAAACATGACCTCATACCTTAAAAACTACTCTCCCTCACTGTCAGTAGGAATTGCTGTATCATGTAAGAGCAGTTTGTCAAACTTACCTGCAATATATACAAGTTTACATTAGCAAGTCAGTGAAGAGGATGATGTATCAGTGGAACAAGCCTGACACCTTTGTGACTCAAGCAAACTCCCTGCTCTAAAAAACACCCAAATATTCTAGCAGCTTACTGCTTCCACAGAATTTATATGCTGATCCTCCAACACCACATACAGTACTACCATAAACAATTTACTTCGTAAAACTGTTACATCACAACTTATCTTTTTTGGCTCTGTGTATCAAAGGCAAATTGAGAACACTGCCACGAGCGCTGTGCAGCATAGGTGACTACAGTAACTGAAGCTGGATTTCAGGAAATTCATAAGCATACATACTGCAGACACATGATATCTCTGCCATTGTGTACATCACCATTTCAAGCTCACAGGTCTCATGTTCTGAACCTGATGGCTTTAACAGATATTATTTATAACATAAGTGGAATTAAAAAAAAATAAAAAAATCTGTCTGCAGTCACACTCCTTGTCCTTCTTGTTCACTGCCCTCTTCTGATTACAGAGGTCTGTATAATGCCACTCCAAAAACTAAAGTTTTATTTTGGCACACACCGATTTAATGGGTGTACTGCATGTTTAAAATAGTATAAAGCTAAGGTAATATCTGNATTTCTAAAAAAATACTTTGATGAAATGAGGAGAGAAATTTAATTATAATCAAATTCTAGCAAACATCATGGTTCCAAAATATACTACACCAGCATAGCCAAGATTAAATTTTGACCTATAATGAAAAAGACACTGAGCTATCTGATTCTGCTTCCTGGTTATACATCCAGAAGGACTGAAAGATTCTTGCCATTATCAAAACCTAGCATTTTGTCAACGTCAATTATTTCACAGTTATCCAGTATGTCAGAACTCATCCTTTGGCTCGGACTCATTGACTCCCATATAACCCTTGTCTTTGCAAAGGAACTTTCTCACTTAGGTAACAGTTCCAGGATTTCTAGAATCAGAGGACATTATGAAAGCTTTTGCTATTGTATAGACCCTTCTGGCAGGGCCAGATCAGAACAGTAACACACATATCTAAGGCAGAGCAAAAACCGCCAAGAACATTGGTATTTCTGTCAAAACAACATTTCAGTCATGTCTCATATTTATACAAGGTATTCTTTTAGAAATCACTGTAAAAATCACTTCTTTCCAGAAGTCTTCCTCCAAAAAAATTCACCTTGCCATGCTTTCTCAGTTTTATTCTTTTTTAAGAACTTCAATTTTCTCTTGTATCCAGTGAACTGTGTTCCTGCCTGGATATTGAGAGACTATTATAGATCAGAAATCAGACTACATTTAATGTTTGAATACTTACAAAACAACTAATGTTGAAAGAAAAGAAATTTCATAGTAACCAATACCTGAAAACACCACAGGTTTAGAAGACTGTTTTGACTTCTCTGTTTGCTGCTTCTGCTCCAAGACTGCCAGCATGCCACCCAAATCCAATTGCACAGGAATTTGACTCTTCTTACCACTGCTCCTGGATGTTTCCTGGACAAGTTCAGTACCAATTAGTAACATGCTCTGCCTCAGAATGCGAAGACTTATTTTGTATGGTATATACACTAACATATTTATCCACAATACTTTCTAATTTTTAATTTGATTCAATGATCTTTAAATAGAGATCAACTTCAATGTCAAAAGCATTAAAAAAAAAAATCACACGGCTTGAGTAATTTTTGAAAAGCTACAGCAACAAAGCATAAAAATAAAAAGTCTTCAGTAAAAGATGTGATTTATGTCAGGCTTCCACTTTGGTCAGACTGCCATCTATCTCTGAAAAAGATAAAAGGCTTATCAGAATTTAGAGTTTTGTTAAAAATACAGAAAAACTAGCTCGTGAATCTTCCAGGGTATGTGATTGCAATGTACATAAATCATTATCTCCACTGTATTACTGAAAAAATAGATCATTTTGCACCACCTTCTAATAATCACTAATTTTTCTGCCTGCTTCAAAGAGGAGGCAAAAGACATGTTTCATATTCCATGATACAGAATATAAAAAGGTTACAAATTAAGAGATTAGCAAAGATTGTGAAAGAGCAAACTACCACAGTAAAATATGCTACGGACGTGACTAACAGATTTTGCATTTTTAGAAGTCTTAACCTGAAGGATCAATTAATTGTAATTTCTGTTACAACAAGGTTACAGAACATGACCTTCTCAGTCTTAATTTGGGATCTCACCTTGCATCAGAGCTGTGCCAGAACCTACTCACCAATACGGAACAACTTACTGGACTCACTGTTGCTCCCTATTTTTCTTCCTTGCCCCAAGATAAGGAGATCTCCTTGCCTCCTTGTCTTAATCTGTCAGAAATACTTAAGAGGTTCCTAGCTCCTCAGAACAATCAGTTTGGACTGGATATATGCCATGATCAAATAAGACAGGTGAAAGAAAAATTCCTGATATCTGAAACTCACAGACATTAATGAAAAGTTTGTATTTTTTCCCCTAAACATTGTATCACCAGCTGGGGGCTAACAATTACTACCACTGTGTGGTTCTAATCAAAAGGACCTCATCCCTGATCTCAGTGTATGAATACAATCCCAGATAAGCCTGGACTTAGTCTTACAATTAAGTAGGCTAATTTCCTTTGTCATGTTGAGTTGTAAACTTCTTTTCAAACATGAATTTATTTACCTGCATTTTCTTTCTTTCTAATACAGAAGATGAAACTTGCTTCCCTGACAGTACATCTGCCTTGGGAGTTTCATCCAGTGAAGGAGATCGACTATCACAAGGCTCTTCAGGGAAATGGATCTTTGAAATTCAGAGACAAAAGGTGACAGGGAGGAAGAGAAAATATTTTAAAACACATTTAAAGACATACAGAAAAGGGCAAAGATATTAAATTCCAATGGAACACAGATAATGGGACTGAGCACACCCTCAGCAAGTCTGAAGTAGAACACTTTAGGGAAGGGATGACGTCTGAAATGATCTTGATAGGCTTCACAAGTGTGTCTGTGTGAACCTCGTGAAGTTCAACAAGGCCAAGTGCAAGGTGCTTCATCTGGGTCAGGGCAATTCCCAGTATCAAAACAGGCTGGGGGATGAACAGATCAAGAGTAGCCCTGCCAAGAAGGACTTAGGTGTGCTGGTGCATGAGAGGCTGGACATGGCCCAGCAATGTGCACTTGCAGACTAGAAAGCCAATTCCATCCTGGTCTGTGTAAAAAGAAGCATGGCCTGCAGACTGGGAGAAGTGAGTCTCTTCCTCTACTCTCCTCTGGTGTGTCCCTCCCTGGACTACTGCGTCCAGTTCTAGGGTCCCCAGCACAAGAAAGACATGGAACTGCTAAAGGAGGTCCAGAGGAGGGCCACCACAATGGTCACAGGGCTGAACACCTCTCCTCTAATAAAAGGCAAAGGAAGTTGGGGTTGTTCAGCCTGAAAAGAGAAGACCCTATGTGGCCTTCTAGAAATGAGATCATTTATCAGCTGCCACACTACTTAATCACACAATTTCCCCCTCCCCCACCCAGATTTGGAAGAAAAAACTAGGATGGCAGCTACATCTTCAAGTATTTCTTACAGGAGTATGAATGGTCTAATGATCACATCTCTAGAGTGAGAGATTATATCCCACTTACATTCACAAAGTTAAGGGGTTGCTCTCATCTAAGGTGCATGTCTGGGTAGCACTTTATAACAGATCTTTTTTGTGCCTTTTGCTACTCACTCATCCCTGTCAATGCAATTTACTGCCTCAAACAAAGCAAACAATGTGGTTTGGGTTTTTTTTAAGCCACTAATAGTCAAACAGAAACAAAGGCAGGGACAAACACTTTTAGCAGCAAAACTAATTTCAAAGAAACCAGAACGTGGAATTTCACCTTTATTATTTATGTTATTTGCTTTGCCAGAACAATCTTATTTCCAATTCTTGTGGTTTATGTTTAGGATTCATTCCCATACTGAATGAATGCCCAAATCAAGTCTTGGGATTTATTTCACTCACGTAAAAAAACCAAAAAAAATAACTTGTATTCATAATTGACGTTCAACTCCCATAATAATGCAAGATGACTTACTTCAGACTGCTTTTTGACTGCAGGAGTAGAGGATGATTTCTGAGATCCTAGCCTGTTTCTCCTATCAGAAGCAGCTGCCAGATCAGGAAACTCCTCAATATCCTAAACAAATAAATCAAAAGATGATTTCATAAGAACAAGCAAGTTCATATTTTCAAAACTGATTTTCCTACATTTAAATTATTTTCTGTTTATCAAACATTCATCGTAAATTTTTTCACCATACAAAAATTCAGAGGCCACCAGTAGTGCCACCAACTATGATGAGTATTACAATGGTTAAGTATTCTCTACAGCAGCTAATGCAGGGCTGAAAGAGCTTATAAGATAAATAATTCCAACATTCCAGCTTGTTATCGCTGTCAGGTGATACAAATAATTTGAGGTAAATGGCTCCTAAAGGAGTGTTCTCCAAACCATTTAACAGCCTTGCAAACAACTTCCCTCTTCTTCTAGTACAGTCTCCAGCTGTGCAATTCTGCCTTAATAAGTGAGTGGTGAAGAACAAAAAAGGCAGAATGTAACAGTACAAGAGTACGGAAACAAGCATATAAATCACTCAAATTATGATGGTGGCTTACAAACAAGATTAAGTTTTATTTAGCAGAGGAGACATAATGCAGAACTGGATGAAACAAGCACAGACAGCCTGGAGCTTACTCTGCACTGGTCACTTTATATCTACTGTCTCAGTCATAATGATCCTGATCCACCAGCTTGGTTTTCATTCAATTGTTTCTCCTTCCACTTTCTGAGAGGCCTTTATAGTTGTGATACAATACTACTGAACTCACCAATACCTTTTCTGCAGCCCTAGAGGCTTCATTTAAACACTCACCTAGGAAGCTTTAGCAAAAGACTGACACTTAACTGATGCAATAGTTTTAAAGAAGCTTGGAAATATGCGAAAAGAAAAATATTTCACAACTACACTCTTCCAGCTTAGAGACCTCTTCAACCAGAGATAGCACCTTCACATTACAGTCTTCACAAATAGCCCTCACTAGAAGAAATTTTTATTTCAGTCTGCCCAATTGCTTCTTAAATGCAAATAAACTTCTGGCATCTGCAACACCCTGTAGCAAAATGAATAATTAAAATCTAGCACTTGGTGAGACATTACACCTCCCTATATTTGCTCTTAACTCATCACCTGTAAGAACCAGAGGACATTAAATAACATTAGGAGGAAGGCCAAATAATTTCCTTTTTATTTGCTTGTCTCTGTCAGATTCCCAGCCATCTATTTTACATACTGAGAAGTCCTAGTTTATTCAGTCTTGCCTCCACAGAAACTGCTTCATACCTTTGATTCTTTTTGGAACCTTCTGTCTATCTTTTTTAGTTCAAATATATGTATTTTTCTGAAGGAGTAGGGGGAAGAAAACCAAATCCACACTATATTTAGATTAGACGTTTCCTGAAATTCTGTATTGTCATAACCCATTTTCCTTTTTATCTCGTAATAATTCCCAACACTGTTTGGATGTTTGACCAGTACTAGCACTAACCTGATTATCAATAGCAGCTTCAGTACTTTACTCATAAAGGGAAGTATCTAGCTCAGGACCTATAACTACGTACAGAAAAACAGGATTACCTTTCCCCATATGTATCCATTTATGCTCATTAGCAGTGTCTCTAAATGACTGACTTGTGTAAAACTATACTACTATAACTAGTAAGCAACCCAAGATATTGCTCTGCACATAGCAGAACCTTCTTAGTCCTCCTGGGTGCCCAGAAGCTCCACAAGTATGATCCTTTCGTGTTTTATTATTTCAAGAGCATCATTCAAGCATCTCACCCATTTTTCAAACTGATGAGGACACAAGCATTACCAGTAAACCAGGAGGGTCTGCAAACTTTCCCCCACTGCCATAACAGATGCGCATCCACATCATGGACTTCACTGCAATGCATGTGTCCTGTACCATGATTTTATGCAATTTTTTTCCAGTTTTGTCTTCAACAGTCCCATTATGCTCCTACTGTTTTCCATAACTTCTACCATTCACAGGTCAGGCACTGTGTGGCAGCATATAGCAAAAATGTGGATATTCTCATGGGGGAAAGAACTTGCTGATCATTGATTCTAACCATAATTCTCAAATAAAAAGGTCTGTTAACAGTAATTTCTTGTGCCATTCCAGAACAAGGAACCACACAATGAAACCATGCACAGACATAGTTCTGCTTCATGTTTCATGTTAAAACACAGGGAACAGAAACCAGGCAGGAAGGGTTCCTTATGCTGTCATTTCATGCTGTAGAATATTAGGCCTTCAATGAAGCACTGTTAAACCACAGACCATACAAGAATTCTCTAATGTGGGAGAGTCTAATGCCTTTGTGATACTAATACATGAAAGTATCAAAATACTAATATGCCTATTACAGCTATATGAATTTGGAAAGAAACTGGAATTAGGAGCCAGAAATGTAAGCAGGGTCAACCGTGTTACACAGAAATTACTTTCAGACGTTGGAGAGTTAGAATTGCAATACTGGTATCACATCCTTTAAAACTCAATATATTCCTTATCCCCTGTGCAACAATTGCTACAGAATGTTTTTATTTAAGGAAATTGGACTTTTGTTATGCATCACTCCAAATTTGCTATGCCTCTTCTGCACTCCTCTGTGCTCACTGAACATGTGGTAATTCAAAAAGTACAACAATTTCCTACCAGTAACCTCTGACAAACAATACAACTGAAATAAACTTGTACCAATATCCTCTACAAATGAGTTTTCAACTTAAATTTGCACAAAGCTGTGTTAACATCTGATCTTCTAAAACACTCGTAACACTTAGAAGAACAATAACAAAAACCTCTTCACTGTACCTCAATCTTTGGTGGTTCCTGTATTGTAGCAGATTCACTTTGAGGTCTCTCTGCATCAGCGAGTGACTTCGTTTTTTTCTTCTTTTTCTTCTTTTTTTTCTTCTTTTCTGACCCTTCTTCAGCCTCAGTTTCACTAGCATCATTTTTTGTTTCTGACTGCTGAAAAAACAGTCATGAGGCATGACCTTTAGAAATGAATGTTTTTCAGTATCACCTACCAAAATAAATGCAAGTGACTATACTTACACAAATAAAAGGTATCTTAATCAATCCAGGATAGGATATTAAGTGGATAGACAAAATTCAAGACCTCTTAGAAATTCAGAGCTACTACAAAAACTCTTCATTTAAAGCATATTGCATTTTTGTCAGAACACTGGGACCTCTGAGATTTCATTAGGAAATAATAAGTCAAATAAGGCAAGAGTCCCATGTTTCATCTCTCATTCTGAGGGTCAGGAATTTGAAAAAAAATCCAGCCTGAAAGCTGAAAGTTCTTGTTCAGTAGCACTACCTTTATGACATCTTGGGATTCTTCCCCACTATGAGAAAAATTCTAATAAGAATCAAGTGACTTTATATTCTTAAAAGCTATACAGAGCCCAGGAAAAAAGTGCCAATAAAGAGACATAATCAGTTACAGAAATTAGCTGAGAGCAGAGAGTTATCAAATACCTGTGGTTCACTACCCTGCTTCCCTTTGCCTCTGGAAAGACCTTCAGATGCTGGTGATGAAATAATTTTCTTTGGGGGCTGTGAAAGTACCATGGCCCAAGACACACATGGCTGAGTAGAGCCGTCTGCAGGTGCTTCAGGAAACGCCATTGGGAAAAAAAAGAAATACACAAAGATGTCTCAAAAATATTCCTCAAATATTCAAAAGAAAAAGGATCAGTAATGAATTGAGGCCTAGCAAATACAGCAGAGCCATATTCCTTCCAAGGCAAGATTGAAACAAAACACTCACACGTTTAATTTCTCGAGAAAGCTTTCTTGAATTGCAACCACTCCACATACTGTCCAACACTATATACATAAAGACAATTAAAGGATATTTGGAAATCTATCATGCTAACTACATACAAATAGTTCCATGCTCATTTTCTAAGCTAGTTTTCCGTAGAATAATGAGATTTTGCTCTATTGATATACAAAATTCCTTTAATATTTCTCCTAATCAGCTTTCAAGCAGAAGGTCACATAAGCACTTTCTGTTTTCTAATGACTTCCCCATTTTACAAGCATGGGTACCAGCTGAAATATTTCCTAATGTGCCTCAGTGTACAAGAATGTAACACACTTCCACTCAGAGGTATCAATGTTTTGGAAGAACTCAGACATAATTAATTTAGTAAATACTCCTAACACAGACTAAATACAGAATACAATCTAAATTTTTCTTAAGAATGAGAAAAACTTCACTGAACAATTAAATACCATAATGAGTTTAGATGGCAAGATTTTGGTAGCAGGGGGAGGCTGCAGGGAGTTTCTGTGAAGAGATGAACACTGCCAGCCAGAGACAGCTCCAAAACAGGCCCACTGCCAGCCCTAGCAGGGCCTATCAGCGATGCTGGCGGTACCTGTGCGATAGCATGTTTAAGAAAGAGTAAAATACATTATCCAGGAGTTGGGAGGAGGAATGAAAAGAAAAACTGTGAGAGCAGCAGCCCTGCAGACACCAAGGTCAGTGCAGAAGAAGGGTGTGTTGGGTCTGGCTGGGCCAGAATTTGTTTCCCCATAGGAGCGCTCACAGTGCTCTGCATTGGTGTCGATAACATACCAATGTTTTGGCTACCAAACAGTGAGAGCACAGCACTCACTGTTCAGTCAAGGGCAAGATCCTGGGAGGGGACACAAATAGGCCAGCTGACCTGCACTGACCAAGGGGATATTCCATACCATATGACATCAACCCAGATACAAAAGCTGAGGCAAGGAGCAAGAAGGGCAGGCATCCATTGTCTCTTATGTGTTTGCTGACAACCGTTACACCAACAGCCTTTCTGTGCTGGGGGAGTTGTCTTCTGGGGAACAGCCTGAGACTGATGGAGGAATACAACCTTCCCCCCTTCCTGACTTCCATATAAATGGTTTTATAATGAAGTCACCTGTGCTCCTTGCTAATCCTTACGTGAGCTGTTCAGTGATGTTACTACTATTAACCAATACTGTCAGAACATTGTGGAGTTTGTGGAATGCGGTGTTATCTTGGTGTAGGAGAAAACAAACTTCGGGTAATAATATATTGGGATGCGCCCTGAGGGGCCCAGTTTCTTGATGGCAGGGAGTGTGGANTCTTGATGGCAGGGAGTGTGGAAGGAT
>VWZG01007075.1:16895-33118 GCA_013396735.1 Grallaria varia
CAAAAAAAAACCCCAAAAAAAACAAAAACCAAAACCACCACCACCACCAACAACAACAACAACAAAACCCACCAGCACATTCTGTTCCTCCTGACCTGAGCATTTCTACTTGTTGTTGGGCTTAGACCCAGATATTTTCTACCCTGCTAACTTGTGTTTTGTTAATTTCCTTTCCTGTCTATCATATGATACTTATCACTTCAGTTGTACTTTACCTGCCATTTAAACCACAGTTCTTTATTTGATTTCTCTTTTATCAAGCACACGTTAATTTCCTTCTCTAGCCCTCTGTGTCACTGTCTCTCTTTTTCTCTAGAAAAAAAATTCTCAGGGCCAAAAGTTATGCTTTTGCTCCTGAGCACTGGGATATTTTACAGACACCCCTCTTCTTCAGACCTATTCATCTTTATCTTTCACTGAACAACAGCACTGCAAACTGAGTGTCAGACAACACAGCTGAATGATTGATGCTCTCCAAGTCCTTAGTTTCTTTTCCTTGTTTATTCACACAGTCGCCCTCCTGAGTTAAGGGTTTCGGTTGGTACCTGCCTTGGTGACTAGGAAAACAAGGGTAAGCTGCCAAATCCAGTGACTGTTTTCTTGTTCTCATATTGCATTTCCTTATTGGTTGTGACAATGTGCCACAATTAATGATAGCAGAAATACCTATGTTTGATACCATATGTATCATACTTAGTGGTGATGGATTAGCAATCAAGAAAATTAATTCTGCCTTTTCAAAGTAACATCTGAACTTTGAAGTTAGGCAAAAGCTTATAGAGTAGTGCAGATAAAAATTCTCCTGGAAATGGGGTAACTGTATTTCCATTGTACCTGCATAATTTGTTCTGGACTGAGCCCAAACAGAATGGTATATTTTCCAAGAAATTCAAGGATCACATACAAAAATTGAGCTTTGGTTAGCCCTGTAATTCCCAAGCAACACTTTAAGTAGGAATTCAGTGCCCATAAGAAGGAGTCTGACAACAGAAAATGATTCCTTGAACACACAGTGATCTCCTGGATGACCTTGGCTAAATAACCACAGCTATTCTGAGCTGTGGATTTTAATCTATAAAGTTGATCCTTCCTTAGTGCATAAACGAACTTTTTGAATAAATAATAGTAATAAATTTGAAAACCTTTCATATTGTAGAGACAACTATGTGTGTACTTTGATTGCTAGAATAAAAATGAAAAAAACCCAAACAAACAGTGATAGAAAATGTTGTTCTGTCAATCAGGGCATCCTTACTACTTCCTAGTCTACAATATGGTTAGAGAAACCCATATAAGGCAGCCATGACTTAATATGGCTTTGAACATTGATTTATCTAGGTTCCACCAAATACAGCTTGTTTACCTCACTGGAAAATGTCATAGCAACTGTCAATGTGTCCCAAAATTATGTACACTTCTGTTTCCAGGTACCACAGTGATCTTACCTCCTTCAATTTAAATAATTAAGATTATGGACATTTTAAGATTTCAAATCACTTTAGAACACAGATTAGATATTTTTTAAGAGGTTGAAGCTCCTTGGAAGCTCATTGTTTAATCATTGCATACTCCTAAGAATGGTATCTTATTGGTTCCTAAAAAAATACCTTAGCACTTATGGTGACTCTTTGGTCTCTTGCTGTCTTACTTTTGATAGAAGGACTGAAATTAATTTTACCTTATTTCGAGTAGGTACATGCTAGATATTGACATTACAGGCAGCCTTTTCTCGTTGTCTTTATTCTTAATATTAAACTAGTAACTTAGAAAGGGCATAGCAAATATTTTTGACGAAGTTTATACATCCACATGAGGATGAGACAGATTTTCCCTGTCCATGGGGTGCAGGGGGAGGAGGGTGAAGTTGGACTAAGTGGTCTTTAACATCCCTTTCAGCTCAAACCATTCTATGACTCTGTGTTTCTCATCCTGGCCTGTAATAACTATAATAACTGGATTTCCATTAGTTATAAATGCTGAGTGATACTTCCTCCAATTACACCAATGGCAGTACCCCAGTTGCTGTATCTTTATTTAGCTTTATCTAAAATGAAAGAAATATTTTGTTTATTAGGTGTAGATAGGTAGAAAAACATGAGCACAAATAAACTCAGTGTGCTATATCCAGTATTTTCTTAGGCTAAACTTGATTTTTCAAACTGAATTCTGTGTTCATGCTAGAAGTTCTAGAAAACATCCAAAAGAGTTTATATTGTATTACAGAACTAGTAATAATGAGAAGTTTTCCATGGAGAAAAAAAAAATGCCTGAAAATTGAAGATCAAACAAAAGGATGGCAAATGAGAGGGCTTGTATCCTGTTTCAGACGAGAGTTTGGAAATTGTATTACATGAAGATATAATGCCCTTTAGCAAACAGTAACCTGAGAATTGAGGGCTTAAATTTTTCATATGGTGTGACTCCATGTGTGTATGTATGTATCTATTTATTTAAGAAAAAATAATAAAAATGTGTGTCTCTAATACTTAGGTACACTTTTTCCCCCTCCCACTTTCCGACATATTTATTTAGTCAGAGACCATTTTCAGATAGAGAGAATACAGTGATTAGAAATTTCTAAAGGAGTTTCTAGTCACCAAAAATACTGATAGTTTTAACCTGCTGAAAGGTTGTTTATGGCAGTTTATTTCCTAACTGTAGTCCCTAAGTCTGGCTCCTAGAAACAGCAGGGCTGATAAACCATGAAAGAGCAATTTATGGAAGATCCTGTAACCTGGATTGCTGGAAAGAAAGGGAAGTAAAGAATTTTAAGAAATGACCACTATTGATTGCCTCATACAGTGGATGGCATTTTGCCTTCATCTTCAGGATAATTGGACAGGGGGATTACAAATCCATAGCAATAGAAGGCTTTCCTTACTAGACTGTTAATGCACTATAAATCAGCTAGTAGGAATTGCTCCTGTGTTGCAGTCTATGTTTTCATTCAGCTCATTTGCACTTCAAAGCTGAAGTCGATAATTCAGCTCCAAGTAGGTGCAATTGGGGGATATTTACCTTTTGTAGAATATGAATACAAGCTGAGAAAATCTCTAAATTCATTTGCACAGGACATTACCGGTCAGAGTTTGGTACTCAGACACGCAGCCCAGTTTCCAGCTGAAGTCAAGAGGTGAGGTTGTAGCTGCTCATAAATCCCACAAGGTTTGTATGCTGTGGCTAAACAATGTTTTCTCACTATTGGTGATCAATTGTTTTTTGCTGAAGAGGCAAGTATAGCTTCTGGGTTTTTTTTAAATGCTAAATAATCAGTCCCTTCCTTGTCTTGTCTCTGACAGGGTGGCTGGAGGTGGCTTCCCTGAATCCTGTTTGTCCCAGCACCACTCAGAGGGTAGGAGAGAAGACAACTCTAGAATGGCTAAATTAAACTCTTGTGTCAATGCTGAGGTGAAGTTCAGCCATGCTTGAAGCCAAGGAAATAGAGTGAATAAGGAAGGGAAAAAATAATCTAACCTGTTCGTGGTTTTTCTTTGCTTGTTGTTTTTTGAATTATTTTTTTTTTCCACTCAGCATTTTATAACTCCTCTTTCAAACAAAGCTCCTATAGCAGCGATGAAGAAAATACTTAATTTGTCTATCCTTATGCGTTCCCTCCCACAAATACACACACTCATGCACACACAGATTACTTAGCCTTGTGCAGTACCGGGACAATATTATACTGCCACACATTGTTTTGTAAGCTTTTTCCTACCTACATTGTCTCAGAGCACAGGGAAATATGCATCCTTTTCAATGCAAGTTGCAGCTTTGAATGAAGTGAATGTAGAGGCAGTTTTATCATTCCCATCTGGCTCCATTTTCTACTGTGATAAAAAATGGAATTGAGGCTAGGCAGAAATGGTCTGAAGTATCAGCTCCAACAGAGGATGAGGTGGGATTTTTTTTTTTTTTCTTCTGTGATGATGTTTTTCAATATTGGAATGTTTCTCAGGTTTAGGGGATGAGAAAGAAGATGAAAATGGGAGTTTATTCCATATTTTATAGATAGGAAATGAAGTTCTTCAGTTCAAGCATTACAACTTTCTCTCAGAGCCCAGCTCTTCACCAGACAATCTGAAGCTCACTACAGTCATTATGACTGGTACCCAAACATCAGTTTTCAACAATCTGTTCTATTAGCTGGCTTTTATTTTTTTTTTTTTCCAGAACTGTAGCTCCCACTGTCAAGAAATCAAACTACATAACAATGAACTTGTTTTTCATACCAACTAATTAAGAGATCCTTTCTGAATAATCCTCTGACTCTCCTAAAGGTCACAGATAGAAATACTCAATTCTGAATTCTCATTACTCCAGTAAGAACAATCCAGTTTATAATGGAGATAAATACTGCCTATGTCTGGAAGTTTCCTTTAAGAAACAAAAACTGAAAAGCAAAGGAGTCAAATTTGGTGCTAATATGACATCAATAGGTTACTGGACATCCTTGCCTAATGAATACCTAGGAAGGAGATAAATATGGAACAAGGACTCCTAGCTGGGCACAAGAGTTGAAAGGAATTAAAGGTTTGGGGAAAAATACCAAAACATTAGCAGAAATTGAGTGCTATCCTTATTGGTCTACTGAAGAAACCAATGCCTGTTGAGAAATGTTTCACTGTCATTGAGTCTGACAGGATCAGGTTATGGGTGTCATGCTTAGATATCTCTGTGGAATCTCATGTTGAAGAGACACCCTAGGACAGGAGGCTGCGTGCGTAAGTTAAAAGACAGTCAGCCATATGTCTAAAGAAATGCTGTATTAATTGAAAAGTACTCTAGTATCTCCTAGAGGTAGCAACACATTCCAAATCTCTGAAATTATTGCGCTGCATGTGTTTTAGTTTTTTCTTGCACACGTCTGCATCATTCCAGGCACAACTCAACAGATCTGATTTAAAATTAATCTAAATTACATGGGTATGTAGCCATTCATACTTAGTCTCTATTTTGCATCATTTCCAGGTACCTACTACGTGTGGTACTGAAAGCTCCATATTGTACTAACCAAAAAAAAATAAACTTGAAGCAATTTTGAATTAAAATTATGCCAAAATGTAACTTCTGTTTCCTAAAGAATTCTCTATTTTATTTTGTTTACTTCAATCTCATGTTTCCTGTAAATTTTTGGTGTTTGATGATGTGAATGAGTTTCTTTATAAAATCCCACTGAAATCACCTATGATTTGTCTAATAGAGGTGTAGACATCTATTTGTGAACTTCAGTAGTCATTGAGAAAGAGTGAAAATATCTCTTTAAAGTACTTAATTCCAGTGATATTGCTTAAACTGTTTTAATACACACAAATGCTTATCAAAAAAACATTTTCTAAAATATTTATATTCCATTGCTAAAAAATGCATAACTATTAATTAATTATGCACACAGCTGTATTAAGTTAGGCTAAATTACCCAGAAGCTTTTTTGGTTTTAATCCAAAAATCTTTAAAATTGTCATTTCATCTATAAAGAGATCTTGAGAAAGAAGAATTGTTTGAGGCAATGTGCTGGAAAACAATCCTTACTTTTCACTGAGTCATCTTGCAGAAATGCAACCTTTTATTCTTTTTTCCTTTTTAGTTTGAGCAACACAGCTTTGAAAGCTATGTTTTAAGAAGCAGGAATATATTTGTGGAAAGAGTCCTGTTTTTTTGTTCCTAAGCATCTGCCAGAACGCACACACCACTTTTAAAATATTATTTCAGTCTTCTACAACAAAAATAACTGTCCAAACCCACAAAAAAACACCCCCAAAATCCCTCCAAACCAAAACCAAACATCTGTTAAATATCTCTTGAATAAGCAATAAAAACATTATGCCAGTACTCACTGATGGGTTCCTCAAATAATGAAGACAATATAAAGGCATGAAAGACTCCAAAAGACTTACATACTAGCCTTCAAGTTAGAAAACTTCTTGGCTAGACTCCATTGCTGATGTATTCTGACTCCATGAGTCAAACATGACTCTGTTTCATCTCCCACATTTTATCCAGTTTGATTACTTTTTCATTGGCCCAATAACTGATTATCCATCTATAGAGAGTCCAGCAAGACTCTGAACTTGGACGAGGCCACTAGGCACTGTTATAACAATCCATTACACTTTTGAGGTCAGGTTGGGTGACCTCCCAGCCATCAGCTCGATGAACAGTGACTGCTTCATATCAACCAGCACCAGTCCGTAAGGGATTTTTAAGGAATAAAAGCGCATAAATTCATAGCAAATGTTATCTACATAAAGTGATGTGACCAACACTACCCTGATCATTTTTATTACGTGTCTCTCCAATGTACTGATGGAATCATTATATTTGCAAAACTGTTGCTGGCATTTCCCTTTGCTATCTCTGACAAGCTCTTTTGTGTCAATGCCATTGCTTTTCAGGGATGCACAACCAGTGTTCCCTTTTGTAGCAGGGATGTTTCTAATGCACTCTTTGATGTATCCAATGATAGTGTCATGCATACTGACACCTGGTACCATTCAGCAGTGGAGGCTATGTCTGTCTTAAAGTTTTGTCCAAAGCTTTTTGACGTTTGCTTTTTCAGTGCTGTTTCCAGAGTTTTTCTTTCAATTTTTCCCAGCAGGGTTGCATTTAGTATGGACTTACTTATTTCTTTATTCACTTGATGCTGTGCTTTTTTCTGCCATGGACAGATGAGAAAGCTGCTACTGTGGCTCACTCATAGCCTGGCTTCCTCCCAGAAGTCTATCCCTGTCCAAGAAACTGACTCACAAGATAAGGAAGGATAGATGTTTAGAGACTAAAATTAAAAATGTTGAACAGTCAGTGCCGATTATAAACAATACCCTTATTTTATAAATTCCACATAAATCTAAGGTGCATCTCTCCCAGAATCCATTTGTGGACTTGCAAATGGATCCAGATAATAAAAGTTGTGTAAACACCTCAATCAAAGAGGTGAAATCAAGCAATTAAATCAAAACAAAGCAAAACAAAAATTCTCCTAGGAATCACATTGCACATACATATTAAAATATTACATATGTATAATGCATACATGACAGTTATCTCTTTGTCAAATTACCATTGCACTGGGAGCTTCTACAAATCAGGAATCTCATTTCACTATTATTTGTTCTATCAATGAGTGTTTCATATTTTTTGGATCAACTTTCTGCAGAAAATCAGATGTAAAAGCAATAGAAGAGGAGGAAAAGGGATAGTGAAGCAGTGATTGACTAAAATTGGAGTTCAATTGTCTAACATCCTCAACCGATTTGTTGTGTGGCTGTCGATCAGATAACTCTGCATTTCATCATCTCCAAAACCTATGAGCAGCTCACTCTTGTGAGTTTGAACCAGATGAAAAATGAGATATGCTCAGAAAAACATGTCAAAAAGAAGACTGTGCCTGGCTCCTGTCTCACATGGCAAGGCAATGGGAACAGTATGTCACAGGTCTGCAGTGCGGGCTCCATGTTCCCATGTGTGAACACAGCCAGGCAACCTGCCACTGAGCTCTGGTTTCGGTGAAGTCATGGATCACAGGGAAAGCCTGTGGATTTGTGTTTAAACAAGAGGAGAAACCTGTGGTAAGTTCAATCCCCAAGTGCAGAATAATTTTGTGCCTCTTCACTGATAACCTGTTAGGTCTCACATGCTGGGAGACAAGAAAGCTTAGATTTTTGTTCCTAGTGTCAATAATAGTGTTTTTGTGTTCCTTAAATAGTTCAGGAGAAGTGATGGTTGCAGGTCTGTGGTAACAAGCAGTCCCTGATCACTGTGATCACTGTCCACAACAAGTCAGGATGTTCTGGTTCTAATGGTTTGTTCTACAGAAAAAAGTCATTTCATTCTCAAACTCATAATGAGATTAAAGGTATACCTCTAGGCATATTCATATAATGGACATGGCATAGGGAATGCAAAATCAGACACCAGAGCTGACTACAACTCAAAGCAATCTTTACTGCTTCAGCTACCAAAGGGATGGAGTTCATATCTTGGGTTCAGGTCTGTGCTAGTTCAACTTCTGGGACACCACCAAACAGGGAGGAGCTGCAATGCACCAGGCACCTGCATCAAGCTGAGTGAGGCTACATACCTTTACAGCAAAAAATGCACGACATGATAGAAACATGGCATAAAGAGCTGCTTCACCAGACAGTCTACCCAGCTATGAGAAAGTTGTCCTACAGTTCTCCTGGAATGGTCCTCACTGCCAGCATGACTCACTGCTAAGCATCCTTCTGTGAGCCTGAACCACAGAATATGTGAGTTAGTTACAGTTCCTGATTGTGGTAATTGGCTCTTATTTCAAGCTATAAAGACTTGTGCTATTTTCCTTTCAATAGCCCATCCTGATTTAAATCTGGTATCACCAAAAATAGCAGGCAGACACCAGCAATACTAAGGGACATATCAGAGCTGTCTGAAGGTTACTTTAAAATTTGTGTAAATGCTGATCACTTCTCTGAACCACCCCAGGACTTACAGGGTCTCTCCTATTAACCCTGCTCCAGACACAGAATGGGACAACGAATAATTGTGCTCTGTATTTAGAGACAATCCTGCTTGTGTAATTTCTGCCACTTGTCCCTCTTGTCCTTTTATCATTCACAGCATTTGCATGAAGACAGGATCTTCATTTCAAAGGAGTCCATCTGCTCTGGCTGCTCATTCTCTTCCTGAAGTTATAAACCTCTATTTGCAACAACATAATCCTCTCACCACAGCAACCTGCAGTGAGGTCACAAGTGGAGGATTGTGACTTCAGGTGGGGAAATGAGCAGCAGGAGCAGATGAACTGTTAAGAAGCAGAGTTCCCATTTTCATTGCAAATGTCCTTTGCATTAAAGAATGAGGCTAGGAAAAGGCAGCCAAGGGAGGACACTGAAGCAGAAAACCATGCACACAGAAAGCATATTCAAATGCTTTAAACAGTTGCATACGGTGAACTAGCTCTTGGAAGAGCAATATCTGAAGATGTAAAACAATTAGCTACATCCAATCATGCTGAGAATTAGGAATGAATTATCAGAAAACCCAAAAAAACCCCTAAAAAACCAAACCAAATAAANATTTTCCTCCTTTTCCCCTTCCCCTTTTTCTTGTTCCCTTCCCTGTTCCTCATATTTTCCTTTCCTCCTGTCTTTCTATTTCTTTTCTCTTTTTTGTTCTTCTCTTTTTAATTATTTTTTCTTCCCCTCCCTTCTCCTCTATTTTTATATTTTACTCAAGAGCAAGGCAAGATGATCCATGAGATCCAGGCACCATAAAACATCACCTGGAATGTTTAGTTTATCAGTTCCTGGCATGAGGTGCAGAGTGAACCCCAGTCATCTCAATGCTATGTGTGATTATGGTGGCCTGGAGGAAAAAAGTTGTAACAGGAATTATCCTGCTGGGAAGTGGCCCTTCCTGTTTTCATTTGAAAGAGGAGGGGGAGGAGTGAGTCAGAGAACACCTAGCATTTTTTCCTCGGCTCTTTTGTATATGAGATGTGTTACCTCTGGTGAAAAGTCACCCTGCCTGTGTGAGTCCTAACACACTTCCTGACAGGAGAAGGTGACATGACTGTTTGACATTCAGGGCTACAAGGTTGCTGGGCTGTAATCTCTAGTTAAAATTGAATCTTGTACATTGCACCCTGCCACTACAGCCAGACTCCCGATAATTATCTGGTGGCTCCAGTTCTGGATTTTTTATTTTTTTTTTTTTTTTCCCACTGCAGAGAAAGGTTATTTGGATTTGTTGTTCATCACTGATTGTAAATAAAAGAAGGGTAATTTTTTTCTTTAATGATTAATGTAGTAGAGTCAAATAAATCTGTGTTTTCTTTCTGTTTTGTTTTTAATAAAAGTACTTTCCAAAGGTGAGAAGTATGAAATTTTGTGTCAACACACTTTTCAAAAATCCATTGTGACTCAGGAAAAGACATTTTTGACTTACCCATCGATTGTTAACTTGCTTGTTGCCATGATATAAGGAAGAGGAAAATGCTATACAGATGCCACAATCTATAACAACACAAGTAACAGGAAGATTTTAGACAGAAGGAAGGGAAGGTCAAATTCACTTAAGCAAACAGCCAAGGCAAAGAAATAGTTTTAAACTTTACTTTAAGACCTCGTGTGTTATTGCATTTCAGGTTATTTCCATTTGGTGATGGATTCTGCATATCTATATCTACCTATCTATCTATATGTGCTATACTTATATGGTATAAAATAAATTTTTTGCAAGTAATGCATGTCTCATTAACTCCTTAGGTGCCAAGTTATATATATTTGCAGCTATGAATTTGCATGGTTTGAAAAAGGAAGACCCTTAGCTCAATCCACTTGTATTAATTATTATAAATACATAATTATTATTAAGTGGGACAGCTTAGAAGATAGCCATTAAGTTTTCTTCACCATAACAAAAGCCTGTTCAAATGGTTAGGAACATGAGTATCTGAATCTTAAAATGAGTTAGAAAGGATGGTAGAAACTGATGAACTCTGGTGTTGCTGTAATACTGTCTTTAACATAGTAACACCTATGAAAAAGAAATCCACATTTGTTTAAGTGGTGAATAATTAATGTTGTTTCTTGGCTACAGCTTTCCAAATGTATTAGTAAGGGCAACGCTCCAGTGGTGTGTTTTAAAGGTTTCAGTGATGGGCAATATACATTGAAAAGCAGGAAATGCTGATCTTAAAGAAAAGCCTGAAGTCCTAGAGACATCTGTAGAGATAGAATTGATCCCTTTATAACACTAGAGTGAGTTAAATAAGAAATAAAGGGAGGAGAAATGATTCAATAAAGAAGCCACCATGAAAAGAAATCTACTTTAGTATACTATATCTCTAAGAAGATTGTAAAAACACTGGCCCCAATATATGGAAATTCCAAATAAATGAAGACGAAGGAATGTTGGAAAACTTTTCTCTCAGCACCAATATTTTTAAGAATCACAGGAAAGAAAAATAAAGAAACTCAAATGGTGTGAAGGCCATCAGGGCTCTAAGTATCTCTTAAACACCATGAGTACAAAAACCTCCCTATTTTCTTCTTCCTGAGGTCCATGAACACAAGATGAAGCCCAGAATTTCAGTTGTCTTGTCATAACTGAACAAGCAATACAAGTCACATAGATAGATAGTCCTCAAGATATTCTCCTGTGTCTTGTGCCCTCGCATTAATTTGCTTCTTACTTTTCTTTTTTAACTTCTAAATAAAGAATCAAACTCCCCTGTTCTTCCCATCCTTAAAATCTACATTGCTTTGCAATGTAAATCTGATGTGTTTAGGAACAGAAATGAAAGAACACTCTTCAGATGTTTGAAAAAACTGCCTGATGTTTTGGTCACTGGAAAGGATTCCCAAGTCATGAAACAATGTTTTTCCATGTTTGTTTTTGAACACACAAACACAAAGTGTAGTCCATCACGCTCAGAATTAGTGCTTGAGATATGAGAATATTTCCCTGATGGAAATAGAATGTGCCTTTTAAAAATGTATAAAAATGTGAAAATAAGCACCTGAAGTTGATCTAGAACTGCAGTTAGAAGAGTTAGGTTCTTAACTCCATTTTGTCTCCAAAAGTGGTTCTGTATTTTTGCAAATCCTATTGGGTGTCTCCTTGCACTTTGGAACCTAAATGCAGCTGTAAATCTCGTTGTCAAGCCCTACTTACAGGAACCTGGAAAAATGCCTTTTCCATTGTATAACTGCTTCCATCCCAGTCCTTGAAGAGGGAAACATAGCTCCGTAAATCTGCCACTGATACAGACTGAACAAATCCCAGATTGTTCATCGGACTTGGGCAACAGTTTGAGAGAAAATAAGGAGTTCTGTCAGTAGGACACACAGAAAAAAACCAAAAAACCCGAACAAAACCAAACAAAAAACCCCTCCGTCACTCCTCCAAAAAAATAACTTCAGCAAAGTTAAATGATAGTATTTTTTATAAATATTCATTTGACTACTCATCCACCTCTTTATAACCTCTCTTGAAATAGTGATGACAAAATATTCAACTCCTAGCTTTTATAAAAGAGTTGGATAATAAAGGAAGTGAGAATGCATTGTTTACCCCTTTGAGGCAGAAGCAGCCATGCAAAACCACATCTTATGACATGAGAAAATCTATCCAAATTTTATTAATGACACATGTTCAGGAAAATCCTCAGTCAGAGCTCATCTCTTGTCAAAAAGCCCAACAGCATGCCACAAAACAGTAGGAAACCAAGCATCACATGCTCCATCACCAGGGAGAGATATGTTTTTCATCTGTTTGAAGTTGTTCAAGATCATTTCCAGATGTTTCGGAGCAGACAGGGCAGTTAGAATCAATGTGCTTTTTCCACTTCTTCTGTTCTTTGACTCAGGAAGCTTCCGTAAGGGTCTTTTTGAGTAGTATCATTTAAGATAGCATCCTTGGCAAATAAAAACAAACAAACAAACACAAAAAAAAACCAAAACCAAAACACAGTAATTTTTCATGATTGTCAAACCAAGTCAATATTTTCCTATGCAATTCCTTTCCATATTCATTCACTGGCTGTGATCCTACCTCCACTGGTGTCAGTGAAAAGACCTCTATTGTTTGGGACTCAGTTTATCTGCCATGGAAAGTGGGCCAATTCTCAAGGGTAGTCATATCAGGACTGAATTTTAAAGGAAGCTGGACAGACATCTTACAAAATCCCCTTTCATGCCACCAGCCAGGCAGGAGACTTTTCAAAGTGTTCCTGGATTAATTAACATTCAGTGAAGTGTATTGATGGCTTTTTATCTATTCTTCTGAAATACTTTGATTCTTAAATCATTATAGCTGTGAGTTAGGGTAAATATGGCACCTTACTTAACTCCCAGGTGGGTAAACTGTAAATCATGGTGCATCTGTATGAGTTTTTTGTTGCTATTGTTGTTCTTTTCATATGCAGCTCAGTACGCCTTTGAAGAACATCAATAGATTTCTTTGATTCTGGAGCAGCAGTGCTAAAATACTCAATACATGATTGAATAGGATAGGTTGTAGGGAAAAGTTTGCCAGTAGCAGCCTCCAGCAAAATACAGAGATCATACCACTGTTTTTCAATAGATTTTCTCTATCTGCCTCTATGACTCCAAAATTTGGAGGTTTTGCATATCAGTGTGAGTTTGAGCCATCTGTTATCTCAGGAATATAACCAAAAAAATCAACCACCACAAGTATGACTCTTTTTTTCCCATAATTTTCCAAGATTTGATCTTGCAAAGCTTTTCTCATTTTTGCTGGGCACTGTCAAATTCAGTGCTAGCAATTTCAAGGCTGTTAAAATGTTCTTTTTTGTCAGTCACACATATATACCCCAAAACAAATTTGCACATACAAAACCACAAGCAAAGTACTTATCTTTATTTGTTCATCAGATTTGAGCAAGGCTTTTAACAAAGGAGGAAAAACAAGCCCCAAAACTATCCTTTTCACCTCCTCCTGTTTTAACATATTGGAGTGACAAAAGCTTTCCTGACCTCAAAGGACTCTTCACTTGTTTTGAAAAGGATAATTTTTTCAGTCTGTTCTACTTAAGCTTCTTTTTAGTTATTCACAACTTCACAATCCCATTCACAAACTGTTGCCATGGTAAATAATTATATCACAGATGAATTGTGTATGCTCCCACTTCATGGCTGGAAGAGGAATTGTAAAAGGAGAGGTGAGAATGAGAGAGAGAGGGAAAAAAATCAAAATCCTTTAAAATTACAGGGGAGAGAGTTGAGAAATGATTACCTCCTTGTTAACATAATTAACTCCATGAATTATAAATTGGTATTAGAACTTCTGACAAAAGGAGTAATTATATTTACTCATGTAAAATTAAACAATACAAAAAAATTAATGGGCTTCACCAGAAGCTCTGTTAATATTATCATAAAATTCAGAGATCCAAATAGTTCAGATTTAGAAGTGATTTAAGCAGCATAAACTTTAGTGCTTCTTACATTGGAATAGAATGAACATGTTTCTGCAGTGTTTTATAATCAAAATGTGGCACAAAACACATAAACCCTCCGATTTTTCAGAAAAGGGAGTACTAATATACAGAGGCAGCTGCAGACTTCCTAAACAGGGACTTCTCACAATCAACTCTTTGGTTTTGTGGGCAATTCGTACACACACACACACACACACACACACACACACACACACACAAAGCTGTATCCAGTTACACAGATACTTCTCTCGAGAGCAGTAAACCCTGCAGCTGATCTCTGAACACTGGGAGAACAAGAATAAAACAGATGCAGGTGAAAGGTAATCTAATCCATTGTTTTGTCTTTGGTATTACCACTCCCACATTTCCCTCTGCATAATGCACATCAGCCACAGGAAACCTCATGAAAACTTGTTTAAATTTAGATATACAAAACTCATGTCTGACATGGTCAGCCAGGTTTCTTCTGAAATCAGTGTAGAGTGGCAAACAGCTCAAAACATTGATTTGGTCCTTCTGAAATGAGGTTTGTAGTAAACGGAATTGATCGTTTTTCGAGGTGACCTCTNGGAATTCAGTATCCTGAATATGAGTTTGACTTTCTTCTTGTAACTGTGAAGAGAGAGAAGATAATTTCATGAGGATTTGCTTTCCTACAAACCCCTCTTGCAATGACTTTCCTTTGGTTATTAAAGTAGGTGATTTCCTTTTTTTTTTTTTTTTCCTTTTCAATCACTTAAACTCTTGGCCGTGTCTCAATAATTTAATGCCTCACATTTGCTCCCTGGCTTTATCTATTTATCCATCCATCCATCCATCCATCCATCCATCCATCCATCCATCCATCCATCCATCATCCATCCATCCATCCATCCATCCATCCATCCATCCATCCATCCATCCATCCATCCATCCATCCATCCATCCATCCATCCATCCATCCATCCATCCATCCACCCACTTATTTATGTATTTGTTTATTTTTTTAACTTTTTTTCTGTATTCCTTATTTCTTTACCAGCAGAAAGCACTCGTTCAAGCCTTACCCACACTGTGGTGCATCACGCATGGTTTCCACTGTAGGTCTGTAAAGTAATAGTAGGATCTTTGAAGCTAAAGAAGCAGGTACACTGAGCAGCAGCCAGTGTGACTGGCTCCATGCAAGGGGCCAGAATGGCAGAGATGGCACCATGTGCTGATTTTAAGGCTATTGCCCAGTTTAATTCCTCATGGATACAGTATTTACGCAGCTGCCAAAGTTGTTTCTCTAACTCCAACGAGGCGTCCTTAGTGTCTTTAGTTCATAAACCCAGACTTTTTCAACATTGAATGAATATTCAGATTTAATGTCCTGTGCGCACCCCACCCACCAGCTCCCCTGACAGATGACACTTTTGGACTGCATTTAAGTTTCAACAGGATTTTGTATCCTGCATGAGTCCTTCATTCCCCACCTTGATCCGACACACAGAAAAGGGTAGTCATTTCCCCCAAGTCATGTCTGCATCTCGTGTTTCACCCATGGCATTAATATCAATTTTCATGTTTCTACACTACTTTTCCCCCTTGCTTTCTCTTTCTCTCACCCAACTTTGTATATGCCAAAAGCTTTACCTGCCAACTGTTGGGGAAAAAAAGAAAAAAAAAAAAGTGATTTCTATTGAATAGTGCACTTTGGAATGAAAGAAAACATTGTATAAACGAGGCTGAGGAACTCATTCACCTATGCCTATATTACTGTGAAATCAATTATGCAGGGCTCTTTCGAAAGTTACTGATTGTAGCAAATTGAATGGCCTCCATTTCAGCATAATTTGGAGAGGTTGATGTAATCAGAGACCTTACACCATGGTGAGATACAAGATTCGTGATATTCAGATGGGAAAAAGGCTACAATGGTTAAACTTATTCTGTACTCTCTGCTTACCAGCTGTAATGCTTTCATAAGTACAAATGGAATTGTTTTGATGAAGGCGGAGATGTTTCTAAGGGGCAGGAAAAGGGGAGAAAAAGAGAGAGGAGGGGGGGAGAAAACCTCAAAAAACCTATATCAGGTTGTTTGAAATCAAGGTACTGTACAGCTAAGTGAGGCAGCAGTGGAATCTAATCCTGAACATAATTGGTTGCAAATGAAACACTTTAATATCAAATCTTGAGTGTTGCCCTGGAGCTGCAGTTCAGGTTTGCATGAGCTACATGTAAGTGGAGGTAAAATGTGTTTTCCTTCCTTCCTTCCTTCCTTCCTTCCTTCCTTCCTTCCTTCCTTCCTTCCTTCCTTCCT
>VWZG01007077.1:0-55365 GCA_013396735.1 Grallaria varia
GGGGGTGTCCGTGGAGAAGGATGAACTACAATACCGACAAGAAATACGCAGGAAGCAGAAGCAGAAGCAAAAAGCACTGCCCAGGCACTGAGGGGTAAAATCAGGGAGGCTGAAGCCCAGCTGGAACTAAAAGGAGTGAGTGACATAAAAGGTAGTAAGGCAAAAAGATACCCACAGGTATAACAAGGGTCCACAGGTGGATGGTAGAAACAACATGGTGAGAGACAACACTGAATAGATTAAAGTAATCAGCAGCTTTTTTTGCACTGGTTGTCACACTTGAATTGTGCTGTCTGGCCTTTGCACATATCAGCACAGGCTGAGAAGAAAAGGGGAATCAGCAGTTAGGGAGCACTGGGACATCTCACATGTGTTCAAACCCATGGAATCACGTGGTGGTCACTCAATAGTATTGATATTGCTGGACAGTGTCATGGCAAGGTCACTGTCATCACCTACAGAAAATTATGGCAAGCAAGGAGAGAACACTGATGACTGTAAGAAGGTTAACGTTATGTATTTTTTAAAAATAAAGGTAAGAAGAAGGATAGAGGGATAGAGGGAACTGAGCGATCCCCTAGGGAACAGTTCCGTATTATCCCTGGGACATTAATCTGAGGGAGCACGGGGTGCCCTGCATAAGAAGACAGCTTTGCCCTCTATGCAAGTGGTGTTTGTTCATCGCCAAGAGTGCACGTGGTACGAGTAGTGCTGGAACCACACCAGAGAACTGTGTGAGACCAAGAACGACAACTAATGCAGGCACATTCATACTGCCTGCTGGGAATGGTCCCATGAACAACCCAACCATAGCCATTCCCAGGCTTTGTCTAAGGTCCCCTTGGTTTGCTCCAAAATAGAGGCTGAAATTATGTAAATTTTTGCAGTTATACCTTTTACGGATCAGCACTCAAGTTCTCTCACTAGCACTGCTTTATTCAGCAGAGCAAAAGAGCCTCTCTGCTGTCTATGTAGGCAGCTGTAGCTCCTGCCTCAGCACTTCTGCTTACATGCTAACAGCAGATGGTGTGAATACCCACCTTGATGTAGGTGGCTGGGCATACTGCCTGTACTGAAGCATTTACTACAGAAAACAATGTCCCTGAGAGCCATAGCTCCGTGTGTAATACAGACATAAATGTGAGGTCTTGGCTTACAGAAAGCAACATATGGTGTTGTCAATAGAGACTGAAGCAATATGCACTTTATGTATAATGTGTTAATATGAAATGTAAGAGGTAAAAGGATGGTGTATTCAGCTTCCTCTAACACAACAGCAATGCAGTTTAGGATATGTGGAGCTTTTAGCTCGGGCAGTGACAGGTGGAGGTGACACTAAATATGCAGCTAACACGGAAATGGCAGGTATCGACTGTTAATAGTACAGGTATTCTCAATATGTCCTGTGGGGACACAGCCAAACAGCTCACAGGGAGGTGTGCAAGTGTAAGGACTTGGGGAAGGTAACAGAACACATGAAGGACTGCATCTTGAGTTGTGCAATGACACCGGTGTTCTTCACAAGACCATGAGACTGTAACATATTAAAAAAAAGTTGGTTACACTGAAATATGTCTAAGTACTCTCCGCACTAAAGACTGTTACACAAATCTGCAGCTGTATGCTAATACTTACAATAACTTTGAGTTCAGAGTGAAACACCTAGTAAGTGGGAAATTAACTTGTTTAAATTTTTCTATTAGTAAATGGGTAGAACATGTCTAAGTGAACAAGAACTATTCAAGGAAGACAGTTTGGTGAATATATTTACCACTGTTATTTGAAATATAGTGGAGTGGTTATTGCTCAGGACAAATGGTAAATGAAGAAGTATCATCTTTGTATTGTCATTTCTCTTACATTCAGCTCTCCAAAACTGGCAGTTAGAAAAGTTTGCATTGATAGCAGTATGATAGATAATATAATGTAAGAGTGAGAGAGAAGAAAAGAAAAGGAGAAAAACAGAAGAGGTTAAAAATGGCAGAGGAAAAAAAAAAACAACTTGAAGTACAGTAGGGGAAAGTCAGAGTCAGAATCAAAAAGATAAATAGGCCTGTGGACTTTTGGAAACTTTAAAGTAGTGAAAATGGAGAAAAGAGAGAGAAGGGGGGAAAAAAAGACTTGGTGAGTAAAGAGGTGGAAATCTAAGTTTTAGACACAGATTCCAGCTGAGTTGGTTTAGGTCAGGAGAATCAATCAACAAGAAGCAGCTTTTAAGGCAAAAAATACTCAACATCAATGGTATTTTAAGAAAGAGGAGTAAATAAGCAAATGTTTGTGGCACAATCACTCCCTCCACTCCCTCTTGCTGTTGCAATTGACATTTCTTTAAGAGCCCAACAACATTTGTTTATTTGTTTGTAATCTGATGGTGAAGCTGTGTATCAAAGAGCTTCCAGGCTGCTATTTGTTAAGAGAAACAACAGTTGAAGCACGGAACAGACCTTGACTAGGTTTCTTTGCAGGGAGACACAGTCCAGTTGGGTGTTCTTTTAGATTTGCCTCCAGGCACCATCCCTACACTCAGGCCGACATAGGATTTTCCAGTAGGATCTGTTCCAAAATTTCATGTGAGTTGTGCCCTTTGCAAGGCACAATACAGCTATTTTCTCTCTGGAGTTGTACCCTGGCTCTGTCTTTCTGTGTGGCAGGGACAAGAGGAATGGATGGAGTTCCCTTCTACTTGGAACCTTCTTTCTCTAAACATCACCAGCCTTCACCAACTCAGACAATAGCTTGCCTCAGGAAAAGCATTTATTAGTGCCCTGTCAGCTCGAGAGCTCAACCCATGCCTGGAGGCTGCAATTGCTGCAGGATACGGGCTGGCCCAGCGCCCACATGCCTTCTTGCTTGGAGACAATGTGCAGCACACTGGAGTGGATCAACTATGCCAGCAGCCATCTGTGGGTAAAGACCTACATGCTCTTGTACCACCCCTTAATGTGGGTGCAAGGTTCAGAGCCCATGGCAGATGGGCAGCCTGTGCATGTGCAGCAAAGCCCTCCATTCTGGGCGTCCTACCTGCTCCTTACGGCCCTCTCTTGCTGCTGGAAGAGGTTAGGGGACCACCAAATCAGGAAAGCCTGAGTTTCTGCAACCATTGTCATTCACTATGGACACAGAAATGCAGCCAGGGTGGACTTGTTTCCCATGAAGACAGCTGTGAACCAGGCTGAGTCCTCTGCAGGGATCAGCCTCCTCATGACAAATGCCTTCCCTCAACTACTGCTTCCTCCCAGCCAGATGCAATTTGGTCCCTGCAGACCAGGCTGTCTGCTGCTCTCCACACAGGAATGACCGCTCTGACAATGCCGTTTCTCCTGTTCCTCCAAGCAGCGTATTTTACACAAAAGGGTGTGCTGACAAGTTCTGTTTGAACAGGAAATATTACTTCAGCATCACAATCATCTTTCCTTTTTCCTTAATAATCTTGCTCTGTATATTACATTGTGCTTTGGGGCCAGCACAGCCTCAAAACACTGTTAGGTTTGTGAGCAAATAGCAATATTAAAACACAGATCCTGCCCTCAAAGTTTAAAGTTTAGACAAAAACAGAGATATGAAAAATGGAGTTTGCAGTCATATTAGCTGAACTGTCCTCTTTATTCCCCAGCAGGGAAGTAGAAGGAAAAGTAGATAGGCTGTGACATGGATTATTTTTTTACAGGCATGATGATTCTTCAAATTCATTCATAAAAAAATGATCAGGGAAGAGAGGCAAAACATTGAAGCACTGCAAATGACACTGGAACTTTCTGTAGTACTAATGCATCAGTGCCTACCATTTGAAATGTCTGCATCAATTATTTGGGAGTTATATGAAAGGACAAAAAAATCATGTTTAGTCATCAAATTCTCATAACTGGTTGGGCAATAGGGTTCATCAGTCTAGATCAAAGAAAGTATCTGAGACTTAGGATAAGAGAGGAGATGAGAAAATCCTCCTGGATATGGGATATCTTCAGGGAAAAGAATTACTAATGAAAGAAAATAAACCTTTTAAAATAGACCATTGATTTGTTTTATTGGGGGAGGACCTCAGATGAGCAACGTTCTTTCTTCACAGGTTTTACCTTGTCTTTGGCCATCAAAGCTGCCTCTTCCTGATGGTGATCCTAGGACCACCACTTATTAGACTCAGGTGAAAGATGTTTGGGACTCATACCCTGGGATGGGACCTGCTTCTATCTCCTATGACAGCTGGAACTCCTCTGGATGATGATTCTAGGTGCTGAGATGCCTGTGTGGGTGCACTGCTATTCTTTGGGAACTTCTGTTACCTCTCCCTTTCTCACGCAACATTAAGAACCAACAACCTATTCTAGCTTTATTTTCTAATTGGTCACCTTGGTGCATTGGACCGTTGATTTAAGATCTCTTTGTTGATGAAAGGGTTGAACTCTCCATTCTGGAGAGACTTTGACCAGCCCCTTAAGGAGAAAAATGAGCTTATGCAAAGCAGGAAAGCAGATCAGTTGCTCAGTAGCAACACAAATGCCTACTGAGTCCACATTTTCTGGACTGGGGCATAGTCACACCAGATTCATCTTCTCAGCAGCTGAGAATCTCTCACAAGTCTTGGTTAAAATCTTTTTTTTTCTCAACCATTTTCCCCCCTGGAAGGTTTTGTCTTCTTTTAGAAAGGACTAATCAGAGAGCTGTTTTCAAGTCCTCTTTTCTGCCCAGCAATCATCATTGCCTGAGTCCAAAGCAAAGAGATAGCTGGTCTTCTTGTTCCCAGGATTGTAAGAACTGGGTGTTGGGTTACTGACATGGCCAAATCAACATATTTCTTCTAGCATTTTCTCTTCAGAAAAATTTGCTGACATTTTCAGGAAAAATCCAGGCAGAGACAAATGACAAACTGCAGTCTAACAAAGTTATAACCATTTCTTATTTCCCATGGGCAGCACTGAACAGCTCCAACTCTTGCTGGTGTCTGAAGAAGTGAGAGTATGTCTGTGCCAAATGCTGCAGCTTCAAGCACATACATCTGAAGTAGAGCAGAGCTGTACACAGAGCTCTACTTGGGCTAATTCATTATCCAGACAGAGGTTTCATTAACGAAGAACATCACATTCATGAAGCCATGTTGAAAAGGCAGCCCAGGTACCACTGAATCCCTGAATATTTAATAGTGTGTCTGTGCTGTTTTATGGCTTATGGCCTTCCATTTTATTGCACTTCATGTAAGCCACTCAACACATTGCAACTTCATATAGACAATGTGAGATATCTTCTACTAATGCACCTGCCTAAAAATGGTAACAGTTGGTCCTCAAATTTCCCTGTGCCAGGAGAGTGATTTATTAATTCCTTTTTATTCAGTTGTGAGGAATGCTGTGTCCCCAAACTGTCTATATTTGATGAAACAGAGTAAAACAGTTGCATAGTGGATTACATGTATTGTAAGCGGTGGTGTTACTGCCATACCAGCTGTGCTCTGCAACAGGAATTTGTCTTGGGGACTGATCCTTTGAAAAATTCAACCAAGAAATCACAATAACTTCAAAGGATTCTACTTGTTTGTAAATGTTCAGATACACACTTTGATAAAACAATGGGCCAAAGAAGATACTGCTTTAAAGGAAAGTATTAACTTGCTTCATAAGATAGGCATTCACCAAACAAAACTACAAATGAAGGCCCTACACTTATGCTGGGAGAACAGTTACAGCAACAGATCCCTGGGCAAGGGGAGGTTGGACTGGAATGGGACAGCAAGGCAAGCACTGTCAGTGACATCCTTGCCAAGGGTGCTGTTCCACAGAACTGGAGCAAGATTGAGTAAAGCACCTGGAGCCACAGTAACCACAGCCAGCCAAGGTCCCTAGTGTCAATCCACCAGTTTAAATACGAAAGTCAAGTCAGTAAATCAGGGTCAGGATGACATCCAGTGAGGCAGTAACCAGGGTAGCCAAGAGTCACTGATGGTTAGACAAGTTATATACAGATAATGATGCTGATCCAAGGTCATGCCAAGAGGTGAAGTGCAGAGTGACGGGGACATGGACATGGCTGTGACATAGCTCAGGCACAAACAAGGGCAGGGACATGAGCTGAAATGCAGCTCCAGAGTGAAGGAGCTGCTACTCACTGCTTTCTCACCAACTCATCTAAACACAATTAACCTGAACCAAGGTTACACAGAGGCGTGACGTGAGAACTAGCTTTGAGCACAAGCAGACAACCCACAAGTGGTGAGTATGCTCAAGGGCCTGGCTTCAAAAAGAACAAGATGGAAAAAAAAGTAAGTGGTGTGTTTTGTGCCCTACTCATCATATATCCCCAAATATAGCTGCAAAAAGAACTACTCAAATGTCTTTCAGATGGGACTGAAAGTGCCAGGACTGAGAGAAGAGGACCCTGCAAGGAAAGTGGAGATAGTTTTAGTAATTAAAGTGCACAATCCTTTAGTTGCAGCACGTGGTACGACTCTTTTGGCTTTCCTAAAGTCGGCTGATGAAGGTATCGAATGGCTTCTCTAGGGTGATCTGAATGCATTCTGGTGTCTGAACCTGTCTATTGCTCTAAAATGTATTGCTGAAGTTCACATGACATGTGGTTTTAAATTGACCACTACTTTTGATAATAAAAAAGACTGTCTCAATGAAAGTCAGTCTCTTTTGGGACTGGCTTTTCCTGAACAAAATGCTACAGGCCAAATATAAACTTAATTATCCTGCAGCATCCCAGGCTACTAAAACAAACACCAAAGTGTGTCAGCAGTTTTGTTAGCTAAGCCCTAGAAACTGTTTCATAAGAAGTTTTCTTGTGTAAACTGCTATAGATCCTGTGTGCTACCATCCATTGTATCCAAGGCTTGCAAAATTTGAAGATAAGTGGCTATGAAGTTTTGACTGAGAGGTAACATTTTTTCTGACTAATAATGTTGATACTAAAGTACTACTAATCCTCAACAATATTTTTCTTCTTGGTTCAATGAAATAATGTGGTGCTACAGCTGCTATTTTAATATCAACATCTGTCCATGCCTTATGGCAATTCTGACTTTAAAAAGAAAACTAACCTAGTGTATGCCAGATACTGGGATGAATGAAAAAGCATTAAAATCTGATTTTAAATTGCAATATATGAAGAAAAAATGTCAGGTGAAGTAAGTAGCTAAAAGAAATGCCATGAAATTCTGAAATGTTATTTACACATAATAAATTTGGAATGCAAAGCCCCAAAACTGTCAAGTCATGGATGGTTATGGAAGCCATGTGAATGCGATGGATAAACTGAGCATTCTTAGTTATAGAAGGTACAGACAAATACCAGAAGAAGCAGCTCTGCTATTTCAGACCTCCTTGTACAGAGCAGTTAAAGGACTTTTACAATTGATGGAATACCATAATTATTTTAGAAAGCTGGCTAATCTCATTTTAAGTCCCTAGACAGTGCAGGTGTGCCAGCAAATTTGCCTCTCATGTGGAAATCTACATCTGCTAGATTGCAGCTTCCAGCTGGAAACTTCACCTGCAAGCTATTATGCTTTTGTCTAAAACATTGAGAGTTTTGTCACTTCCCATTCCCACATGCAAGCATTAATACAACATCATCAATCACCTTCAAAGATGAAGAGATTTCATCTTCCTAAATTTCATATTGAAAGATTTGTTTTACAGCTTCTTATTTCTTCTGGCTTTAATCATGGGCAATGACACGGTTTTCAGATGATACATATGGATATATTTCTTCATGTATAAATGTTTTTCCACTACTTACATTTCTGTCTTAAGCTGACACTGAAAACATGCTGGGAGTCAGTATAGCCAAGAAGTTGTGAAGGGGCATGTACCTAAAACAAAATTTTTAGGTAATATCTAACTGTGAAGTAAAGGGTCAAGCATGCCTAAACAGGTATTCTTGAGCATCGATCCAGCAGTTTGAACGTCCTATTAAAAAAACAGAGCATGCTCATGACATTGAATATCATACTGTCATGCCCAATAAGAGGAACCTGACTGTAAACCTTTTTCTTGTGTCCTTCACTTCACCATTTAAAACAGTTGTTTTGAATGAGAAGCCTTAAAAAGAATCAACAGAGTTCAGGGGAACATCTTTTTTTATTATGAATCAGAATTTGAAGCCTTGAACCTCTACCATCACAACTGAGAGCCTTCAAAAGCAGCAGCTCAGTACAGAGCTCTGGCTGCACCCAGGGGCTAGGAGGAAGAGTGTTCACCATAGTGCCTAAGGGCATGCAGACAACAGACTTTGAGCTTATTTCTAAGTTTGGCTTGGCTTTGGGGGTGAGAAGGATGTGCTACACTTATAATCTATACCCTGTGGCTTAAAGAAGACCCCTTCCGTACTGTCATTTGCCTTCACCTCATTCAGTAGATCTCCTGGGACTGGCAGGCTGGGAACCAGGGAAGCTGAGCACTTGTTGAAAACACAGTGCCCCTGTGCAGTTGCTAAAATTATCATATGAATTGAAAGAAAGAGAATGGAAATAGCAATTAGCAACTTACAGTTCCCCAAGTGCTGATCAGAATTCTGTGTGATGCAGAAGAGAGATTCCTGAAGCCCAGTGCATCTCCCCTTCTGGACATCAAAACCCTGTTACAAACTGAAGAATTACAAGGGCTTCTGGAAGGAAGGCCACAATAGCCCTTAGAACTTATATCTATTGCTGATAATGACCTTCCCATCTTCACTCCTCTTCCCCCACCTCCCTTAATAAATGATTTAAAACATTCAGTGTTTGATCATTCATCATTCATGGCTAGGCTTCCTGAACGAAGATTTGGGAAGGGCTCTACCCACGCTTGCTGCAAGCGCGCTGATGGCTAAAGAGGCCGATGCGAGATAGGCAAGTCCGGCTGCAAAAGGCACAGCAGAAAGTCTCCATAGGTGATGTTGGTGAGGCACGGTTCATTCTGCATTGTCTTTTCTCTACATTTACACTGAAGTCACTAGGATAATTCTTCTTTCCAGCCAGAACTTCAGCAAGAGCTCCCTGGTAACAAGTTTTTGGACAGCAGAGAACTCTACGCACAGGATACAAACAAAAGCACCTTCATGGTACATAAACCATCTTCCTAAAGAAGACTTTGCAGTGTGTTCAGAAGACACAGATCTGGCTCTTGCAGACAAGCTGAGGAATCTATTTCAAATCATAGGACTCTTGTAAGATGACCTGCTGTTATTCAATCTCTTTTACAGCAGGTAATTTCTAACTCACTACTTTGAAGCTTGTTTCGTCAAACAACTCAAAGAAGGTGATTTCACAGAGAAATACCCTCTGTCTGGTTTGCATTCTCTTCAGCTATTCAGAGGTAGCACTTTGCTGAACTTACAGTTTACACGCTTCTTAACCTTGCTCAGCTTCTGTTAGGCAGTTATTAGTGACAATTAGTCCTTGTCAGCCTCAGGCATAGACCCAACACCTATCATGCATCCAGATGCTTCCTTGTGCCTGCCTAGGCATTTCTACCTCCAGCAAGGGGCTGAGAGGCACAAACACAGCTCATATCACATACCTACAAAAATGCCTAGGAGGAAAAAATAGGCTCATAAGTAACATATTTGTAGTTTGTGGATAGTGAACTACACAAAGAGAAATATCATGTATATAAGAAAAGTCATATTTTGTCTTACATTTTCAATTTAATTTTTCTTCAAGGGAAAAAAATACTGATAGGAAAACTTCACCAAGATTGCTTTCCCACACCTGTGAGCATAGCCATGATTGTGCGCTGCTGGAAGGACAGCCAATCTAGAGACCACAACTGGAGCCCCTTCCAGATTTTCTGGAGCAAACTCCCATAGAGCTAGCAGCTTCTTTGGCCCCAGCATGAGGAATGCTTCGAGAAGGAACAAAATGGGGCAAAAGGCAGCATCTGGTAGCAGCTCATCCTTGAGTACATTCCTAAAAATGGTGGCAAAGAGGGGCCCAGAAAACATCCTTGGGAGCTTGATATTTATTTCATTTTTTTCTGAGAAGAGGAAGGTATCAAGGATAGGTAGATATCAAGGATCTTTGAAGCAATCTGCCTGTAGCATTTTAAATGCAGCCTGGGATCATGAGCTGCAGCCTGGTTAGTAGCTAGCAACTGGGAAGAGCACGCTGTTAACTTTGCAGACATAGACATCTGTCAAACTGAGAAGAGCCACAGCATCAATTCAAAAACTTAGAACTGAAAAATATTAATTATGTTTTTGAAGTACTGCATGAGGCCCAGTACAGGCATGGCTTCTGAATGTACATCCTTAGAAGAAGTTGGAACCAAACCAGTGCATTTTAAGATGAATTCACACCCTCTTTTCCTGTCACACTTACATAGGTTGAAATTTCACAACAGCAATGCCCACAATAAAATTAATAATAATTTTCAAATAACCACTTGCTAAAAAGCAGCCCGCATCTCCCAACTGCCTCAGACTCTTTCCCAAATTGGAAAGGACCATTCCCAGCATCTGCATCAGTGCCTTCAACATGGGCAGAATTAGACCATGGCAGGGAGTGGAAAAGAAAGAAGAGAAGGGACCATTTGGCACAAAGAGTCTCAGGGACTCCTTATTCAACCCTACTAAGAGTGATATTCTAGCTTTGCAGTAATATAACTCTAAGAAAAACATGCTTTTCTAAATAAAATGTCCATAGATATTTGTGATAAATGTTAATGAAAATCTTGCAGCAGTGTCTGAGTATCTTTAGGTTTCAGTTTCTGGTCACGTAAACTATTTCAGCCTTACTAGTTGCATTTCAAAATATGACAGTTTCAAAAGCAATTGGTATAAAAATGAATTGCTAATGTGAAAAACAGCCTGTGATGCAAAGGAATTAAACATTTCATGAAAGAAAAATGGGGAAATCAAAATGAACGGTAGTATTTGAAGTACAGTCAAATATTTATTCCCAGAAATATGAAATTCCCTCCCTAACCAGCAGTGTGAACAACCACTAGGCAAGAGCCACCACAAACAGGATTCTGGGGAGCCTTTTCCTGCACCCCTGTGATTGTGCTAACATAACCCATGGGGGATCATCCTGGTCACTAACCTCCCCGTGAGGAAGGGGGGTCAGCCTCTGCTTGGCATGAGTAAGGAAAGGAAGTAGCAGAGAGAGGGAAGGAACATAGAAGGGCAACTAGAATGATGAAAGGAAGAGATCAGCTGCTTTGCAAGGAGAACTAAAAATGCTGAGGGGGCATTCAAGTAAACCTTACAAAATCATGAAGTAGAGGAAAAGTTACACTCACAAGTTATCCACCAAATCCTTCAAATATCAGAACTATAAATCACTCACTGAAAATAGCAGGGCATCAGTTTAAAATGTATAAACTCTTTTTTACCATGGGTTGTTGTGAACTTGTGGAACCTGTTGCCATAGGAAGCTGTAGAGGCAAAAGGTTCAAGCAGGTGTTGTACCAGATTCTGGTCCATAAAGAGGTGCTGAAGGAATAGACAAGGGCTTTCCCCTCTAGCATCCCTCACACAATGAACATTGGTAGTAGAGGAGTAAAAGCAGAATGGATGGCAGAAAGCAGCCAGATTTCCATGTTCTCCCTAAACAGCTTTTCCAGTTGCCACCATCAGAGACTGGTCTGACTCCTTAGTGCATTTTTGCACTCTTGGAAACCCAATGAGATTTCCATCAGGCTATGACTGATTTCTACGCAGCATCCAATAATAGCACTTGTTTTACAAAACACTACTTTCTGGTTTTTTAGTACCTGAGAAAGTACTGTACTAGGGCAGATAGGAAGTCCTCAAATAGTTGCTTGAGGCTTTCTTAAACTCAACAGTTTTTGAAGTTATTACACCAAGAAAGTTCACCTGTAAAACAAGAAAAACAGACTAAGCTGCCATTCAGGGCTGCCTACTCTGCTCAAGACAAATTAGTGATGTTAATCCCACTATGAAATATATTGTAGCAACATCACCCCAAATATACTATCTGTCATTGCTCCCTCCTCATCTCAGTTTGCTGCATCAGTTTCTCTTTTACCTCTTTTGTTTAAGAAAGTGGCTGACATGATCTTTCAACCACGTCTACTTCTTTTGGGTTTTAAGAAAAGACTTAATTTAGACACAGGGTGAACCTTACTTTCTCAGTCCTATGCCATGCAATTGTTCTTCCAGGAGCCCTTTCATCATCCAGTAGGTTTTGGGTTGGGTTTATTTTTCGTTACTGTAAAATTCTTTCTCTTATTCCTGTTTTTAGTAATTGTTTGTCTTTTTCCAACCTCAATAGCCACAGGTCCCAGGCTTGTCAACCCTGAGTAACTAGTCTGTCTACACCACTATAGAAACTTCTTTACCTTTTCCTTGCCATTTGATCCTGTCAATATGATGCTTTTTCATAGCCCTCTCCCAGCTACATCTCTGTCCCTGAACCACAGGCTATGGCCAGAAGCTACTATTAGTATTCCAGATCTGATGCTCATTTGTCTCAGCAGTGATTAGTTTAGCCTAATGCAACCATATTTGCAACTTTATAAGGACAGCTCATGTTCTGATGCATGTTCCTTCATGCCCAGAGATTTGCCTGTCTTTTTAATTGAATTTAGTCAGAGAAATATATTTATAAACAGAGCACTGCTTACTGTGACAAGCAGTTAGGTTCTCAGTAATATGGAGCCCCGTGTGCTTTCCATAGCATGAAAACAACCCCAGTAAGTGCTTCAACTTACACAAGGTTTTCTGGTAATAACCTTCTGTTAATCCAATCATTTTATATTTACACAGTACAATACTATTTGTCAGATATTAGAAACTGGCATTGAGAAAGCCTTTAATTGGGGTTTTATTTTAATCACATGACATTTAAAAATAAAAGATGTGAAATAGTAATTTAAAGCAGCAGATATAGTGATGCAGGAAAGCAAACTATTTTTAAAAATCTAATGCCTAGCGAGAGGCTGATCAGCTTTTCAGAAGTTTGAGCTAAAATAGCAAACTTAAGAAACCCAAAAGCCAGAGTCTTTCATTACCTACTTTAATGCACAGTCATAGCTTGAGCTAGTTTAAGTGCACAGGAATTATGGGTGCAGCATAAATCTTTTCCATCTCATTCCAGAACTGATCAGTAAATGGAAAAAAAAAAATCATTTTCTAATCAAGACTGCAAGATTATTCAAAATCAGGTTTCACACTTCTGGTATACCAGCTGATGTGGGTAACATTTAGCATAAGATAGCTCTTAGATTTTCACTTGCAGTTGTTTAATAGGTTTTCTTCTGCCACTGACAGATATTTCAGATTACTTTAATTTTATGCCTTCAAAATATGCTATTAAAAACAGTCTGACAGCAGGAGTAGCAAAGAAAAGATATGACAAAATTACATTACACGTTAGTGGAGATAGGTCTAAGGTCATATCTTATTTTGTGCTGTTGAGCCTCTCAATGCAATGGTTTAGGAACACTGAAAGTAGAAAAACTGAAAGAAAAGGATATGGAATATAAAATGCAGGTTGTGGTAGGATAATTCATCTGGGTTTTTTCTCACCTTTTTAACAACTCCAGCCATTTTTCTGCCAGCTCTCCATCTATTAAAGAACAGATGCAATTCACTGAGAGAATAAGGTCTGTATGCTGCCTGCTAAGGTGGAAGAAAAGACTTCAAGAGCCATGCTTGCATGGCTGTAGATCACAGGACTTTGATATGAACTGCACAAATCTTATCAAATATATGCTAGAAACCATCTGTGTAGGAAAGGAAATAGAAGGAAGAAAGGAAGAAAAGTACTATAACCTAAATTTCAGTGGTCTGAATTACATTTTCATTTTAATATTTCCTCTTCTATGTCCAGTCAAACATAGTTTGTAATACTAGAACAGAATGCTAAAAAAGGGTCGTTTTCTGTCTATAATAAGTGAGCGACAATATGAATCCTGAATATCTAATCGGATTGTTCAAGATAACCTCTACATCAGCGAAAGTATTTGTGTGCAATTATTCTAAGTCTGAGGAATAACAACAGCTGCACTTCCAGTTCTAACAATACAATACATTTAACAGATTTACAATCTGTTGATAACAGCAACAACCAAAAATCAATGTGACTATTAATGACTTGAATTTGACCTGACAAGAATAGTATTTACATAGCATCCAAGAGACTATTAGTTAGTCATGTAATCAAAAAATTACCTGAAAGAAATAGTGTATTTTAAAATACATTGTGTTAATACATTGTGAACACCTTGCTGTTCCCGGTCTGACGAGTCCTCTGCAAAAGCATGGACTTCACTATCTGAGGTCTTGTATGGTATGCACCTAAAAATCCATCAGTTGACATACTTTGAATATTCCTGTACCAGACCTGAAACTGAGAACAAAACACCTCAGATGGAAAAGTGTAGCTTTCCTTTTAATATGTAATCCATCATTCTCTGTATGAAGTATGTAACATGTCCACAAGTGCTGGAGTCTTTCACAACAGAAAGTTGATTTTTTTTGTTTTATTTCCATTCACTTAATCAAAAGTCACACCTGAGAACAGATGCCCCAGAAACATTTCAAGTGGCAATAGCAGCCAGAAAAAGGTCCTGAACAAATGCAAATAGGGTCGAGTGAAGCAGATACAAAATTTAGGAATCTTGTCATTATATGTACTTGGAAGCAGTTGCTTTTACAACAGTCAGCATTCAACCACAATTCAAACAGAAAGACTATAAAAGTATTTAGAGTGGTGATAGCGTCAGATTCAAGAGATAGAGGAATTCAATGTCTGTTTGAGATATATGGTTCCAGTTTCAGCTGTAATTGCTGATGCAGATAAGACTCTTGCAAGCCAAATGTCATCTTACAAAAATTATGTTCAAGTAAGTTCATAAATATCTCAGTTCACTCACCCAAACTGAATGATAATCCTCTATGCAAATAATGCAATTAGTAATGATGAAGACGTTTTCCTCCGCTCATTGCTAACACAGTATACTTCTGTGCTCTGCATCATTTACCATCTGCCTTTTAAACCTAACAGGATAAATAACGCTTGGCTGATAGGTAAATTCCCAACTAGTAAGTGAATTAATTTAAGAAACCACTGATTAACAATTATCATCTGGAATTCTCCTAGTTTTGTGTTGGTACAAATTATGTAGATGTGTACCAGAACTGAACCTGTCTACTGATTGAACAAGATTAAAGACATTCTATTACAAGCTGAGAGCTTCCTTTCATTAACAGGATTGTAAGGAGGAAGCTGACTATATACCCTGCAATGCCCAGTACAGACAGGCCACAGAATTAGTGTTATTTTAATTCTCCCTGCACAAAAACACTCCACATGCAACTTGAAAGCACATCTGGCTGGGACCCTCTAGCTATCAGTATTCAGCGGGGTTCAACATATTCTGCAGGATAATTCATATGTCAATTCTTGCAACAAGGGACTTTCAGAAGGACTTTCAGTTTTCTTTCTCCTTTTTTAAATAAGTGATGATGTCGTGGTTTAACCCTGGCCAGCAACCAAGCACTGCACAGCGCTTGCTGTGGGATGGGAGAGAGAATCAGAAGAGTGAAAGTGAGAAAACTCGTGGGACTGTTTAATGGGTAAAGCAAAGCTGTGCACACAAGCAAAGCAAAACAAGGAATTCATTCACCACCTCCCATGGGCAGGCAGGTGTTCAGCCATCCCCAGGAGAGCAGGGCTCCATCAGACATAATGGTTACTAGGGAAGACAAATGTCATCACTTCAAATATCCCCTCCATTCCTTCTTCTTTTCCCAGCTGAGCATGACACCACATGGGATGGAACATCCCTTGGGTCAGTTGAGAACAGCTGTCCAGCTGTATCCTCTCCCAACTTCTTGTCTACCTCCAGCCTCCTTGCTGGTAGGGTGGTATGAGAAGCAGAAGAGGCCTTGGCTTTGTGCAAGCACTGCACAGCAGTAACAAAAACATCTCTATGTTATCAACCTTGTTTTCCAGTACAAATCCAAAACATAGCCCCATACTAACTGCTGTGAAGAAAAAGAACTCTACCCCAGCAAAAACCAACATAGATGGAAAATACAGAACTACTTTCCAAAACAGAAAACCTCTTTCTCTTCCTCAGAAAAAAGTAATTACAGTTGATCCGAAAACATTGTGAATGAAACCATTAAGAATCTTTTCTTCAGTTTTCTTCACTGTTTTGGTGAAGTCAGATTAAGAAACAAAACCAGTTGCCTATCAGACGGCTGACTCTTCTATGCATGATAAATATGTTGCTCCATTACAGATTAGTTTGGCAATCCTACTTTGGAACACATGGCCCTAAACACTACCATCACACAGACATGTCTCAAAGACCTTTAACGTGCCATCCCTGCAGTAACTTGAAAAGTAAATGCTTTCTCTTCTCTGAGTTTGGTTCCAGGATTGGATAATCCTGCTCAGCTTTGGGCTCCTTTCAAAGACTAGGAGGGACTCAGTGCCTCTCAAGAATAGAAAAAGAGGTGTCATTCAAAGGCTAAGGCTTAAATTCCCATTCTTTAGAAGGGTTCTAGGGAGGTGCATTGCTGCTTCAGCAGCAAGAAAGATCATGGGCTCTGAAAACCAGTGGCCTGCTTTAGTGCCAGAAGCACAGTCCTTGCAGTGCACAAACTATCCAAGTGGTGTGTGAGACCAATTTTATAATGATGTGAAATGGGATGAAAGTCAATCTTCATCCCATGCACTCTTTTCAGCACCAGGTGCTGCATCACTTGACAGCTGGTATCCCACTCATTAGTGTGATCTGCTGTTGTCCTAATGAGTCCACTGGCTTGTCAAGAGCCCTGGATTCTCTGTTATCTCAAGCATTTAATGGTTGGGTGCTTTTTAAAACTGCTCTCTCAAGAGCACAAGAAAGTAGAAAAGTGTGACTCAAGATGATTAATTCACAGTGAAAATGTTTGAGCAAAACATTTAATTACCTAGACATTCTCCATTTACACCTACAGGGAGACAAAACCATAGTCAACACTTCTAAGAATTAAAACTTTTCCTGGGTTTGTCTGTTTGTTTGTTTTTTTCCTTTCAGCTGATTTCAATTGCCAAAATGTCACAGTTTTCCCAAAGCTGGATAGTTCTAGCACACTGGCAGCCAAAGTACCCAATACAATGCCAGCTTTTTCATCAGGCTCAAGAATAACTCAGCTAACACACGTCAAGATTTTCACCAGCTTTAAGCTGAACGCTACTTCACTAAAACATGGTTTTGCATCAAACTGAAAGCAATTGCTACTGCCTTTTGGCAACAGTGTGATTTTAACATGACCAAAGTCAGTAACTACTTGTCCCCTAGTTTGATACGGAACAAGTGGAACTTTCCAAACTGAATTTGCCACTATGCTTCAACTATGTCAAAAAATTTTTAATATTTGGCATCACAAAGGTCAGACAGTGAATACCCTGACCAGGAGCAGGTAGAGGGTCCCTTCCTTCAGCCAGAAGGAAGAAAGGGATGACCAAATATATCGTACTGTGTGGATTTGATGGCCTGGCACATCGGGTCCACAGAGGTATAGAGCTTTGGTGGGTACTGGTGCACAGTGCATACTGATGCCACCAAGACACAGGAGTGCAGAACATATCTGGATCTCTGGAGTGACAGTGGGATGCCAGGAGTTGTCTGTATTAGAGGCTGAAGTGAGTTTAACAAAGGACTGTTAACAGTCCTGTTAACAGACTGTTTAACAGAGGCAGGGGCCCAAACTACATTGGAGGACACTGCCTGAGATAGGGACTCAAACCACAACAACTACAGGAATTGTGCCAGTAGTGAAAAGCCAAAAATGGATAAGGTAAGCTACAGGTCCATATCTTTGATTAAGAATGAGAAGGAGAATCAGGAAGGGAGTGGGCAGATCAAAAAGCCAGTCCTTCAACAAAGAAATTGAAGGGAGTGAGACAAATCAAACAGGAAACTGAAGTCACCTGGTCCCTGACCTCATCAGAACTTTGGGACTTGTGGATAGATTATAGCCACCAGCCAGGTGAGTGGGCTTCTACATGGATGCTTCGATGCTGGCATAATGGGGCCGATAATCAGCAATTGGAAGGTCATGGAGCCCAACAGCTGGGATCCCAGAGATCATGAAATTGAAAGAGGAATTGGAAAAGAAGGAGCTATTTGCAGTCTCTAGAGATGGCTCCTTTTGGGCATGAGGCCAACGTATCAATTTATGGAAGATCTTACGAAATCCTCAGGAAAGTGGACCACTGCAGATGAAGGTGTCCACTACTTGAGAGAATTAGCAGTGATGGAAATTGTTTACAGTAATCTAAGAAGTGATAACATCCCTAAAGATCTGGAGGATGTCCCTTACATAATAGCCGTGGAAGGAAGGAGTGGTGGGAGGAAGATGTTTTGAAGATTTCTTTTACTTATCATTCTCTTGCTCTGATCCTGGTAGTAATAAATTTAATCAATGTCCCCACTTTGAGTCTGTTTTGCTTGTGATGGTGATCATTAAGTGATCTCTCCCAGTCCTTATCTCAACTCATTAACCTTTCATTATATTTTCTCTTCCCTGTCCAGTTGCAGAGGGGAGTGAGTGGCTTTAATGAGTACTTGGCATCCCACTTCTCTGGGCAACCTGTTCCAGTGTTTGAAGCCATTTTTCCTTGTTCTGTCACTACACATCCTTGTAAAAAGTCCCTCTCCACCCTTCTTGTAGGCTTCCTTCAGGTACTGGAAGGCTGCAATTAGATGACCCCTAAGCTTTCTCTTTTCCAGGCCGAACAAACACCTATATTTATATAGAGTATGGTAAAGATTAATGTTATTACAAAAGTACTACTTAGCAGTTACATGTCTTTGCTATTGTAAAATTTTTCTTTACAAAGGAATTCAGAGCTTAGGAAGAATAATATAAAATAAAGTATGTTAGAAGAATTCATTCTCAGTTTGATTTTGTGGCGTACAAAGTTTAGGTTCTAACCACAGTTAGTTAGCTAGTATCCTTTAGAGTCTACATTTGTTTTGAAAATATAAGATAAACAGAAAATAATTACACATGCTGATGGGTAATTTTAAACACTCTCATCATGAAAATGCACAGGTTTATGCGACTCTCCAAGTCATCTTGTCTGACTCTAATAAACCAAAGACGTAACTGTTTTCCCCAGCAGCAGTATCACAAACAAGTATTCTAAAATCTGTTTATATAAGAGGAGATAAAAAGGAAAAAGGAATAGCTCTTAAGGGGAAGCTTTCCAATCATTTTCCAATTAAAATCCTAGCCTTGAAACAGTTCAGAACGTAGATAATGAGAACACTAAGGCAAACTCTTAATTACTTTTTATTTCTGTGAAAATTGCAAGGTATTTTCAGTGTAATTGGTACAGCTCCTCTACAATATTACTCCAAAGGCACTAGGAGGAGCTCTAATTGTTCCCCAAAAGAGACTAATTACCACCTAATAGCTATGAAAATAGGCCCAGTTTACTGGATTTCTTAACACAGATTTTGCGTAAAAAGTTCAAAATAGATCCAAAGCACAGAAATGCAAGTTTATTACTGGAGCTAAAAAAGACCTCCTACAGAACAAATGTTATCAATATTTCTTGGTACTGTGGTCTCTCTCTGTACATATTTATCTACCTATACATCTGTTCACACTGTTCATCCTGTACACATACATTTTATGTTCCCATCAGAAGTTGAATGGTGATGGTTACAGGTGACTTGGCTTCCCAGGCTAGTAACACATGCCTGAGTGAATACATAATGATGCACACATATTATATACAATTTTGTTTGTTTGTTTGCAACAATGCTATGCTGACCAGAAGTAAAAAGCAACACTGTAGAAACCTGATTTGAAATAGACATTTTAATAATGTCTTTAACTCGTTAGACATGCATATTTAAGCTGGATGTAGTTAGGCGTCAAAAACTGCATTACAGTTACCTTATGTTGTTACATCTACACAGCCACAAACACCTCCTGTGGGTAGCAGTTTTCTCCTGGCAGCCCAGACAGCATGATACAGACCACATCTACTTTGGCATGTCCACACTGCATGACCAGTATCCATTCTATGATCTTATGTGTCTCCATCTCACCTGCACACTTCCTGAGCACAAGACATGCACTGCACGCACCACTTGCCTGCTCATGTCACAGGCACAGACACCTCAAGGATGGCTTCCACCTTTGTGCAGCACTCTCTGCAATGACATCTGCAGTCACTGTTCTTATCTCTAAATCCACTGCGTTTGCTCCTTGTACTCCTGCCAGAGTGCCTCTGACACCTTCTCTTCCCAGTTTGTGGGCCTGTTTTTTTCCTGCAGATGGGATCACAAGAATTGCTCCACAGGTCCTAGGTTTCACTCCACGTTAAGGACCTGAGCTGCCCATTCAGGTACATGGGCCAGCTCACCTGAGCCATCGCCATTCTGTTTCTGATGGGAATGACTAATGTACACACAGTGGCTGAACAACAGTGGGACCACAACTTTCTGGATATCAAGGAGCCTAACAGCTGCTATTTAGCACTAACACACCTCTCCCAGGACACTGTAGTGCTGGAGACAAGGGTTACCATTGCCCTCCAGAGCTGTGCCATCACAAACTCATAAAAGAGAGTAGAGAAATCTATGCATGTCCACAGTGAGCATCTTTGATGTGGAAGACTGAGTAATTTGAATGTTGACATCCCAAATTATATATATAGTAAGGTTGGGCAGGCACTACCAGCCAGGGGTCCCTCAGCTGCATTGCAGACATCAACAAGAACTGAATCCCATTTGTTATGTCACATGAGGTTCCTACCAAGAAATCAGTTGCAAAGGCTACCTCCCCATCACCCTTGAAAGACCACTGAGAAAGATGAATACAGCAGCTGCACTTGTGACACCAAGGTCTATAAGAATCCCTCTCTTTATCTGAAAGGTAAAGCCAAGATCCTTTTCCCAGGCACAGACACCAGCCTACTCAAGTTTTGAATACCAGCCTAAGTCTTGGCAAATACTGTGTGTCTTCTTCCAGAGTAATCACACAAGCACTCACTGATGGACTTCCACTCGCCTTGATCACCTGAACACCTTGACCAGTATGTGCATTTGACAACTGAGCACATGATGGCAAACCTTAAGGCACTGGGTGAATACCAACAGCCCCAATCTCAGGTTTGTCTGCTTCCCCAAATATGTAAAAATTCTGCAGTAGTCCCTGGGGTAGTTTCCTAAAGGAAATTACTGCAGTTCTGAATTGAAAGGTCAGCACCATGAAGTAAACAGCCATTTGCACACAGCTCAAATGCTGAAAGAGGAAGGTGTGCCACGTAGGAAAAAAAAAGGATTCAGAGGTCCAGCTCCAGATGAAATTTGTACCTTGAAGATTAAAAACTCTGCAGCTGGATTAAGTAGCAGTCTAGCAGCCATGAAATCTGTAGAGAATCCTGACAGCCCTAGGGAGATGATATTTCTGCCTACCTTCAGAGACAGAAGACATTACTATACAGATCTGTGGTTAAGGAAACTGAACTTTAAAAAAACAGCTTAGGCAGCTGTCACAGACAGGCTGAGAGGTCAGTGAAGATGATATCTGCCCATGCAGCTTGAAAAGGTCAGCCCAGACAATGACTAATTCTGAAAAAGAAACTCCTCTCCAGCTGTTGTAGCATCCACTTTTGGAATTTACAGCACAGATTCAATCACCACTACCTCAAGACACAGGCTCTAAGAATCCCATCTTGTACTGAGTGTAAGAGAATCTTACAAGTGCAATGAAGTGCCAACATCAGGGCATTTCATATGGCTATATCATCCTCAGTGTATCTGTTCAAAAGTCCAAGGCATAAATGTTTTCTTTCTTCAGCCCAGCTGATGATCACTAAATGCTACTTCCACAACAATATAGTTTTCCTGTATTTTACCTTCATCTTGGCCTCAGGTATCTCACCTCTGCATCTCCCTTCAGTATCCCGAAGGAATCTCTTCATGCATAAGTGACTTGGATGTTTTGTCCAATGATGTCATCACTCTGTTTTTCTAATCTGCCCCTTTCTTGGCTAGATAAGGCTGCAGAGAGACTGTGGCTTCTGCTTCCACTCAGCTTGAGCATCTTGATCAAGCTCAACATTCCTCCAAATAAAGAAGACAAATAATGCTGCTAGCATGCTACCTTGTCATGCATCAAGGCAACATTCTCCTCTTCCTTTGCTACAAGTCCTTGAAGTAGTTCATCTGACAAATATCTACAAATTCAACCTTAACTATATTCAGTAGACACAGTCTCAAGCCACATTGTTCCAATAATCCTGAAAACATATGCAAAGGAGAAGTTAGTCCTCTAAGGTAAGTAAGCCTTTCTTTATATACCTTGGAGTCAGTGCACGTACTTGACAATTCTTACAGCCTACTGATTTCACACTTGTCGATCTAATATGGTTTTGCAGCATCTGGAAGCATCAGAAATCAGGACCTTGTATATCAGTGAGTGATGCAAATTTTTATTTTGTCAGGTGAACCATCATCTATGGCAGCACATGGTGACAAAGCAGAGAAATAGTACCTCCCTAAAGAAATATTTCAGATGTACTGGGTACTTGTGACACTGAGCAAGAGCTGGAGGAAGGGAATTAGAATCACTTTGTGGTGTCAGAGCTGTCACATAAAACTGAATTTCAGGCAGGGGAATTTAGGAATTGTAAAGTGAGCTGTTTGTAGGCAGGTCAAAGGATAACACTCAGAATATCCACAATATGAAGCTGTATAAAATGACAGCCTTTGCCTCCATCTGTCCAAACAGATTCCTGTGTTGAGGTTAGTTTTGGCAGGGAATAGAAATTAAAGACCTTTGACAGGGACTCTAGTATTAAAACCCTTTCTCTTAAGTCCAGAGCTGTGCTTGAAGTCCATTGATGAGCAGAATAGGATAGCCTTTCCCTCCAGAGTGTCATTGCTTTGTCCTTTGAAGCCAAAGCTTGTTGCAGCTGGCAGTAACACAATTCATGCATACAAATAAAGCTAAAAAGGCCAATTGAATGAGTTTTCTATGTTAACTACTCATGTCTTCAGTAACATCCAGGGACTCTACCGGCTGAACTACTGACAGTTTTTATGTTGGCTTTTGACTCCAATAGCAGTTTTAGCATTGGCAATACACTTACCAACTCCAACCTGAACTGCACAGTATCAGATCCACTTGTCATGTCTTCATTATTTTCAAGCACTTGCAATAATCTCACATTACTTAGACTCGCTTCAGTGTTGCTTCTTTGCTCCTTCAAGTTACAAAATAGACCTGCTTCTAGACTTCCATTTTAGATATTGGCTGGCCCAAACACCATGGCTTCTGTGCCTAAAAACCAGTTAGATTTCACAGCACCATCACTGCAGGTTTTGTCCTGATGTCCGGTGTTCAATATGGCACAAATACGGCAGCACAAATCCGTTTGAAATCACATAACACCACAGAAGGTTTACAGGAGTGCTACAGGAGTATGAATGACATAAAATATCTTTAAGAACAGCATAAAAGACAAAGTCTTCAAAACAGTCAACACAGCTTTGTAGGTGTTCTACCCGGGCTTCTCATGAACAATTTCAGGTATCACTAAATTCACTTTTTGTAATGCTGTAACGTTTTATTGATTTGCAGGGGGGAAAAATAGTATTTTAAGATTATTTCATCCTATGCATTAAGTATCAGCTGCATTTTGTCATTAACTGAATGCCATTCATCAGTCTGCCCTACACACAGCTGCCACAAAATCATACTTGCTGAAAAGTTATGTAATTAGAGTCTGTTCAAGCATTGCTGGGATTCTGGATATCTTCACACCATCCTTTTCGTTTGTACAGTAGATAAAAACATTAAATAATTTAAAACTAGTGCTTGACCATTTATTTAGTATAAAACCATTGTTCTTCTCTTTTTCCTGATTGTGGTGCCCTCTCTCATGTCGCCAAGTTGCTAGCTTTTTCTATTTTGCATTGGAGTCTCCACAGTAATATTAGTTGCATGCTGACATTAATACAAATGTTTTCTAGTTTGGAAAGGAAGAATTCAGTGAGTTTTTGAAATATTGATAGAGACTGGGATATGCGGTTGAATGAAGTATGTGCAAGGAAAGCAGGATAAAATAAAAGTATCCTTTTTTAATTTTATCTTTAGCAAGGGGCAGTTCCCACCCATCACTGCCCAAAAATTTAGCTGGTCTAGGATCTGCCTCTTAGACATCCATAAAATTAATTCCTTCTCCAGTGAGGCTGGATATACCCTTTTTGCCTCTACTAAAAGTTATGTTGAAGATGTACCTGAATCACACAATGCATCTGCATCAGCTTTGTATCTAACCATGTGTGCTTGCATATAAGATAGTCCTTCATAGGCCACATATCATGCAGGCCTTATTCCCATACCTCTGCAGGAACAAGCCTCTTGCATAGTTACCATCATTGTATTACCACTAGCCAGATATCCAAAGCCACATAATCATTGAATGGAGATACCTGTACATTTCTAGCCTTATGAAAGCACTTGGAATCACATCCATTCGGCTGTCTGTCATCCTTAACCAGCTACTTGCTCTGGAGGAGGTGCAACAAGCAGAACATGTCCACATGAAGCCCTTAGCAAACTACAAAGCTACCTGATCCTGTTTATACTTCTCTTGAATAGCCAGGAAATTAACCTCAGTAGGAGAAACTTAGAAAGCTTTCTATAAATACCAGGAAGCAAGGATCAGAAAAAGGCTGTGAGTGCTCAAATGCATGCTCTGAATTCAACCACAAATACATTTCACCTTAACAGAGGTGGAAGCCTCTGTATTGCTAAGTACAAATGTCAGCCTTTTGTACTAATAGACTTTTACATCCACTTCTACCCCAGTGCATAGAGATTGGCATTTCATATCAAAAAGGTGTTGTAGGCTTAGCCAGCAATTGTCACCCCTTCAGAAGAGTAGGGAGTGACGTCGTCAATAAGCAAAGGGTTTTGTGAAAGGAAGGGATCACAAAATCAACAATATGGGGCTTAGTCACAGTCATCTCCAGCATTTGCAGGTAAAGCAAAGAAGTGCCTGCAAAGCACCATCATAGAAAAATCCCCCAAACTGTTTTTAGTAAGTCAACATGCTGGGGTGCCTCACTGAAGTGCTTCTATGCTGATGCACACAGTGGGGGAATAAATGTGAAGAGTTATAGACCTGTGTGCAATTGCAGGCTATGGTCTCACTGGGGATCACAGACATATGGTGGAATGTCTCTCATGACTGGACTGTTACAATGGCAGAACACACACCTTTTGGAAGGAAAAGCTGAGAAGACAAGGGAGAGGAGTAGCCCTTTACATGAGAGAGGAGTTGGAACACATAGAGTTCTCCTTGGGGATGGAAGATGAACCTGAGGGAACTGGCTGGTGTCATTGTGAGGATACTCTTTATAATCTTTGATTGACCACAGAAATTGGGAGAAGTGACTGAAGAGAAAAGCAAATGCCACTGCTACCTTCAAAGAAGGACCCGGGGAACTACAGGCCAGTCAGACTCAATTTGGTCCCTTGGAAGGTGATGGAGTAGCTAATCCTGGAAACCATTTCCACACACATGAAAGACAAGAATCATAAGGAAGAGTCAGTATAGATTCACCAAGCAGAAGGCATGCTTGACAAACTTGATAACCTTCTATGATGGAATGACTGGCCTGGAAAACAAGAGGAGAGCAGTGGATATAGTCTACTTAGACTAAGCAAGGCTCCCAGCACTGTCTTCAACAAGATTCTCACAGGGAAGCTGCTGAAACATGGGCTGGATGAGCAGCCAAGGAGGTGGAATGAAAACTGGCTGAATGGCCAGGCCCAAGGGGTTGTGATCAGTGGCATGAAGCTTAGCTGGAAGTCAGTAACTAGCAGTGTACCCCAGGAGTCAAGGCTAGGTTTAATCCTGTTTTTCACCTTCATTAATCATATAGGTGGTGGTGCAGAGGGTACGCTCAGCCAGTTTGTAGCTGACACAAAACTGGGAGCAGGGGCTAATATGCAATAGGGTCATGCTGCCATCCCAAGGGACCTAAACAAGCTGGAGAAATAGGCCAACAGGAACCTCATGAAGCTGAATAAGTGCAAAATCCTACAGCTGAAAAGGAACAACCCTGTGCACCATGACATGCCAGGGGCCACCCAATTGGAAAGCATCTTTCTGAACATGACCTGAAAGTAGTGTGTAAAGGGGACAGAGTTGGAGTATGTAGGGGGGACAAAGTCAGACTCTTTTCAGATGTGCCCAGTGACAGCATCAGAGGCAATGGACACAAACTGAAACACGGGTGACACTGTTTGAAGAACAGGAAACACTTTTTCACTATGAAGATGTCTGAGCACTGACACAGGTTGCCTGGAGAGGTGGTAGAATCTCCCTCCTTGGATACCTGGTTCTAGTGCTGGGCAACCAGCCCTAAGTGGCCCTGCTTGAGCAGGAGGGGTGGATCAGATGACCTTTAGAGGTCACTTCCAATCTCAACTAGTTTGTGATATTTATTGCTTCCCCCTCAGCTTAATTGAGCCGTTGGGACTTTTACTCATTGTGGTGATACCTTTCATTTCCTCGGCTGCACAGACATTTGGGGAAAAAATTCTCCCCAGCATTAGCTCAGTACAGCCCCGAGTGTCAGATTACAGGGCCACACAAATGAATAAGAGCAGACCTGCCAGACGGTAAGGTTTGATCTGAGCAGTGCAAGCTTCAGCACTGCTTCCAGGAATTATCATCTCAGGGACTTCCCGAGTCAGAAGCAAATCTTTGTACTTAATAGTCATTGACATATTTTTCTTCTATTAATTAATCCTATCATTTTTGGAACACATGTAAATCTTTAGCATCCACAGTGTTCTGTGATGACCAGTTCCACAGATGAATAGCATGTTATGGTGAATTATATTTTGTATTTGGTTTGAACCTACCATGGGCTAGGTGGCTTTGACACCCACTAAATCTTGAACAGAACAAGGATGGAAGAAGTTCCTATGTAGTTTGTGCCATTCACAGCTTCATACATGCATAACCCAGACCAGTTCTCTCTTTGAAACAGAAGAGCCTGGATGAGGATTCAGCAAACTGTTCTTCATACAGGAATCATTTCATTCCTTGATCAGAAAATCAGCCACCAACAGAACATTTCCAGTGTAACTGAATTCTTCTTGAGATAAGTGGACCAACTATAAAATGTTCAAGATGTCAGTACACCATGAATTTATACAGCAATATATTCATTTAGTGATGAGCATGAACAGTTCAAGAAAGAAAAGAGCACAAACAGAAGATGTTGCTGAGAGAGGATGATGTTAATTGCATCTAAGCTTCACAATAGAGCATGATGGCTTTAGAGCTGTGAATAAGCCTGTGAAATGCAACATTTCTGCATAAAGCAGTGAAAAGGACTCTTAGGACAGAAACAGCAGCTGCAAAGAGAGGAATAAGTAGCATCCATAGAATTTGTTTTAACCATTCATAAGATAAATCCAAGCCACAGTGATGATGTTCAAGACCATAGAAACAAAAGTTACAGCTGAAATATTCAGTCACTTTTTGATTGCATGTACAACAGAATGTGAACATCCAAAGACCAAGAATTTTTGGTCTTCCATGTAGAAATAAAAATGTATTATAGTCCTTTTTCATCAGCAAATACATCAAACAAGAGACCAAGAAATTTTGTTTCTCAGTTACTTATTTTCAGAAGGCATAAAGACTTCAGAATTTTAGGAAGACCTAAACCTCGTTGACTCTACCATAGTGCATACGCATGTGCCATTTAGAAAAATGCTGCCTGCTCTGGTGTGTAGCAGTGTTAGGTTTGCTTAAAATTTCACAACCACTCAAAAATTGCTTATTCTGACTCCAGAAAAATAGCTCTCCTCATAAAATTTCCATATTTCTTGTATTTTCAGATTGTTACCTTCATCAGCTCTATGCTACCACTGTTTGCCAGGGCAACTGAAGCCTGTAAAATACCATATCAGCATGGAATAGCAGCAGTCACTAGATTTGCACAGTAACTATCTCCAAAACAAGTTCATATTATTCAAAGATGTATTCATCAGCAGGAAATGCAGGCCTGACAGCAAATATATGGTGCATGAAGCTTTTCCAAATAAACAATGATTTTAATTTGCTATAGATAGCTCAACATATTGTAGCAATATCAGGAAGCAACACTGATTATTTTCAGCAACGTCTGTAAGCAATGTGCACACTGAGTGTTTTTGCCCTAATGAACACTTTAAGGTCTAACAGAAGAAGGAGAATAGAAAATGAAGATCTCAAAACAGAAACATGCTTAAAATAAAACCTCAGGTTCACCTCTGATGTTTACAGAGGAAGTGAAAAAACAGCACAAGACTGAACAATAAATACAAGGCTAAATTCAGGGATTATTGCAGCAAGTGTAGTGAGGCTGATGAATGAGGATGAATTGCATGAACTTTTTTTAACTCTGTCTGCACAAAGAGGATAATGTGAATATGCTAACATTGCACATTTAAGTTTTCATTTGTGAATTTTTCAATTGGCAATAAAAATGAAGGAACAATAATAATTTTGCCATCAAAAGCAGACTTAACATATTTTTTAAATTCCTAAAGAAAAGCAATCTGACAGAAACAATGATATCATATTATTGTCATCATAAATACTTTATTAAATTCTTCTTGCAGCCCTAGCCTTGTAAAACCTTAGATTTGAATATTGAGCTTATTATTTTATATTTTTTGTGATAATGACTGGATTTAGTAATTATATGATTGTTATAGAGATTTGGACAATCTAAACTGTTAGTCCACAGCCCACCAGTTGTGCACACAACTGGGGCTCTGCTAAAGAAGTTTCATTTGCAGCAAAGAGATCTGTTATATATTGATTTAATCTTAACAAGTTAGAACATACTTGTTTTCTGTGATTTCTGACTTCATAAGGGGCAAATTGTGCCTGACTAACCTGGAGGCCTTCTACAACAGAGTGACTGAATCAGTGGACAAGGGGAGAGCAACTTATATATGTACCTTGGCTTCTGAAAGGTCTTTGACACAGTCCCACATGACATCCATGTTTCTAAATTGAAGGTGTGGACTCTGCTGTGAATAAGGAATTGGCTGGATGGCCATGTCCAAAGAGTTGCAGTCAACAGCTCAATGTCCAACCCCAAATCAGTAACAAATGAACAAGTGTTTGCGTCATGACTGGCACTGCTCAACACCTCAATTCATGACACAGACAGGGGGATTGAATGCACTCCCAGCAAGTCTGCTGATGACACCAAGCTGAGTAGGACAGTTGATACATTTGAGAGAAGGAATGGTACCCAGAGAGACTTTAACAGGCTTGAGGAATGGGCCCATGTAAACCTCATGAGATTCAACAAGGCTAAGGGCAAGGTCCTTCACCCTACTCAAGACAATCACCAGTATCAATACAGATTGGTAAATAAACGGATTGAGAGCAGTCTTGCAAAGAAGAAGATGGGGATATTGGTGGATGAAAAATTTGATAGGAGATAGCAATGTGTACTTGCAGCCCAAAAAGCCACATATATCCTGGGCTGCATCAAAAGAAATGTGACCATCAGGTCAAAGGAGGTGATTCTCCTTCTCTACTCTGCTGCGAGCCTACCTGGAGTACTGCATCCAGCTCCAGTCCCAGCACAAGAAAGATGTGGACATGTTATTGTGGGTCCAGAAGTAGGCTGTGTAAACAATCAGATGGCAGGAGCACCTCTGCTACAAAGAAAGGCTGAGGGAGGTGCAAAGCCTGGAAAAGACAAGTCGTCAGGGTGACCTTATTTCAGCCTTTCAATATATAAAAGGGGACTTCTAGGAAAGATGAAGAGACTTTTTTCAGGGCCTCTAGTGACAGGACAGGAGACAACAATTCTAAACTAAATGAAGGTAGACTTAGATTATATATAAGGAATATATCTTTATATATTTTCACTATGTCGGTAATGAGACACTGAACAAGTTTCCCACAGAAGTTTGGATGCCCCATTCCTGAAAGTGTTCAAGGCCAGCTTGGGCAGGACTTTCAGCAACCTGATCTTGTGGATGATGGGACTGAATGATCTTTAAAGATCCCTTCCAACCCAAATCATTCTATGATTCTAAGACAGGAACAAATCCTGAAGGACTGGAACAAGGACAGATGTGAGGCAATGGACATGTCACTGCTGCAGAATCTGTATCCTCTGGGCACAGAATGATTGAGAGAGTTAGATCTCTCTGTGGGTCTGTGCATCTATCAGAAGGTCACTTCTGGATAAGATGGTATAAAAATCTGCATTCAGTCATGGGCAGGCCAAGCCCAGAGATACCTGGAAGGAGCGCTATGCTCTGCACATCACCTGGTGCAGTGTCAAATGCTTGTCCTGAGATCAGATCTGATAACTGAACCTTGAGCTATTTACAAGTTAAATCTGGGCTGGCCTTTGAAAGCTTGATCTTTGGGACAAAGAGAGGCGAACTCCTCAATCCTGCAAGAGAAAGTACCTTTCATTTTACTAAAGTGCTCTCTAACTGACCAAATAATTTTGGAAACCTTGTCCAAAGGAGCACAGATCAGAACTCACATATCCACCACCAAATAATTTACCACAGGATTGCAGATATGTGTGCTTACAACATTGCTATAAATATCTCTACTGTTACAAATAAAAGTCATGACCTGCTATTCAAATATAATCACTTCAGCGTTTTTGTCATTCTTTGCCCAATATCAGCGTAAATCACTGCCTGCAGCTAGTCTTGGATCATGATGTACCTGAAACAAGGTATATTTCATCCAGCAGTGTTTGTAAGTAGTTTATTTGGGATTAGTTCTGTAAAATTAATTGAATTTTAAGAAATTACTGAATACTTTGACAGGAACATGAGTAAGATTTACATGTGCCATGATCTAATCTGGATCTGTCTGTAGTCGATGTTCCACTACAAATATTCTATCCTATATACTTAATTTTCAAAAAATTCTGGTTTTGGTGGAACGATGAAAAAGATAGCTAATTACAGTTTCTTAAAATAAACTAGCTCTGTAACAGATATTTTGGAGGAGTTAGCAATGATACATGATGCTTCACAGCCTCTCTTTATGACACTGTCCAAAGTCAAAATCTGATTAATTGCACAGTAAAAACCTTGAACAATCTCCAGACAAACAGAAAATAGGATATGCCAAAATTGGTTGAATCCAAAATCTTCCAGTGCTCATTATTTCAAAATAGCTCAAAGCACAATTTCTTTCCAATAAAAAGAGTAAATGAAAGCATAATTGATCAAATGAGACCAAGACTTACCTACAGCCATTTACAACTAATGTGATCAAGTGCAGAAAAGTAAAATTATTATAACAGTACAGGAGATTTTAACTTTATTTCAGTGGGGCAAGCAATACAATCATATGAAGAAATATATTTGTAATAAGAGTGTAATCATTTTAGTTACTGAGTATTAAAATTAACTCTCAGCTTCCAAGACTTCTTACCCATGGCCAATACATTGACATAGAGCATTCTATCCACTCTTTTGTGGGAAAGGGTTAGCAAAATACAACTGCAAGGAGCTGCATAATTTTTTTTTGTACTTTAATTTGATGCATGTCAAAAAAATGAGCAAAACAGTTTCCAAACAAAAATGAATAACTTAAAGACAGTGCAATACATTTGGAAACTTCTGACAGATTGAAAAGCAGTGCCCTTCAGCAAAACTGGACTGTTATTGTTGCCTGGCTGCTGACCCTGCAGTTCAGGTGACTAGCACAAAACTACACAGAACTGAGAAGCAATACTAAATCTTTGAGTATAACATAAGCAGAGATTAAGACTTCCTCAAATCTGTCAACCACCAACACACTGTAAGTCAGTGTAAAAGAGGCTTTTCCTTTTCAGTGATTTTCATAAATATTTTAGTAGCTTTTAAAACTTCAACTGTTTTTGCTTCACTGATACTTTAAAGAGAGTTCTGACAATAATAATGTTTACTAACCATCTAGGTTCAAAATCTTTGCTTACGATCATTTTCACAAAATCACAGAATATGCCAAGTTGGAAGGAATGCACAAGGATCATCGAGTCCAGCTCTTAGCCCTGCACAGGACCATCCCCAAGAGTCACATCATGTGCTCAGGAGCATTGTTGAAATGCTTCTTGAACTCTGCCAGGCTTGGTGCTGTGACCACTTCCCTGGAGCCTGTTCCAGTGCCCAACCATCCTCTAGGTAAAGAACCTTTTTCTAACATCCAACCTAAACCTCCCGTGACACAACTTCAGGCAATTCACTGGTGACCACAGAGAAGAGATCAGTGCCTGCCCCTCATCACAAGGAAGTTGTAACTGCAATGAGGTCTCCCCTGAATCTCCTCTTCTCCAGACTGAACAGACCAAGTGACCACAGCCACTCCTCACATGGCTTTCCCTCAAAGCCCTTCACCATCCTCATTGCCCTCCTTTGGACATTCTCTAATAGCTTAATATCTTTCTTATATTGCAGTGACCTCAAGTCAGTCCAGCAGTTCACCTATGTGGAAAGCATCATTTCCTCAGATGGTAAGACTGACAAAGAGAAAGGTAACAGGTTAGCAAAGGCCTACAGTACCTTTGGAAGACTCTATAAAAGAGTCTGGCACAATAAACAGGTGAAGAAAAGTACCAAGATTAGTATCTACAAAGCCATTGTGTTGTCCTTTCTTTTATATGGGTCTGAATTGTGGGTCATCTACTGCCACCACCTGTGTCTCCTCAAACGCTTCCATCAGCGCTGCCTCTGCACTATCCTGAACATCCACTGGTCTGATTACGTGACCAATGTGTCTGTCCTTGAACAGGCAGCAGTCACCAGTATTGAGGCCATGCTGCTGAGAACGCAGCTGCGCTGGGCAGGGCACGTCTCCAGGATGGAGGATCATCACCTCCCTAAGATCGTGCTCTATGGTGAACTTGCCACTGGCTGCTGCAAGAGAGGAGCCCCGAAGAGGAGATACAAGGACTCTCTGAAACAATACCTCAGCCTTGGCCATATTGACTACCATCAATGGTCCACTCTGGCCTCCAATCGGGAGGCATGGAGACACACCATCCATAACGTTGCTGATTCCTTTGAGAACGCACGCAGAATCAGTCTTGAGGAGAAAAGACAACGCAGAAAGAACCGTGGCTCACCAACACCGCCTACGGAGACTTTCTGCTGTGCCTTTTGCAACCAGACTTGCCTATCTCTCATCGGCCTCTTTAGCCATCAGCGTGCTTGCAGCAAGCGTGGGTAGAGCCCTTCCCAAATCTTCATTCGCAAAGCCGAGCCATGATGATGATTGCAGTGACCTGGTTTGTTTTGAAACAAAAGAATCCAAAAGCACACAGGCTGGACAAGAGCCCTACTGTGCATGAATGCTGAGAGATCAGAAAAGAAATGCAAATAATTAATGAAGACCAAGAAATTTTAATCTACAACTAAGGGATGAGATTATCCAACTGTGAGGTTGGGACTGACCTCTTTTAATAGAATGGACATATTTGAGATTTGGGTTTTGCAAATGAGCCATAACTAAGGAAAAGAATTTTTTTGCTGTGAGAGAAGATGATTATGGTGATGTGATTGCCATTCATGAAATTCTCTCCAGCACTGCACAGATTTTGTTGGGACTAAATTATTCTGGGAAGAAAAAATTATTATCTGAGAGTATTTATAAAGGTTTATCTTATGGAAAGTACAACTGCTGGCCAATATATTGACATCACAGGAACTTCTGGAATACTCTTGCAGTCTCCAAATATTCACTCCTGCATTATACCCTCAACTCATGCATCTAAATACAGACTGATTTTAGCTTGATAATAGACCTGTGGGGACAGTATTCATCAAAAGGCTGAGGCCATACATCAACAGTAAGTCACACTTCACTGATTACAAAAAGTTAAAAAAGAAATTGAAAGTCTTGTTGTAGAGTATATTTGCAGGAACCAAATCTCACTTTTTACAATAAAGGAAGGAGGATGTCAGACCTCCTGAAAGTGTTAAACACAGGTATCAAATACCCAACTAGAAATTCTTCAGGGAAATCACTGTGCTTTGAATAGTACCAGAGGTCTCTAAGTCTTTTCTGTAAGACTCGCTCGCACAGCAGAAAAAACCAGCTCAAATAATACTGTTGAACAGTACTTGTGACTGAGAAATTAAGTGCTAGTTTGTGTTGTGTGGGACTATTGGCCAACTAGCCAAGTGAAAGCAATGCTGCATTCTTCTATACCAACACGCACAGTCTATAACAGGTGGTGTTTAAAGACCCCGCACCAGAACCGTGGCTGATTCTTCAAGCAGGTTCAAAGAAATTTGCCAGGCAGTCTACGGATGGATTTCATGTGCATTAGGGCAAGAAATGGAAAAAAAAGAAAAGAAAATAGATCAAATACAGACTTGCTATTTCAGGGCGGCGGGGAAGGGTGCAGGTGGAGGAGGCAGGAAGGAATAACTCTGATTTCCATTTCCTCTTCCTCTTTAGGGGGAGAAAAGAAAAATAACCACACAGTACTTTGTTGCTCATAGCCTCATTCACAATCAGCCAGACACATGAAATTCTCAGATCAACAGTTGCGAGCTTTCTGAACCAGCAGCAGTGTCACTTTGTATACAATTGCAAGACTCTCATGTATCACCAACCAATTAAACCATTCTTCCACAGGAAACAGCAAAAAGTCCTTTACAGGTTGTGTCCATGCTACAAAATAAACCTAAGAGCAAATCTAGGAATCACCAGACACTTCATCTACATATTAAATACCCTAGCAATTCAAGTTGCTAGGTCTAGAATGAAACCTCAGAGTGATTGGGGTAAGATAATAGCAGGGATTGCTTTTCAGAGGTTGTATGGAGAAGATCTTGCTAATATCACATTACCTTAATTGCCACAGTCCACCACTTGCCTGGCCAGAAGACTTCAGGTAGACTCAGACACATCTCAATACCATACCCTAAGGCATCCTATATTCATCCTTCCCCTTTTGCTGTAGGGTGGAAAGGGTGGAAAGGGTGAGGTGGCCTTTGACTTGACCATGCTCTGAACAGAATCCCATCCTTCCAGTCAGGCCTGCCTCCCCCTCCTCTGTGCAAAGCTCTCAGCTTCCACAGTGCCAAACTTCTTTGGTCCTCACACCTCTTTATAGGCCCGCACACCACATGGGCCAGGACCTGAGTAGTTGTTTCGGGACTCTCATTCCTGAGGCATCACAGCATCTGGGTGGACATGGCCCTGACTAACAAATATGAAGGCCGCATTTTCCTTTCTCTTTAAGAATTCAGCTGAGACAAAGCTTATTTAAATTAATATTTTTCCACAGTAAACATGTGGCTAATATTTTTCTCCTTTAAAGACATGGCTACAAAAGGGCCACTCACTTATTCCAAGTAAATATTTTGTTCCCTGTGACCTTGCAGAGCCTACTGCACAGTTCCCCTTCTAGCAGGTCCTACCAGGAGTCAGTGGACAGGTCCACCACTGCTGTAGGTAGCCAGACCCTGATATTAAAGTGCTACTCAGCTGAAGGGAATGCCAAATCAATTGTGAGTGGCTTAATTGCACTGGAGATACTGACTAAAAGAATAAGGACCTTGCACTCAGTACTCTTGTTTACAGAGTGCAAGAGAAAGAAATAAAATTGTACCCTTTCATTTCCAGAGTTGGAACATCACCCACTGATGTGGTAGGAATCCTGCCAGAAAGCCAACCACTGCCAATATTGATAACAGCAGGATAAATGCCCATTACAGCAAGCAGCTGTGCTGTGGAAGCACTCGGTGTTGCGCCCTTGGTGCCAGAGGCTCTGTTGTTTTTCTCATGAGCACTTTGATACACGTGCCCTCTTTGGAAAGAGGCAAAAGCATAGAGGATTCAGCCCACTTGTGGTGAACATTAACTGAGATATTTGACTGACTTTGTTGTGGCTCGTGGTTTTTATCTTACTGCTAAGACAAGAACAGCCTGTGTAAATAGACTTTGTAGTCTATCACCACCACAAGCAGGGCAGGAACTACGCGAGTGCGCTGTGTTTACATGCTCAGTGTCAGTGACAGCATGCTCAGTATCACATTATACTGCTCACACAGTAATGCACTTATTGAAGTGATTTGAGTAGTATTCTGGCAACTGCAATGTAATTTCCACACTAAAATCAGTTACGCACAGTCAATGGCATTGTACCATTAGCAAGTTTATATACCGTAATGCTTTTCAAATCAGTTTAATAATGCTGTATCACAGTATTTGACAGTGTCACTATATTTTATTTTATTTTTTGTATCACCATTGCGGAACATCCAAGACAATTACTACTGGGAGCAGCAACAGGGATGGCAGGCCAAGCTGGAAGAGGGAGGGGACTGATGCTGCGCCCAGGGCTTGATCTTCTTGCCACTTGGACACCTGGCTCAAATCCTGTCCTGGGACAGCACCACTCATGCCTCCAAGTGGTCTGGTGAAGGACCACAGGAAGCAAACATACCAAAGTCAAGCCAGAAACATCTTAGGCACAAGAGCAGAAGTAGAGAACAAAGACTGGAACGTCTGCCAGAAACTGGACTGAGATTATACAGAGTCTATCTTTGAAGAAAAGAGAGATGCTAACTGATGCTTTGAAAATTATGGACTGTGGTTAAACCAGAGGAATATTCCCTTTCACTCCTGTTATTTGCTTCACCCTTGATTTGCTATTGGTGATAAAAATTACAAATTATTGTAAAATTAGAAAAAAATATTGCTTGATCCTAGCAGCATACTGTTACACAAAACCTTGCAAAAATTAATGAATGCATTTGATACCGTAAGTAGTTTGTTGAAGTATTCATACTGTAAAATTTTCTGGGACTAAAGCTGTTCCAGTTACCAACAGAAAAAACATTGACCAGAATTCCCTTTCAGTGACAAGAGACAAGTTTAAAGCAGTTAAATACTCAGTTTCCAAAGAAAATTAATGAAGTTAACACTAGTCCTGCTACCTTGATTAAGGAAATAAAGAGGATAGACCTTAACACTGTCACTGCTGACAAAGGCTAAACCAATTTCCATCAATCCTTTAAGAAAAGTATTTGGCTAATTAAGAGCATTACGAATTAATGCTCCTTTATTTTACTTTGAGAATTTTAGTAGGTAGAATTTTTGTTTCCAGTTTAAAAAGGCAATAAATAGATAAGCAACTAAATTAGAGATATATACTCTTGGTAAATGGAATAGGAAGTTTTATACTATTTCAGTGGTAAGCTAGGACCTGCTACATGATACCTTAGCTATTACATTTCAGTTAGTTGATACAGCACCAAAAGGCTTGGAGAGCCGTAGGAATACAATGTCTAATTGTCAATTGTTTTAGCTCCTTGCAAATCCAGTGAGTGCTTCTTCAAACAATTTTTGCATTTAAACTACTGAAATAGGCCGCTGTAAAGAATCATAAAATCAAAGAATGGCATGACTTGGAAGGGACCTTGAAGACCATCTAATTCCAACCCCACTGACAAGGGGCAGGGACACCTTCCACTAGACAGGTTGCTCAGGGCCCCATCTAGCCTAGTTTTGAACACATCCAGAGATGGGGCATCCACAACTTCTCTGAGCAACCCATTCCAGTGCCTCACCAATATCACAGTAAAGAATTTCTTCCTAATATCTAATCTAAACATACTCTCTTTCAGCTTGAAGCCATTCTCCCTTGTTCTGTCACTACATGCCCTTGTAAAAAGTCCCTCTCCATCTTTCCTGTAGGATCTCTTCAGGTACTGGAATGCCGCAATAAAGTCACTCTGAAGCCTTCTCTTATTTCATATAAAAAAAATTACTTTGATTTATATCTAATGCAAAAACATGTACTGGAAAGCAATGCACCTTCTGGAAGAACTGAAAACTAGTAAACGTTAAAAGATTTGCAGAAATTAGAAAGTTTATATTTTATAATCACTGGCAAACCCAAAAAGATATTTTTTCTATAAACTGCCAAAGTAAATACTGAAGCCATATGAATAACTCCCTAAATAAGGGCCAAGAAACATTTTCCTTACTAAAACCAGTGTAATAAATCCCTCAATAACTGAAGAGAGAGAGGGGAAAATTATGGCGTTGGATTGTGATTTGTCTTGGTGCCACATTCCTAAATTCTGCTTCAGGGATTTACAATCATTTGCATCCCTATCTTTATTTGTACTCTTAATAAGAGCTGATGACAGATAGACATTATGGTACAATGAAAGAGACTCAAAAAAATTAAATTAAAAAATACATACAAAACTCTAGACACAGGTAAAATGCATCATACCTGGCCCTGTAAATCCACTGGTGTTATATAGTATTAGCTCCAATTATTAAGAAAGAAGTGAAAGAATCCCAAGATGAGCAGTGCCACTCAGGTCAGACACTGCAAAGCCACTTCTTGTAGGCATTGTAGTGTACATGGCACGGTCTATGCTGTAAGAAAGTAGCATAAGTAGAGGTAGTACCTTCCAGTAGACCAAACACTATGAAGTTGACCATATTGTATAAACCAACAGCCCTAATACATCCTAATTATATCCAGGGTCCATATATTTCAGCCACTGAAAGTGCTGATTCTTTCTTACTCTTGTTTTCACACACTCAGTGCTGTTTTATCCTCAGCCATGGGGACATCCTTTTTAAGCCTACATGTTGCTGGTTATCACAGCCAAGTGCTACATCCCCACAGATCAGCTGCTCCCTCTGGATCAGGTGGCCCTTAATCCCTCCTCCTCCCAACTCTCTTTAACATAACCTGGATACCAGTGATCCAGAAATTATGGCTTTATGTTGCAACTCCTTAGAAACGAGCCACAGGTCCCACTTATTTTTCAGGTATGTTTTTTTTCCTTAAAGGTCTGATCAACTTTAGGACAGCAAAATTCCAGCTCTTCAAGGAATTAGTCAACACAATCCCCTGGGAAACTGTCTTCAGGGACAAGGGCACAGAACAGAGATGGCAAATTTTTAAGGACATCTTCATAGGGTGCAAGAGTTAGTGATCCCCAGGCACAAGAAATTGGGCAAGGAAGGCAAGAGACCAGAATGCCTGAATCAGGACCTGCTGGTGAAACTAAAGGGCAAGAAGCATGTGTACAGGAAATAGAAGCAAGGGGAATGGGAAGAGTATAGGGAGGCACTCCAGTAGTATACGGACAGGGTGAGGAAGGCCAAGGTGAAGCTGGAGCTGAACTTAGCAAGGGATGCAAAGAGTTACAGGAAAGGGTTCTACAGAAATGGATGGTAGCCAGAAAAAGAAGGTCAAAGAAGGTATACCCCCAATAAGCACAGCTGGCAAACTGGCTAGCAGATGAGGAGAAGACTTGGTCTTCAATGGCAATCTCATGAGGTTTAAAAAGAACAAGTGCAAGGTGCTGCATCTGGGTCAGAACCACCCCTGCTATCAATACAGGGATGAACAGATTGAGAAAAGCCCTGCCAAGGGGACTTGGGGGTGCTGGTGGATGAGAGCTGGACACGACCTGGCAATGTGACTTGCAGCCCAGAAAACAAAATGTGTTCTGGGCTGCATCAAAAGAAGAGTGGACAGCAGGCCAAGGGAGGTAATTCTGCCCCTCGCTCTCCTCTGGTGAGACCCCACCTGAAGTGCTGTGTCCAGCTCTGGGGTCCCAAGCACAGGAAGGACATCAACCTGTTGGAGCAAGTCCAGAGGAGGGTTAACAAAATGGTTAGAAGAATGGAACACCTCTACAACAAAGAAAGACTAAGAGAATCGAGATTCTCCAGCCTGGAGAAGAGAAGGCTCTGGTGTGACCTAATTGCAGCCTTCCAATACCTGAAGAGTAACTACAAGAAAGATGGAGAGGGACTTTTCACAAAGGCATGTAGTGACAGGACAAGAGGGAATGGCTTCAAACTGAAAGAAGGCAGGTTTAGACTAGATATTAGGAAGAAATTCTTTACTGTGAGGGTGGTGAGGCACTGGAATGGATTGCCAAGAGAAGTTGTGGATGCCCCATCTCTGGAAGTGTGCAAGCTGGATAGGGAGGGCCCTGCGCAGTCCGGTCTAGTGGAAGGTGTCCCATGGACAATGGGGTTGGAATTAGATGATCTTTAAGGTCCTTTCCAACCCAAACTATGCTATGATTCTATGAAGTGAAAGCTTTGTCCCTTTAACAGAAGCTGTTTAATCAGCTGAATACTCACAGAAAACATCCTGAACATCATCTTCAGTTTCTAATTTAGAACCACAAAGTGCACCATCAGCTATTCAGCAGGAAAGAGCCGGAAAACTTACTCGGGCTTTGAAGTGCTCATCTGCCTTGTTAACATATAGACATACGTCAAAGCAGTGCACCCCAAAGGATGATGAGAGGGGGAAATCTGGCAGAATTTCAGGAAAGATAAAGCACAGGAACTTCAGGGACAGCCCTTTTTTGAGTAAATCCAGGTCTTCTCTGGCCTCCCCTAAGAAAAGCATAGTTTCAAGCAGCCCTAGTTTAGCTTAGAGGATCCACAGCACCAAAGAATCTACACTGTATACTACTGTATTACAAGTAGACCCACCACTAGGTGTCAGCCCAATTTAAGATATTATATGTACAAATTTCTTCAAATAAAATCTCACTTTCGTTATACTTTAATCTTTTAACTCCATAATGGAAATATTCATGCATATTTATATAACACATGTACATTTATAACACTCAAGCTGACATTAAAGAACATACCTAATGACAATTCCAGGAAAGTATGACAAATACCTAAGACCTTTTTGAAACTCAAGTAGCACACCTGCTTTCACAAAGGTACATTTCATAGAATCATAATCATTTAGATCAGAAAAGTCCTTTAAAGCCATCGAGTTCAATTATTAACCCAGCCCTGCCAAGTCCATCCCAAAACCATGTCCCTAAAGGCCACATCTACATGTCTTTGAAATACCTTCAGGAATGGTGACTCCACCACTTCCCAGAGCAGCCTGTTCCAGGGCTTGACAAACCTTTCACTGAAGAAATTTTTCTTAAAAAACCTCTCCTTGAACAACTTGAGGGCATTTTCTCTTGTCCTGTTGCTTGTCACCTGGGAGAAGACATTGACCCCCCCACACCTCACTACAGCCTCCTGTCAGGTAGTTGTAGAGAGACACCTTTTCTTCAGGCTAAACACCCCAAGCTCCCTCAGCTGCTCCTCATCAGACTTGTCCTCCAGACCCTCAATGTCTTTCTTGAAGTGAGGGGCCCAGAACTGAGCACAGGACTTGAGGTGTGGCTTCACCAATGCTGAGTACAGGGGAATGATCACTGCCCTGGTCCTGCTGCCACACTGTTACAAGCCAGGATGCCATTGGCCTTCTTGGCCACCTGGACACACTACTGACTCGTGTTCAGCTCACCCAGGTCCTTTCCCACTGGACAGCTTGACAGCCCCTCTGCCCCAAGCCTGTAGCTTCCATGGGGCTGCTGAGACCCAAGGGCAGGACCTGGTACTTGACCTTGTAGAACCTCACACAATTGGCTTTTGCCCATTGATCCTGTGCAGCCTGTCCAGCTTTCTCTGCAGAGCCTTCCTATCATCCAGCAGATCAACACTCCCACTTTGGTGCCATCTTGATGCAAATTCACTGAGGATGCACTCGATCCCCTCATCCAGATCACTGATAAAGATATCAAAGAAGATTTGCCCCAATACTGAGCCCTGGGGAGCCCCACTAGTGATCAGCCATGAGCTGGATGCAGCACCATTCACCACCATTCCCTGGACCCAGCCATCCAGTCAGTTTTCTACCCAGCAAAGTGATGCATGTCTTAGTCCATCTGTTTGGGGGCTGGGAAAATCCACCTGCACGTACAGAGAGCAGTGAACAAGCTCAGGCCTATGGACTGTACTTCATCTTTTTAAAATTTAAAGCACTGATGCCTAAAATGTGAGCTGAAAAGGTCAAGATAGAATACCTGCTCTGCCACTGTATTCTGAAGTAATGAATCCATAAACACCAGAGAGCCCCTGCTGGTTACCAGATAAAAGCAGATGGACCATTTATGAGCATTTTGTCCAGGAGAGAATCAAATAACTGTCATATCACTTCTTAACAGGCTCTGTCTGAGCACTTTCTGTCATTCAAATTAATATTACCCACTCTCCAACCACAGGGTTAAAACAGACAGAATGGGGATGTAACGCATTCAGAGTGTTATGCCTTCAGACATAAATATGCATGGGCTCTTCAAAGCAGACTTCAAAAACAAAAAAGGTGGTTATGAAGTCTCTTGTAATTAAATTTTCATTCTCCTCTCTAGAGGAAATATGATGACACAAAACTGAATGTGGGAAAATGGACCTGACTGACATTGCTTTTTGTCAGAAAGAGCTTGCAAAGAAGAGTCCCCAGGCAATACCTAACACAGCCTCTGAAGGCTAACCAGGTGATGTACAGCGCTACAAACAAAACATTGGGAGAGCAGGAAAAGGGGAAAAACAACAACAACAAAAGCAAAACCTAAAAAACCCAACCAAACAAAAAAACCCAACCAAACAAAGACAAAAACACTCAGAACCTCCGCCCTAAAAAAGCCAAACTCATTCCCACCCTTCCAAAACCAAACAGAAAGAAAATCCAAAAACAGTCCCCCCTATAAAAGTCCAACAGAAGTAGCAATGGTCCAGGGAAAAGAACAGTTCCAAAAAAACTCTTTCCTTCCCATCAATGCAGAAACAACAGCCTGCAGCCTTTCCTTGCACACAGCCTCCCTCTCCTGTCAAAAAGATGAAGCTTCAGTTCTGAAATACACTTGTATCACACTGCAACACAGTCCTTTCACAGCTCACTCAGAGTCTCTCTCTGCCTCCTGATATCTCACCCTATAAACATCACAAAACATTCAAATCAGTGTCAACACCAAAACTAGGAAGGATGAAGAAATTAGGGAACTGTTACACAACTGATCACCACAGCCAGTCAGAGATGGCTGATATCAAGGATAGACTGACTTAAAACATGAAGTGGAAAATTTTATTCCAAATATGATAATAGATGTAGCCAAGAGGAGGAAAAGGGCCCAAGACAAGAAAATGATTTTCAGAAGAGACCTCAGAGATGACTGAGAACAGAAGGCAAAAATGGCCACTTTATAATCCAAATCAACTAAGAGCTCCAAGCTGGATTTCATTTCTAAACCTAATCCAAGGAATAGGATGAGCCTCATTGCCAAACATGGGCATAACTCAGACAAAAAAAGAGTTCTTGTAGGGCTTCTGGTGTGTCTTCTAGAAGCTTGCCCCTTCCCTTCCTTTGGAGTCCCCTTTGCAGCCTTATGTCCACAGAAGCTCTAGGATTTACCTTTGTCCTAATCCTAAGGATGGGCACAGCCAGAGCTTTAAGCCATGTTCTCAGAGGGATAAAGCTGTTGGCAGCCCAACCCTTCCCTGGAGAGTTCCCTTCATCCCACACCAAGTCTAACTTGAGACTTTGCTTTGCTCCTACTACATCTATTGGCTGGTCAGAGCAGCACTGCCCTACATCCTCTTATGTCTCTATGTGACAAGGAAGACTGAATTTTTATCCAAAGTAGAGCTTTTCCCTGAGAACTTCCAGTGCTGCATATACTTCTGTTTTCCTAAACAGGTTGAACTCACCACAAATGCTTTCCATGAGATCTTGAACCGTTACTAGGGACCCCTAACTGACTCCAGACTCCATGATGCAGATCAACTTTGCAGCAGACTGTTGTTTTATTGGTCACTCTCTAGGCCCACCTCTGGAGTCAGTTCAGTTTGTTCTCTCACTTCCAAAATGGTTGGTTCCCCCTCTGGAATCAGTTTGGTCACTCCTCTCAGGTGGTCTATTCAATGTACTTAGTACCACGTGTAATAAGTAATCTACCATAAGTATATGTACTATTATACGGTAGAGCTTGCTTCACTAGTGGTAAGTTTGTAGTAAACCACAATAGTATATACCTGTTTGGCTGTTGCTATACAATTGATTTCTGCCATAGTATTGATTCTTGCACTCTTATTGATTGCTGACAGTAATTTGCAATAGTTTGATGTTTATATTCAGTTTATTAATCCTAGGTATACCTGCTATAGATGTTTTTTGTGGTAGTAGATGGGAATTAGTTGTAATGATGGAAAAAATATCAATGCAATATTAGATAAAGGCTAATAAAAACATACACCCTTCATAATAATTTCTTTTTTTCTTTGAGATTATGCAAACTTAAAAAAACTTAAAAAAACAAACCCAGAAGTAATAGTTCAACTGTCACAAGACACCAGGTCACAATAATCACAGATCTGTTGAACATGTCAATAGGAGCAATTGTATTTACTTTTCTGACTGCCCCATAGATTTCACCCAAACCATCACATTTAGAATGAAGATCAGCAACAGAAGGCAGTCTATATCTCATGACCACCACCTCCCAGCCCTGCCTGGACAAAGGCAGAAACAACCAGCTGACAACTGCACACTAAAGTTCTGTTGTGTGTATTCCAAGATGATGGGACACAAAAGATGAAAATCTTATCACCACCTGGTTTCAAAAAGATAATCTAACTTGGAATTTTGTCCATCCACTAGTCATACAGTCAAGTGCACTGTAGATTTTACTACCATTTATTAAGGAGAGTTGCAAAACTGCTTGATTAACTAAAAATAAATAGATTACATGGAAGCAGAAATATGCAATCAGCAGAAAATAAAGAGCTTGTTTAACCACATTTGTAAAGAGCAGGAGTAAGAACACAGACAAATTATTTGCATTAAGCAGACAATAGCTTCTTGCCCTCATGCCCTTATAAGTCTTTGTCAAAGCCTTTGACACTGTCTCCCATGTTACACTCCTGGAAAAGCTGGTAGCCCATGGCTTGGACAAGTGTACTCTTGTGGTGGGTTCACCGTGGCTGAATGCCAGGTGCCCACCCAGTTGCTCTATCACTCCCCTTCCCAGCTGGACAGGGGAGAGAGTAAGAGTGGAAACAAAAAAACCAGCACAAATCGTGGGTTGCGATAAGGCAGTGTATATTAATACAGAAAGCAAAGCAAAGCAGGGTGCGCGCGCGCAAAGCAAAAGCAACAACTAATCTCTACTTCCCATGAGCAGCAGGACCCCTCCCGACCGCATCTGAGAAGCAGGGCTCCTAGAAATCTTCTTCTAAGCGGAGACAATGAGTGCCTCCCCTTCCTGCTTCCTGCCCCAGCTTTTATATCTGGGTTGACGTCATATGGTATGGAATATCCCTTTGGTCAGTGCAGGTCAGCTGGCCTATTTGTGTCCCCTCCCAGGACCTTGCCCTTGACTGAANGGGATTGGTCTCTTCTCCCAGGCAGTCAGCAATAGGACAAGGGGGCATGGGCTTAAGCTCTGCCAGGGGAAATTTAAGTTGGATATTAGAAAAAAATTCTTTACAGAGAGAGTAATCAGGCATTGGAATGGCCTGCCCAGAGAGGTGGTAGATTCAGCATCCCTGGAGGTTTTTAAACTGAGATTGGACGTGGTGGTCCAATGCCAATCATGGCACACTGGGTGCCATGATCTAGTAAACAGACTGGAGTTGGACCAAGGGTTGGACTTGGTGATCTCGGAGGTCTTTTCCAACCCAATCAATTCTATGATTCTATGATCACAAGAAGGAGAGTGATATTTCTGACACTGCATTTTGCCATTTGGGACTCCAGGGTAATTATTACTTATTCCTAATCTATAACTCCCAAAATATCTGAGAGGACATTGCATTTTTTGTATAGTTCACAAACAGTGTGTAATAGGAATTTTCTTTATTATGAGCAAGCCACCAGCTGAGAATGAGACATTGAAACCCCCCAGCTTTGTTTGGGTCTGTCAGCCTACTATATGCATCACATTCTAGGAGAAAAACAAGTTTAGTCTAGGGAAAAACTCCTCATGAATGTTAAGTGTAGCTAATGCTCAATGGATACCAAGTGGTAGTCTCCAGTAAGATTAATAAAACTTTAATGTTACACTCCCAGTAGTTAAATACAGCCATCAGTCTCATAAGAAAGATGTTGCAGATGGTTAAAGCTGCTGTCTCTTCACAGAAGACAAAATGAAAGAAAACCAAAGGTCAAGGAAGAATGGAATTTGTTACCTAGGAATAAGACTGAAGAGCAGCTCATCATGGCAATCCTTTACAGGAGAAAAGGAAGTAAAACAGTATCACTGTGATTAAAATTTATTGGGACTCCCACTTGCATAAGCACAGTCAGAAGCAAAAGTGTGAGGCTAAATCCATAGCAAATATGAATCAGCTTCAGAAAGGGTCAATTCACCATATAGGCAGTGTATTGAAGATGTCCAACTAGTCACCTACCGTCATCATCATGGCTAGGCTTCGCAAACGAAGATTTGGGAAGGGCTCTACCCACGCTTGCTGCAAGCGCGCTGATGGCTAAAGAGGCCAATGTGAGATGGGCAAGTGCAGTTGCAAAAGGCACAGCAGAAAGTCTCCGTAGGCGGTGTTGGTGAGGCACAGTTCTTTCTGCGTTGTCTTTTCTCCTCCAGACTGATTCTGCGTGCGTTCTCAAAGGAAGCAGCAGCGTTATGGATGGTGTGTCTCCATATCTCCCGACTGGAGGCCAGAGTGGACCACTGATGGTAGTCAATATGGCCAAGGCTGAGGTATTGTTTCAGGGAGTCCTTGTATCTCCTACCATAAGCATACAAGGTTAGTACATGCAGACAGTTTCACCCACACCACCTCTCCTCTCCTGAGGAACACTATAGGAAAATATGGGAACTATCATTCCCTCTGGGTCTGATGGAAAAGGACCAAGATCATACACAGCTACTGAAAAAACACTAAGTCAAGGTAAAATGGTATCAAGGTCAATTCTATGAATTTGTTTGCAAGATTAGTAGGCTAGTGTTTATGAAGACGCTGAACAGAGGACACTGTCCCTGTCTGCTCCTACAGCTGAGGACAGTAAGGAGACACTGTTTAAACCAGGAATTAGACTGTCCCATAACTTGCAGTCCCTCATCCTCTCTATCACCATGCTCCCATGTGTAGGCAGCACCAATGGACTTTTTGCAGGTTTTCTGAATTCCTACCCCAATCAACTACTACATGGACACAAAAGAAAATTCCATTACACTAGACATAAATCTATCATTGCATTCGCTTAGGAAGTTTCTGCATGGGTCAATGCCTCCTTCATTCATGCATAACATTATGCTAATTTCAAGAAAGTACAACAATATGAATTATGCATTGGATGATGAGGCCGCAGAAATTGTTCTATCAAGCCAGAAGACTGGATGATCTAGAATTAAAGCCTATGGTCAATGAGAAATGCTTCAGTAAAAGAATAAAAAGCCTTGAGTGAGACAGGAAAAACTGAGTCCTACTGCCCCACTAGGATATTGTGAAGTCATTGTTTCCTTTCCAAATCTTTTCTTTCATATCACATACCTTGACTTTCAGTTAGGGCTAGAGTAAGAGCTGTGCTTAAGCAAATGAAAATAGGTCACATGCTGAGAATTAAGAATGTCGCACAGGAGCTGTTGTGTGGCAAAACCACAGTCCACACTGCTGGAAGAAGTGACAGGAGATCAGAAAAATAATCAGAATCACTTCTGAGCATGGGTGGGTACCAAGCTACAGAAACTTGTGCAAAAAAACCCCAAAAAACTAGTTCAACATTTACAATCTGGTAACAAAGAATACTATTACAATATGGAATAATATATAAATGCTTGTAGATTCAAGACTGAATGCAGAAGTCTTTATATGTCATCTTTGCTAGCACTTATGGAAGGTTTTTTTTGATCTACACTTTACTCTGTCACAAGACTCTGCCCAGAAGTATGAGTCCAATAAACATACCACCATGGTAAGAAAGTTCCTTGCTGCTTTTCTAAGGGAGATGCTATGTTAATACTTAAGACACTGCCACCATCCATGCCTAAGCCACACCCCAAACCACACTGACTCACTGAACAAAATACACAGATTATTCTGTCCACCATTTCAGCTTCAGTGTAGATGTTTAATATTTTTATTCAGGAATCAGACTGACTTTAGGAAACACATTGTCCTCTTCAGGGTAGCTCATTTCCAATTCCTTAGCTATCTCTACCGGGTCATTGTAAGGTGCACATGAGTTCCACAGAGTGCCTGCTGATGGCACATTCATCAGACTCCTGTGAATGGCAGCAGCTCTGAGGACGAGATGACGCACACAAGTAACAATCCCCATAAGCACTTTACATCCAACCACATCAGAGGTGTAGCAACGCTACAGCTTGCTCCAGTCCTCCAAAGGCATCGTGAACTGCTGGAAATCTCACCATGCCTTCCTAACACATCACTGTGGCCAGGAACCACACATTTGTCCACACAACTGCAAAATATCAGTGACACAACCCAGATGAAACAGCAACCATAAATCATCAGCAGGAACCATACCTTCATGTCCCTCTGTATAGCCAGTGAACCATATAGCCTTCAGCACAAATTAGAATATTCTTTAAGGTGGTTTTAATGTGTCAAAAACCAGCTATGTGGTTTTCTAGGAAAAAGGTGAACTAATTAAAGACTAATTAGCATTTACTGAACAACAAAAACTGAAACCTTGTCATTTGTGTAAGTCATAAAAAGTTTTTCAATATAGACTAAGATTTGGTTGGGGGTTTTTTGGGGATTTTTTGAGGGTTTTTCAATATTGCACAAAACTCAGGTCACCCCAAGGCATAACTGCTAAGAATAACAAAACCCACTGGAATGTTTGCTTAAAGTTAGTAATCATCACACCAACTCTATGACACAAGCTGTAACAAAATACTAAAGCCACTAAATCAACTGTCAACTGTCAAACCACTTCAACTACAGGTGTCCCTAGCTGTAAAGTACTAGCGTGCTGAACATTTATTCATGAAAAGGGTTTTGATTAAATATTTAAGTCTATTCTGAAGTCTGATTTTACACTCAAATGGAAGCTAGCTTTGCTAGTCTTAGTCCAGAATTCATATTCTGTCTTTGTGGTACCACTTCCAGAAGCTTTATACATCAGCACGGCAGGGAAAAAGTATTATTATATTCCACGCCAGGCAGATAACTCCCATCTTAGAGAAACAGTTCCACGGCCTTAGCGATGCAACTTTCCTTTAGCCTTCTTTGAATTTTATGTTTTCCTGGTACACTATATGTTTATATAGAGTACTATATATTTATAGATAATGCAAGATATCTCCAATTTATTCAGTTATCAACTCCATCTTTCAAGACTTAGGTTACACAGATGCTATCATTGCTTCTGCTGACTCCTATGAAAAGTTAGATCCAGCAAATCTCAAAGTCTTTGAGCAATTGCAAGGAGGTGTATTGACAAGTCAGTCTATAATGAAAAGTAGAGCACATGATGCTCTGCCTAGACAGGCTCAAAGATTCTGGGAAGCTACATGGCAGAGTCAAGAAGCGGCAATCACAACCACCCACACACACCAGGCAACAGAGAAGTTACACCAAGTACAACTCATACTTCTTGGTACTTCCATTCCCCACAGCTCTGTCTCTAGAGAAAGAGGAAGGCAAAGCAACAGAGAGGGCCCTCCAAAGCAAATACATAAAAAGGATGGCTAAAATCAGCTACTTTACCTGTGTATATGGTGCTTCTCTGTTCAACTCTGGCCAGAAATGCTTTCTTGCTAAGCATCAAAAGCTACACTGGTTGAGGAGGATGGGCAGAGTCAAGCTCTCAGAAGATACAGATAAGACACAGCATCACAAGCAGGTTGAAGTCATGGGCAAAGAACAGGACCAGAGGAACGTAGAACAGGCCCTGAAGAAGGGCAAGACTTACCAAAAGTGGGCTGGCACTTCTTGATCCTGATGTAATGGCTGAGCTCTCAGGGCCAAATGTTTCCTGTCACACAAGCACAGAGAATGAGGAAGAACACAAAGCAGAGCAGTACTTCCCCATGTTACACGCTGAACATCTTAGACTTAAGCAGTCCAGAAGTATGGCCCTAACACAAACAGTTAAGAGTTTGATCCATGACAGCCCATTTTGCAAGTAAAATGAAATTCAAGCTCACATGCAAAAAACAATCCTTCACCAACCTAATCTTCCCTGACTGTTTCAGTTTTGGCTTCCTCCATAAAAGGAATAGAGAAATGGCTACTTGCTTCTTACTTTCAAGTCCATTACTTGTTGTCTCGGTTTTTGTTGGTTTCTTCCATTATATTTGGAAAGATTTACACATGTAGTACTTAATCTTTTTTCAACTACTGTCCAGCTACATTTCAGTATGTTACATGGCCCCCACTTCAAACTCTGGATTAGCCTTTCAGCCCCATCCATGCATTTACAAGAAGAGAGGGACCTGCCTGACAAAATCCTGGATTCACTGTGAACAAGATCTCAACAGATGCACTACCAACGTGATTTCTCCCATCCCCATTCCTGGAGTTCCAGACTCCAAGAGTCAGAGGCAATGAGTCCAATAAGGTAGAGGAGGTGACCAACTACAACAAAAGCTGTGGTGAGTCAAAGTAGAAAGAGTGGTTTTCAAACCCACCAGCTGGGAAATGCAGTTCCACAGCCTCAAACAGATTTGTTGAACATGGCTGTCCCAAGAATGTGGCTTCACAACCCAGCCACCTTCCAGAAGTGACTCAGCCTGGCAACCCCAGAAGCTATAAAAGGGCAGATGCCAGCAGAAATTGTCTTGTTTGTACACCCAGTCAAAACTACAGAGCACCTACCAGCTTCAGGAGGTCCCAACTCACCAAGGATACAGCTGAACACAGATTGTACCTGCCTTGTTACTTCTTTGGGTAAGAATGCTATTAATAGTCAGAGAGACTATCTAACTGCAGCCAACCACTCTGAAAAGCATATCCATTGATAATTCAACACATCAAAAACAGCATAACCAACCAGGGGATAAAGTTTACCAATTTGGTGAAGCCATCAACTCCATTTCATATCCTCTGTGTTCTTAGACACAAGAGGTTAGTTGTCATCTAATTGAACTAATCCTGCGTGCAGACAAAACTGTTACCCCTCACCTGAAATTGAAGGGAGTCATTGAGTCAATTACTCTTAAGACTGAAGCTTAAAGAAATCCAATATCACCACAAGCTCTTTCCTCTGCCAGTTAGAAGCCATCAGCAGAGGATTCCACCACAAAGAAAACAGATCCACCACTCCGGCCTTTGCTGACATTCCAGTTCCAAAAAGTGCTTCATGGGAACAGATATGGGAAATATCTCTCAGATTTTCTATGAAGACACTAGTTCACAATCTCAGAGGGAAAGGTGTCAAAGTCTTCCATCAAACCCAGTGATACATGATCACAAACCTAAGGCTTGAGTAACTAGCCAATGGGACATCTATACCTTCAAAGTTTTATTACTAACATCAAAAAACACTTTTAAAGGATGATTATATTTCCCAGCCTTTACAGAAAATAGCTTATTTTACAGCAGCACAAAAGCTGTTAGGACTTATCTACCTTGTAAGCTCAATGTGAATCTACAAGTACACAGATTACACGGAATTTAACACACAGAGAATATCGTTATCCATAGAAACAGCTATGGAGGGATGCAAAGAAATAGATTGACAGATTATTGATAGTCATTGGAGTTAGAGAAGAGACAAACATTACCAAAACAACTCTAGAAGTGCTAGTACAGTAGGTACTAATGAGATCAAGTGAGCAATGTAAGAGAAGACCTCCAGCCAAGTTATACTTTCAAATTTCAAGGATGAGTTTAACAGAAGACCAGTTTGAAAGGCAGAGCTGTGGAATAACCCTAGGGAACAGCTAGGGCTGTTCCCTTTGAAGAGGCCCTAACAGTAACCACTGCCTAAAGAACATCAATATCTGTCAGATATGTCTATCAATAGTGATTCAGTTTAGGGCAAGTGATTCCTCAGTCAGAGAATTTCCAAGCAGAGGAAGATTCGACACTAAGAACTGTAGACAGCACCCAACCAAGAAAGACCTAAGTATGTGTTGCGGGGTACAGTCTTTTCAAACCATGTGCATGAAATAACACAACAAGCTACAGCTGATAGAGAACAGAAGATACGGAATAAACACACTGAGCCCCAACAGAGAGAAAGAGAGCAAATTGTTTAAACCAGTTAAAGATGGAGTGGCCTTTTGTTGTGGTCTTCATGGCTAGGCAGGACATTCACACTCACTGATGGAGGATTAGAAAAGTGCAGAAATATATGATGCTTCCAGAGCAGAAAAATATTAAAGAGGTGTTCCAGAGGTAAATTCTTTTGCCCCTTTCCCATGTTCTGATAAAAGAAAGCCATTCAGATGACTACACTTTAGTATCAAGAGCTCAGCCCTTTTGCCAGACATCAAGACAACACCATTCAGTCTATAACCCCTAATCACTTCTACAGGTGTTAATGATATTTTCACCAGATTTTCCCAGGAAAATCCAAGAAATCTATACAATATAAATGCTTATCAATACTACTTTTTTCTTTCTATTCTACTCTGTTCTAACTAATTAATACACTGCAGAAGACTTTGGTCAAACACTCCCACATTCACAGAGACTTGGCAGAATTTGGCATCCTTTATGACCAGTCCTCCAGGGAACTACCACCTGCGCAGGAATGAAGCTTGGGAGACACATTACAAGTCTGGGACTTAAGACTCCTGATCTCAAGAAGCTGCTTCCTTTATTTATTCAGACACCTCAGAAACACCAGCAAAAGTTTTTGTTCTTTACCAACACACATGGAAAGAGGAAGAAACATTAACTCAGGCCTCAAATTGTCTAGGTCAGGAATCTACAATTGCAACAAATTATTTACTCGAGGAGCTACAAACGATCCAAAACAGCATTCCAGCTGTCTACAGCTTGATGGAACAAACTGGAAGACTGCAACTACACAAAATTTATTATAAAGGTGGATAGAAGACACACACTGAAGATTTCAAGCATCTGTGGTTTCAGGCAGGAGTAATGTGGTGGGAGCCAAAAAGGATTGTGATGGACTGCTCCTGGCTGGATACCAGATTGCCACCAAAGCTGCTCCATCAATCCCCTTCTCAGCTGGACAGTGAGAGAAAGCATAACAAAAGGCTTATGGGTCAAGATAAGGACAGGGAGAGATCACTCAACAATCACCATCACAGGCAAAGCAAACTCAACTTGGATAAATGAATTTATTGCCAAGTAAATTAGAGTAGGGTAATGAGAAATTAAAATGAAATCTTAAAACACCTTTATCTCACCCTTTCCTTCTTCTATGGCTCAACTTCACTCCCTTCCACACGGTGCAGTCCTTCAGGAACAGACTTCTCTAGCATGAGTCTCCTGTGGGGTCATAAGTCCCACCAGCAAACCTGCTCCAGCATAGGTTCCTCTCTCCATAGGTCCTGACAGGAGCCTGATCTAGCATGGGCTTCTCATGGCATCACAGCCTTCTTCAGGAATCCATCAGCTCTGGCATGTGATCCTCCACGGGCTGCAAGGGACAGCCGGCCTCACCATGGGCTCTTCCAGGGTCTGCAAGGGACAGTCTGCCTTGCCATGGGCTCTTCCAGGGTCTGCAAGGGACAGTCTGCCTCGCCATGGACCCTTCCAGGGTCTGCAAGGGACAGCCGGCCTCGCCATGGACCCTTCCAGGGTCTGCAAGGGACAGCCGGCCTCGCCATGGGCTCTTCCAGGGGCTGGAAGGGGAGTCTCTGCTTGGGTGCCTGGAGCACTTCTTCCCGGTCCTCTGCACTGACCTCGGTGTGTGCAAACACCGGGTACGCTCCTGTCACGTATTGTCACTCCTCTTTTCCAGCTGCAGTTGTGCACAGCACAGGAAGAACACATCAACCACGCGTGAAGCAATACACGCACACGGGAAGAGCACAGTCTCAAACCCAAACAGCAACTCCTGAAACCTCCCTCAATCCAACCCGCCACCAGTGCGGACGCTTTTATAGGGTATCCTCACTGCTGGGCGGACCGCGGGGCCCGGCTCGGCCGCTCCATTGGGCCGCTGTTTCGTCAGTCAGGGAGGGCGGGGGCTGCCGGCGGCCGTTCCGCGCTGCTCTGTTCCCTCTGTGGCGTTGAGCCCTGCTCCGCTCCTCCGGGCGCTTGCGCGGCTCCCGCAGGCGGTTCCCGGGGGTTCCCTGCTCGGGCCGCCGCCGTGTCCATGGAGCAGCGCCGGGGGAGGGCCGGGGGGCCGCGGCGGGGGTGGCTCGGCCGGGCCGGCTGAGGCGGGACGGGCGGCGGCGCTGCGGGCACTGCGGGAACGGGACGGGACAGGACAGGACAGACCAGCCCGCACCGCCCAGCTCAGCCCAGCCCGGCCCGCCCCGCGGCCCCGCCGAGCGGCGGATGGGCTGAGGGCAGCGGGTCGGCCATGGCCAGCGGCGGCCCCGAGGAGGGGGAGGCAGCGGCGGAGGAGGAACAAGCCCTGAGCAAGCTGGTCGTCCGGCTGCAGAACGTCCAGGAGAGGAAGCGGCTGGAGACGCTGGTGCAGACCCTGAGCGACCTGCTGGAGCTGGCGGCCCGGCAGAGCGGTGAGCGCCCTGCCCTGCCCTGCCCTGCCCTGCCCGGCCGAGTGCCGCCCGCCGCCGCTCGCTACCGCGGTCTCCCTGACTGCCTCTCTGCCTGTCTGTCTGTCTGTCTGTCTGTCTGTCCCCCCACAGCTCCGCGGCTCTTCAGCGGCAGAAACGTCCACGTGCCCGTGCTGCTGGTGGTGGATCTGTACCCGGGAGCGGTGGGCGTGCAGCAGGTCAGGGGCCGGGCCGGGCCGGGCTGGGCTGGGCTGGGAGGGGGGCCCGGGCCGCCTTCCCCTCTCCGGCCGCGCTCCGCGGGATGTGCCGAGCGCCGCAGCCCCTTCCCGGGGCGAAAACTTGTTGTTTTCTCCTTAACTTGCTCCTCCCGGGCCGCTTCTTGAAGTGTTGTGATGTGTGGAAGGGCGCTGTCACCGCTGGCATTTAAAGGGACCAAGCGTGCCAGCGCTTTGCAGGCGCCCCTCGCCGCCTCTCGGTTTAAGCGGCAAAAGGAGGTGAAGTGGAAAATAAAAATGAAGCAGTGTGAATACTGCGTGATGTAGGGTTCTGAATTACCAGTAATGTTATCTAATATAACTTTGACCTGTCAATATTGAGTTTTGCCATGGTTAGACCGACTTTGGAAACGCAGAATTTTACCGTAGGAATTCATACATGTGTAGCCGTATCCTAGGCAGTTGTACTAGAACAGCTTTTTAAAGGGAGAGGGAATCTTTTAGCTAAGAGTAGGTTCTGCAATTTAAGGTTCAGCCTGCCTTCTCCTTAACTTAGTTCTCCTTAACTTAGCATTGGCCCGTTTGGATTAGGTGTGGCACTTGCACAATTTGATGTTGTACTTATGGTACAGCTGCCAGACTTGTCATACAAAACAGCTCCTTCCTGGCAGGCATATATTAAATTTTTGACTATGATATGCGCAGAGGATGTTTGTAAACTCCAGACTTCTTTGCAACTCTT
>VWZG01007077.1:55399-146177 GCA_013396735.1 Grallaria varia
TTTGGTATGTTAACTATTTTTTGATGTTTTGTTTTTTTCAATTCAGCTAGAAGGCAAAACAAATTATATTGCAAATGTCTCTTAAATAATAGTATATTTAAGAGGTTTTGTGGATTTTGTTTTGGGTTGTGTTTTTGGGTTTTTTGTTTTCTTGTTGTCCAGTAGACCTTAGCTAGAGGTCAAAAGCTCAAAATTCAGATTGAAATATGAAATTATGTTTGTGTAGTGATTAATCTAGATTAACAGTGGTTTGAGGTTTTCTTTTAGGACTAAGTATTTGTGTAGTATCTGAAGTTCTTACTTACTTTACTATTCAATTGTTAAGAAATACAGAAAAATGAATCAGCAGTTATTTTCAAGATAAAGCATATTACATATATATAATAATTTACAAAATATCTGCCCAGAAGTTTAGACTTGGAAGTAAAACATATGAAATCCAACCACAACAAGAAGTAGGTGTGAAATGACAGCACAAGACTCAGAATTGCATAAGCAAGATAGTGATTGTTTCATTTTCACCTCAACTGTGTTGAAATACCTCATAATAAATTAATGCAAAATTCTAAAATTTATTTTAATCTTCTATATGCCTACATTTGCAGTCAAACAGTGTTTCACTTTAGAAGTTCTGGAGCTCCTTTGCATTACTGTGTTGTATTGGAGTATGAAATTCATACTCAGTGCAAAGCTCAAATCCTGTTCCTCATAAAATGTCTTAGGCAGCTCTTTCTTCACATTCAGTTCGGATATTTACAAACATTCACAATATGTTAGTACAGCTCTGTCCTCTTGCTTCATTCACTGCTGTTTGTTTACAGTCTTTGTGAATACACAATTCTCAATTTACAGCAGTGGTGAAGTAATGAGGTCCTGATTGCAGTGAAGTCTCTTTCCACTACTAATGAATTTTCATAGAATAAATGAATTAATCAACCTCTTTTGCTTTCGGCACTGTAAAAAAAAATTGACTCATGTAAGCGAATAAACATAGTAAGAGACACACCTGAAGTGAGAATTTTCTTTATCTACCCTCCTTCACTGGTTACAAAGCATCATGTTGTGCTGCTGTTCCACTGATTTGTACAAAGTATGTTTGCGTAGTAGTTCAGTATTGCAAGTACTAGTGCAAGTCAGACTTCAGTCATAAACCCTGCAGGCTTCTTCAGAAGTAGGAAGGTACTGATCTGGAAAGTCAGTGGTACTTGAAAGTGAAGTAGATGTCTTTAAGTAAATAAAGTAGTTTTCTGCAGTTACTCTGGCAATGACTGGAGCAGCTTAGAAACTCTAGAGCAAAATATGAGTACACTTGAGTAACAAGCAGTCAGCAGAGCTTTATTGTCTCACGTAGAAGGGGTGATCTAATGTAATATAAATTCATTGCGTGCTAGAAACAGAAAGGGTCCAATTTAAAAATAACTGGAGTTTCAGTGCTGCCACCAACTGTTTCTGTGTGTAGGGACCTGTTTAAATGTTTGTAAAAACATCTTTATTTACTTTTTTCACCTTCCCTGTAACCTTTAGAATTTCTATTATTTAAAAGACCCTTACTTTCTTACATAATTATTAAACAGCTGATAAGCCGTCTGTTATCTGAGGCTGTGATTTTAATGTTGAAAAATAGACTACATATCAGCAGGGCAGATGTTTCCATTGGTTTTCTCTGGATCCACAGTTTTTATAATTGTTTGTCAATACTTGTGAGTCCTAACAATCCAAATAAAAATGTTCGCTGGGAATATAAATTTCATCAGAAACAGTCTGAATACAAAAAGGAGTCTCCTAAAATCATTAAGCAGATTTTCATCAGATTCTATATTTTATAAGAACAGTTAGAATTTCCAGAAGTGGGACTTCTAAAATAAAATCTTTTCCAAGAAATACACAGTTTATGAATTAATAGTCACCTCTAATATGTTTCTGAAGTTTGTGCCCGATTGACTGTCACTGGTAGCCTCTGTTCTGCTTGGAATACGGAAAATCAGGTAATTACATATCCTCATCTTGGGAGGACTAATGGCTGGCAAGACTATTCGTTGTACCTGCATTTCGTCAGGACTCAGTTACACAGACCAGCCTTATCTTCCTGAATATCCATAGAACACGATTTGTAGTCTCATGTAGAGCAAGCCAGCTTGCTTTCCGAGGAAGCGAAAAGCATGGAAATTGGCTCGCGGTCAAGATCAATCTGCTGACATTAAGGTTGTAATTTGGCTCTGCAAATCTATACTGAAACAGAAACAGAACTACTGCAGATAGTGTGAGCATAGCCCATGTAACCAAGTACAGGAAGACAAAAGCAACATTCCAGTTCCCAGGGAGCTACATCAGCTTTTTCATACTCTCCAAAGCTGTCAGCTGTCTAGATTGAAGGCTTTGCTGTTCCTATGGGTGACTCTACACTACCAGACGTGTAATTCCATGTCTCTAGTCTTACTGATTGCAGGGTTAGGCATAATGAACTTTCTGTGAACTTTACTGTTAAACTCTTTGGAGGTAGCCATTTACATTCCTGTTGTTGGCTGTCCCATCTTGACCCTGTTGTTTTACATAACTCTTCTGTGGAAAACTGATCCAGTTACACATATAGTTTTTGCACAGTATTTCTGTTTTGATCTGATTCTTAAAGTACACAGGCCTTCTTCCACCTTTTTTTTTGTTTTGTTTGTTTTTATAGTCAAGGAAACTTTTATGCCTTGTTATAATTCCTTTTTCTAAAAACTGTTTCATCTTGACTTTTGACATTTCACAGTTCCCTACTCTTTCAATACAGAGGGAATTTCTTGTTCATCAGTTAATTGTTCGTAGAGATTTTGCTTACTGTGTCCTCACTGCAGCCCATGCAATCCTATCAGCCTGTAGGCATTCGTAAGACAGCAGATTTCTTCAGTACGGAAGATCAAAGAGAACATTTTTAGGTTTGGCATTTTTTACAGATATTTTAAAGTCAAAGAATTTGCAAAGGATGAAGCAGATCGTTATAAAGAACAAATACATTTGGTTTAATTGTATTTCATTCCTTGTGATCTCAAAACTTCCACTGCTATCATTACATCTTGAAAGAACTCAGTATTGAGGATTCATAGCAAGAATATGACATATTGTTTATGTATCTCATCCCTATTTAAAACATTGAACGCTTTTAAAAACGTATACTTTTTCCTTATAAGTTGCAATTAAATGGCGAGTTCTTATGGAAACACACCTTCTTTAATAAATCTGAATTTGTAATAACGCAGTGGTCTTCCCTGATCCATGATGTTGTCCTATGGATCCCATCATATTTTTGTCTGTCAGCATCTCATTTAACTGTGCCCTTTATCCTCAGGCAGTGTTGAAGCAGATTGAGAGTGATGCGTTTGTACAAGCGAGGCATTCAGAATCATTACCATATCTGTTTTACCTTCATCTTTTGACTTTTCCATTTCATAACAACATTTTTCATTTCTATAACATCCAACAATGCCATTTGTCTTGTCTTGTGTTAATTTTCCCTTACTGATTTAGCTAGGTGACTTTTTAGAACAGCTGTCTTCCAAAAGCCAAGAATATTAGAAGACAACATTGAAGTTCCAAGCAAAGTATCTATTCTAAAATAGCTGCATTTTTTGTTTTACAGATGGGCTGGTCACTTCTTTGTAAATTAATAGATATTTGTCCAAGTACTCTACAGAACATAGCTCCTAAGGATGTTGGGAAGGACTGGGAAGTACTGGGTGTTCATCAGTAAGTATTTTGTATGCCAGAAAGCTTGGTTATTGTGGCAGCATGTATATGCAATGTCATATATTTACATAAAATTATTACATTAGCTTTTTTTCCTGGGTTTCTTCAGCCTTCAGAATGGGAGACTCACACAAGCAAGGTCCTTATCTATGCATATAAATACCTGATGGACAAAGTAAAGGAGACTGTGCCAGGCTTTTTGTAATGACACTCAGTAACACAATGAGAAGCAATGGGACCAAATTGAAATACAGGAAATTCCACTTAAACATTTTAAAAAAACCCAAGCAACCTTTTTGACAGATGAAGTATTACCTGGATGATTGTGTGTGTTCCTTGCAAATGTGAGAAATTATTTCCACAAGCCTAAAGTAGTGTAAATCAAAAAGAGGAGGTTTTGTCACACCTAATATTATTGTCTAAAAATTAAGTATTTAAACTGATCACCTGTGAAGTCAGTGTACACAATTACCTGCAGAAGGGATGACTTGTTCCATCTTTTTGATAAGTTATCCTGGAGCAAACTGTGGTTTTAGACTTGCTTATCTCTATCCTTTACGTGTCCAAGGAAGCCTAAGCAAGTGGTTTCTGGGTATTTGTGGTTAGATGGGAGGAAAACCAACATAGTTTGGCTGAATGGTTATCCAGTAACACAAATGCTGATTGTAGATATAGGCACAATACAACTGGGGGTTGGTTTGGTGCTCTCTCATTTAGACAGATTGCTGCCTTCAGGGCTGATAATGACAGCAAGCTGCAGCCTTATAGCCTGGTGAACCTGGCCCTGTAGTCTTGTCCATACCCTTCCTTGGGCAAGTTGCTACTGTAAAATAGCATGAGGATGCATTTTGGTTTTATAGGGTTTTGTTTATTTGTTTTCTAGTGGCTAGAACATGTAGTTGGTAAGGGAATGAACTCCCTTGAAAGATGTGTTGGCAGTTTTAGTTGGAAAGTAAAAGCCATTTGAGTTGTATTTCCTGAGCAAGAAATAACAGAGCTGAAGCTGTACAAACTCGTTATAATTTCTTTGGGAGCTTAAAGGCATGTTAATTTACTGAAAGTTATTGTGAGAGCTGGAGATATTGCTGTTCATTCTCAGGTCCCAGAAAAATTACTTTTTGAGGGCTGATCTTTCCCAAAGCCTCTTCAGAGCCTGCACAGTGCATGTGGTTGAACAAAGCATCCATTTCAAACTCAAACTTCACTAAAGATCTGATGGTATGGTAGAACTGCTGTACACAATACCTTCCCACTCTGAATATTTTAGCCCACTGTATATCCCTGTCTGACATGTTGACAGTTTTCCTTGTTGTGGAGAAACTTAGTGGGGGAGTGGGTTAAGGCATTTCTGTCAGTGCCAAAGACAGAGAAAGCCAGCTAAATTATATCTCATGTACCCTGTGCATGGATTGGACTAGAACTGCAGGGAATCAACACCACAGTGAATATGTGCTGTTTGCAGCAAGGCCGGAAACAGTTATGATAGAGAGGAAAAGGTCATTTTTTTGGTAAGAGATTTTCCATTTTGTGTGTGTGACTATTTTCAGAGAGTATCTTAAGCTTAAAAAACCATTTCTTTCTTGTGTCTCAGCTATGATCCAGCTTGACCACGTTGCAGTCTTGTTTACAAATGGTAGTTTGCTATTGATTTAGGTGCTCTTGACAGGCAGTTGGATAAATAATTAAATAATTGCTGTCACTGTGAAGAGAAAGGAAGGAAGTTCCTTTGGTGTATTTGTGTCCTTTCTGCAAGCTTAAAGAGACTTCATGTTTTATAGTCTCTTACATTAAACTCCCATACAGGAGAAGAGGTTTAGAAAATTTTACGTCCTCCTTCTTGATTATACTTGAAATGGGAGGGTATATGCAGGGAATTTTCTAAAGGTGAGGAATGTTATGTCTCCCATCTGATTTTGCCTCTTGCATCTGCCTTGGTCGTTAATTCTACAACAGAGGTGAGATAAACTAGCAACATCATAGTATGAAGGGAAAACAGTGATGCATTCATTCCAGCTTATAAAGTTAGACTTCAGCGAGACAAACAACATCATTGCCAGAGCTGGGGAGTGAAATTAGAATGAAACTGTAAGTGCTGTTTCGATTTTTCAAGACAGGTCAAGACTATCACCTAAGTATCACAAAGTACTGCACAATCCATTTTTATTAGATATTATGTATGCAAAGACTCACTTTCGAAGTTTATTAAAATTGCAGAGTCAAGTTCTCTAAAATAATGAAAAGTAAGAAAATTTCGTTAGATGGGGTTTTTTTGTGTCTAAGTCCATCCATTTTTATTTGATTTTTGATTATACAGTCTCTTTTTTTTTCCCCTCTTTTGAGATATGCTTCATTCAGTGTGAAATAAATGCTTTTAAAATTTTATTTTAAAGCACTGTTTTGCAAGTGGTAGTTTGAGCAAAATACGTGAAAAATACCAGCTGAGTTTTAGGTGCCCAGTTTGATACATGCCCTGGATTTTGCAGTACTTGGTGTTATTTGGCTCTCTCTGTTTAACAAGTCAGCTGTGGCTGGCTCTGATACAGCATTTGTACGTTAATATTTCTTTAACTGTAGTTCTTTTCCCCCCCCCTTCTTTTTTGTTTTCAATTTTTAGGCAGATTCTTAAAATGCTTACAATCCACAAAGGAAATATAAATCTCACAGTAGTAGGACTAAAAGCACTAAATCTACTCCTCATGTCAGGTATTGTGTGTTTGTCTTTCCTAATTTGTATAAGCCTTTAAGACACAGAACTGGGATATAAAGTGTGTGACATGTCAGACCAGATTTTTCTCTGTTTTACTCCATGAAATCACCTGTCATTTGTACTTGTATACAAAATAATAACAATACTGTTTTGCACCTTTTTTGCCCAGTTGGATAGGATTGTCCAAATTGCAGTGCTGTGAAGAACATGACTGATTAGTTTTGCCAACTTTTTATTAGCATGGACACAAGTACTTGCTGTTAACTAGTCAAGTAAAATAAGTAAGGGCTTTTTTGTTTTGTTTTGTTTTGTTTTTTTATCACATTCTGACTTGCTTCCTTTAACACTAGCTTGTACTTTTGAAAACAGATAATTATCTCTGACTTTTCTGGTTTTCTGCTCTGCAGAGAGAGACCTAATCTTACAAGGTACTGAGAACTTACGGTGCTGAGATTCTTGATCTTCTGTTGTAATTAAAGAGACAACATAAGGGAGCAATTGTGCTCATTTCATTCAAGCTAGCATATAATATAATGTGATACAGGTCTTGTTATAAAGCATTACAATAATTAATAACTACACTAATAGCAAAATCTGGCTATTAATGAGTTAACTGTAGTCTTTTAATTGTGAGGTATTGAAAAGGGTCTGGCTGCAGCTGAAATACTGGAGCAGGCATTATGCATTCTATTGTTACTTCTGTAAGCTTGAAATTTGTCCCAAACATGAATCTTTTTGCTTACAAATGCTATAGACTTAATATTTTTTCAGATTTTTGTAATGTCATAGGAGCAACAGTGAGATTGGCTTTTCAGTTCAGTTTCAGCTAATGAATGGCTGAAAGGGTGAGAATGATACAGATGGACTGATTTCATGGTTCACTGTAGCTGACACACACATTTCAAATCCCCTTTTAGTTTCTTCACAGTACAGTCCTGCCCTCTTTCTTCTATCGTCTTTACTTCTTAGTGAAACTTCTCAGCTGCAAAAGGAGGTTTTTTTGATGGGTTAGTTTTCTGCCAGTTTAGAGAGGTGAACTGGCTCAGTAGAAGGTCAGAGAAGTACCAAACCAGTGCAAGGTGGGAGCAAGAGTGGAGAGAGAAAACTGTCTTTTTGGCAGTAAAGTTTTAGAACATAAGTTCTATTGTAAAATACTGCCATAAGAGGTGACTTTGTCATTGGTTATACAAACCTGCATTTGAACAGGTAAATGTTAAGTTCGGTATTAAAGAATTTTGGACTTTAATAGTTAAGTACAGTTCTTCAATGAAAGTTGAGAACTAATTAGTGCAACATGTAACCTCTTCTGCTATTCAGATGTAATTGCTTTCCTGCTCTTGGAAGAAGAGGTGGACGTGTTTTCCTTGGTGTTCAATGCCATGCACACCTTCCCTAAAAGTGAAGAGATCCAGCAACATGGATGTAAAGCATTACACAAACTTTTTGAGAAAGGTATTTGTATCTTGTAATTTACTGAGTTGGAAAAATGTATGAATTGGGAGGGGATGGCAGATGTTTAAATGCAATGAATTAATTTTTGCATTCCAAATTGATTTTTGTATTGTATCTGTTCTTTAAATGTGTTAGCGCAAAACAGACTTTCCAAGCAATATCACGATTTTGTTTTCTCCCACACCTGTGTGTTTGGAGTTATCTTCTGTATTCCCTCCCCTCTTCCACTCTCCCTAAGTACTTTTGTACTGCTGTATTTTGTCTTCAGTCTCCATAGAAGGCTGATTGTCTTAGATTTACTGTGCCTGTTTTTTGTAAGTGCCTGATTTCTACAGATCTGCAGAATGCTCCAGGTACAGACCTGCATAGCTTCTTCTTGGTAGCAGTGCTAATGTAACAAGTTCATAGGCTGCTCCTGTGTGGTTTTATCTACCTCTGTGCCACCTTGTCAGTTATTGTTATATGGATGTTTGCCTAGACTTCGCTTGAACCAGATTCAGAAAAGGATCCAGCTCATGAAATCTGAAAGGTGTTCTTTCTCAGCCTGGGTCAGTTCCCTTATCTGGTTCACTGCACAGCCATGCAGTTATGTCAGTGTGAATAATAGGGGCCAGGGATGGAAAAATCTCAAGTCATTAAGGTAAGATATTATTGAAGCATGGCTGTAATCTTTACAGAAAGAAGGCCATTATCAAAAAAATTAAGAAATTAAATACAATCATGCAGTATGAAAAATTACATTCCATCAGGTTTTTTTCACTGTATACTTAACCTTTCTGTCACTGACATGTTGTCTTGGTTTGGAATATCTGAAGTTTGTTCTGGGGAAAAGGGTAAAAGCTTTCTTCTAAAATACTAATTCACAGGATACCATTAAAAAGTCAGGGCTCCATTACATTAAGGCTAGAAAACGGTCTTTATAAATTAGCTCAGTTTTTAGTAAAAGGAACCATAATTATGGAAGATGATGTGTATGCGGAGTACCTTACTTTCTGTGAAAACAGAAAATAAATATAAGGACACTTGATAAAAACAGTTATCTTTTCTCATTAATTATTTCCTCTTATTTCCTTGAAACACATGGTATCTCTTGCTTTTTAATTTAGTTCCAGAAGAGCAGCTGACTGAATTTGTTGAGAGCAAAGATCATATGATCATACTGAAAGTTTTTAAAGAGTTTCCAGAGAAAGAAGAGGTGATCCTTCCTGCGCTTTATTCATTACATTCCTTAGCTGGTCCACGTAAGTATTATTAGAAGTTATTTTCAATTCCTCATCTCCCATAGCATGCATCCACTCACAATTTCTGTGCTTGTAGAAAGTAATCTTTGTGTGATTGTAAAAAATCAGTGAGAACTGTTTGGAAGTTGCCAGACAAATTACTTTCCTGTTTTCCTGTATTCGGGAAATAATTTTTTTCATGAGATATTTTTTATTTTTAGCCATTAAAGCAGATGTCTCTCATAGATAACAGGCAAATACTTTCTTCTGCTTGGAGTAAGTAGTAACAGAGATATGCTTATCCTGGCTGTAGAGACTGAAGTTCAAGACCCTGCCCTGTCATCTTTTAGTACTTGAAAAGTAAGATGTATTTATTGACTAAATAAATCATTGGTGAGTTTGGGTAGCAGGTAAAGAATACTATTGGCAAAGTCTGTTCCACAAAGAGAAAATTGCCAAATGCAAATTCAATGGCCAGGCCTGGAGAAAGGTATCCTAGCTCAGACACCTGCTCGGATCATTCAGTGGTAGCTGCAGTGACCAGCACTGGTAGCACTGTGCACATGATAGTCTTAACAGTGTCCTCAGGTGTTGTGCAGTAAGACTGAAAAAAATGTCTTTGTTATGTTTTGTCTTCTGATAACAGCAATCCCTATTCTAGGCAAAGTCAGATCCTGAGAAATGTGCTTGATGATTTGTGTCAATTTGTTAAAAGTAATTTGATCTTATTGATGCGGCAGCAGCTTTTGTCAGCTCCCTGCTAGTAGTCAGTTTTGATAAACACAGAGCAGAGTTCTGCTCTCCATGTCTTTCATGAGATGCATAATATTGTGCCTCCTGCAAATGTGTTTCCTCACCAAGTCTTGCTCATACATCCTGTCTGGCTTTATAGCAGCTGTGCTGGCCCCGTTTATGCCACTGAAAAAGAACCAGACTGGAGTGTTCCACATTTCATCAGACTCCAAGCTATTTAGTTTCTGTTTCTCAAACTTCTTGCTGTTCCAGTCTGTGTTTAAAAAGTTAAGTATTCCTTGAGTCAGAAATAATTTTACCCTAGCCCAGAAGTTATTGCTGTTTTCAAAGGGAAAAGGAGGCCAGATTTTAAGTGCTTTTCAAAACAGTAAATACTTATACAAAGTGCAAAAGAGAAGGGCATGAAAAAGACCTGCCCTAAAGTAGGTATTTAGTACTCTCATTTCTAGTATAGCCAGAGAAGCAGAGACAGCTTGCACATGAATGTGCAAAGCTAGCAGTCATACTCTTGGTTCGTGATATCCCACAAGAACTCAATATATTCCTTTAAGGCCACCATGGAGAAGTTAATTCACTGTAAGTACACACTGTAACTTATCCAGTAGTAAAACACCCTGAAGTTCAAGTATCTATTCCAAATAAATGTCTCACCATGCCTTCTTTTACTAATACACACGTAGACTTTGTCCCGGCCTACATGTCATGAGAAATTGCAGGGTAAGGGTGTATTCCAGTGTGGTACAAAAATTCTTTTAATTCTCAGTAGCTTTGATGGCATGAGAAAGTTGCTTTGCTGACTGTCCTCCAAAATCTGTAGTGGAGTGATGGGTCACAGAAAGTTAGCCTTTTTAATGGCAGGCACAGGAAACCAGCCAGGCTTCTCCTCTGTTTAGCAGGGAGAAACAGGCACCTCGAAAGTAAATTTACCTAACCCTAAACTAGCTGTGTGTTACAGCTGGAATGATACACCATTCCAAATGCTCAGATCTCTTCATCAGTTGTTGGGAGAACCTAGATGACCAAGTCTTTGTGGTTCAGATTAAATGAGATTTGTTCCACCTCCTTTTCTCTATCTTGTTCTGGGAAACAGTGACTCCTTGCAAATGTGCTATTGCTTGGATCTTGCAGGATTTAAACATGCAGTTAATTATGCTCCCTCTGTAGTAACAAATTCTGGAATCTTCTGAATGTTTTAATATATTCATAATTGTCACCTGTGAAATTATATCTTACTGTGAAATATACCTTTTAAAAGATTATTTCAGTTGAGAATAACATGATAAATTGCTGTCATATTAAAGCATTGTGAAACATACCTTCCTTCACTGTCAAATGGAATGCTTCAAAAGTGCTTCCTACTCAGCTTGCTTTTTCAACTTGTAGGTTATCATTATTTAATATTCAGAGATATATTATTGAAGGTCTTTAAAAAGACTAATTATCTTTAACAATACCAGGAAAGCCAAGCTGTTGAAAGAACAATTAAGAATGTTTATAGACTTCAGCAGAATAATGCTAACTCCCTTGGAGTCAGTGACAGGGCTCCCTTTCATTCATTGGGCTCAGGATTTTGGCCAAGAATTTTTGGGTTCATATTCTGTCTCATACCCTGGGTAGATATACTACAAAGATGCTTTCATACACCATGTTTTAACTACCATGATGCTGTTTTGTCTGAAATTACTGCATGTGGGATCATTCTGTCCTCTCTTGGAGTGGATGCATTCTGTCTTTGTACTGGCTCATGTGATTATCCTGTTGGTTTCTGTATCTGGCTTGAGTAATAAGCAGGATATAGGTTGAGAGTGATCAAACCCTGGCACAGGTTTCTTGGAGGGATTGTGAAATTTCCATCCTTAGAAATACTCGGAAGCCATCTGGCTGTGGTTCTGGGCAACCTGCTCTAGGTGGCCTTGCTTGAGCACATGGCTTGTACAAAGTGACCTTTAGAGCTACCTCCCAATGTCAATCCTTCTGTGATTCTGTGAAATATAGGATTTGCAATGACTTTCAAAGTATTGCAGGAACAATAGAGGAAAATTTCTGTAATCTCAGTACACAACAGGTGTACAGTAGAACTAATTTAAATTGAAATAGTAACTTTTTTTAAAGAAAAAAGTTATGTAAGATTCGTTAGTGAGGAGGTTTCTGTACATGTCCTGATATAGATTGGAGCAAGTCCATAAATGTTAATGCAAACTTTGAACTTAATGAATTATTTCCAGGTGTTTGTAGTCATTAATGTCTTCATGGCAATACCAAGAAATAAGGCCACCTTTCTCTCAAGTCGCAAGGCAAAAACTGAAATATAGTTGCAGTTTTCTAAATAAATAATTTAATTAAGATTTGAATTGGATCCAATAAACTTTTTTTTTTTTTTAATTAAGAAGAAATTTTTGTTTCTGTTTCTTTCTTTAGCCAGTAATGTGGAAGTGCTCATGTCTGGAAATGTTCGCTGCTACAATGTTATAGTGGAAATGATGAAACGTTTCCCCAACAGTGAAACAGTTCAGGAAGTGAGTTGCTGTTTGTTGCACAAGCTTACATTAGGTAAGTTCATAAAGTTGTTTATAGTCATCTTATGCTGACTCTGTAATGGTTAGTGTTAAGTCACAGTGTTACAGGCAACAAGACTGCTAATATTGCAGTTAATCCTCAGGGTGGTGTACAGATCCGTGTGTCTAATGATATTGACATACTGAGGTAACACTGGCCACAGTCAGTATGGTATTCTTTTGTGTTAAACATTAGTAACTATCAGAAGCTGCCATAAAAGACTCAAGTGTGGGGCGGAAGTAACAAGTTGAGAAAGGGGAAGAATATGAGAATGGGAAATCAGTAGATCCCGTGCTGTATAAAGTTACTGTAGAAAGGAAGAAAGTTACTTCTAGATTTTTTTTTTCCAAGTGGCAATGCTGAATGTGTGGGGAAACAACTGGTGCTACAGAATTACCTGGAAGGTATTCCCTAAGCCTGTGTTTTAACTCCTTGCGATGTATTTACCTTCAGAGATCTGTGCTGCATTCCTGCCAGTGATGGTGCCTATCTTGGGGCCCCTGTGCTGCAGCAGTGAAAGAACCACTTGGTCCTGGACTTGCCTTAAATATTTTGGTTGTCTGGGCTTACATGGGCTAGTGTCACATCAAGAGAAATGATACCAGTGGCGAAACATTGTGCCTGTTAGCAACGCTGTACTCTCACTTGTGAATATAATAATGTGATCTAAGCAGTTGCCAAGAACTATAGAATAGGAAGTTAAAATAAGAAAATATGTTTTCCCCCCTGTGGCATGCAAAACCACTGTGAGCAGCTACCCAAGCAACTCTCTCTCTGTGGCTTGTTCTTCATCAAGGACTCAGCCAAAGTCTTTCTCATGAGTTAGATTTCCCAATTCTTGCAGGTGGTGGCCTGAAGCTACTGTGGATGGTGGTACCAGTGCATAACTCCCCTTAATCAAGTCAGTCCCATCCTTTCAGCATCTGTTTCTGCTTTTTTGTGCAGATACTGTAGAAAATACAGATCAGATTTGAGTGCAACCCAGAGCAACTTCCAGTTCCCCTTGAGAAAGCAAAATACAATTTTCAAGAAAACGTGGTGACCACTGCGGTGGTATTTGCAGGATTTTTTGGCAAGAGATGATGCTGCCCTTGAATGGTTTCCTGTGCAAGGCTAACTGAAGATAGGCAGGAAAACCAAGCCCTTGTGGGAACACAGCAACTTGATTGACATGCCTTGATCTTGCCCTCAGTGCAACCAGCTGGTTTTCAATCACATGTTTGTCATGTGTTTATGGTGACCAACAAGTGAGAGTGGCAGAAAAGCAGCCACAAGATCCATTTCTTCTTTTGGTGTAACAGATGCCACTCATCTTAATAAAGAGCAGCTTTAGGAGAGTTATGAATAAGCTGTCCACAGCATCACACAGTTAGGGAAACAGGTGTGAAATTGCTGAGTGCTCCTGGAAATAGTTTGGAAGATTTCTGTCTGGCCATTGTGGCTTCCCAGATTGTTCTGATGGTTTCCTGAACCCGTGTTAACTGGTAGTGAAATGGTAAAGTCAACATCTACTGGCTTCCAAAATCACCATCATGCTTTTTTGCTAAGCTGGTAATCACTGTCCTAGATTTGATTCTCTTTGGAATTTTAGCCAGCTGATCCCTGTTTGGCCAGCCACAAGTCCAACAGAATTACTCATGACATAGCCTAAGATTATTAATTTTGTTAGGGAAGTAATGCATTTATACAAACATACCATTTCCATTAAAATAGATTAGGAAACTGCAATGCTGATGTAACGACTACAGGAGTGATCTTTCACATTGCCAGTGTTATTCTCTTTTTTACTAGTGAAGATAGGAACAAAACTGAACATAAACTGAAACCGTAGCTATTGAGCTGTATTTGACTAAGTAAGTGTTGCTCTATTTTTTTATGCATAATACATGTTTTTGCAGCAAACATGTAAGTTATTTTAATTTGCTTACTTTTTGGAGAGTATTCAACCTATAACAAAGTACTGTGCAGCCTATAATAATAGTTATGTTTTAAATATATTAATCATCCAAAGGTAGTGCTTTCTGCTCTTCCAGAACGTATTATTTATAATGCTGACCTTAATGTATTTAATGAGTGCAAAACCAGAGCTTAAACCAGGGTTAAATGACTTGTTTCTTAGGATAAATCAACTCATGGTAAGAATTCAGGACCAGAACTGCATTTCTTTCCTGGCAGGAAGTCTGCAAGTGATATACTAACTGTATATTTCTTATTTTGATGACAATGTGTACTTCATTTTGCATTAAACCTCTGTCTCTTGTAAAAAAAAACAACAAAAAACAAAACCCCCAAAAAGAATCCCAGCTGTTTTTTGTCCTTGACCGTTTCTTTCCACAAAATAAAATGTTGTTGTGTTGAGCCCTGTAGTAAGAAAACTAATGTTTAATACAAGATTAGTGCATTACGTGCCAAGAAATTTATGTTAAATGCATCTAAAGCTCTAGATATGTGTTTATATTCATTTAATATCTTATGTGTTTTCAGGAAATTTTTTCAATATCCTTGTGTTACATAAGGTTCCAGAAGTCATTGTAAAGGCTGTTACAGCATATCCTGAAAATGTGAAGTTACAAGCTGCAGCTCTCAGTTGTTTAGCTCTTCTAAGTGAGTAAATCTCTCTCTATTTGTTATTTTTTTCCTTCTGGTAATTTCCGGTAATAATTTCAAACTCCTTTAGCATGAAAGCCTAAGGCAGGATAACTTTCACAGAGCTAGATTTCCTACATGCTTACAGTTTGTTGTTCTACTTTGAGAAGGCTGTGTTCATATCATATGCCCACACCTTGACAGTGTTCAGAGCTGGTAAGTTCTGTTGACAGATCTGTTTATTCACAGACAAATATTGGGTAATCCCTACTTAACATAAAATCTCTGGTGATAACAACACCGAGTTGGTGCTGTGTTTGCCAGGTATGACAGTACTCGTATTGTGGCAGTTGATAGTAACACAAAATCCATGCTTGTGCTTGAGTTCTGATATCAATTAAAAGATTAAAACTTCTTCTTGAGTACCCTTGAGATATTATTTCAAAACAGAAGTTAGTTTGCTAGTGGCAAAAAACTAAGAATCTGGGCCTCTTTGAGTAATTGTTTCATTCAAAAGTCAGTAGAAATGCTGTTTAAAAGTCCCTAAAATAACAAAGATGAGAAATCAGTACACACTCCATTATGCCTCAGATATTACGATCAGTGTTGGTATGGGTTTTTTCCCTTAAATGCTGAAAAATCACAAGTATGAAATGATTTATTTTGAATTCTCTTGCACTTTCTGGGACCAGTTATTTCTCTCATAGCAACCGCAGTTTGCATTTTGTTTTTTAATGGCTTTGCTTAAGAGTGTTGATGGCTCTGTAATAAGTGGTTACATGCAAATGCTACACAGTTATATTTTATGCCTATGGTATTCTGTATGTAAATACACAAGAAAAAAAATTATGTACTGGTCTTTTCAGAGCCAAAGCCGTGACTGATCTGTAACTATGTGACTGATTTGCTACATTACAGTTAAGTTTTTTGCTCCCTTTATAACCTTAAAGATATTTTTCAAATCTGTCATAGAGTTTATGTCAAAAGACTTCTCCCTTCCTAGAAAAGGCTTATCTTCTCACTGACTTTTGCACATTGGCAACATGAGCGCCTCCATGACTACAGGAAGGTTAAGATATGAGTGTTTTGTTTTCACAGTAAGAATTCATTGTAAATATTTTATATTTCAAGCTGAAACAATATTCTTAAACCGGGACTTGGAGGAAAGAAAAGAAGAAGAGGAGGAAGAAAAATTATGCTGGTTGGAAGCGTGTTACAGAGCGTTAGAACTGCACCGCAAAAATACAGATGTGCTGGTGAGAATTTTTGGGTGATGGGAGTTGGGGAAGTCTGCATTTAAGGCTTTAAGGAGTGGATGAGACTTAGAATAAATATTACCTTTCTTATCTTTGTTTATATCAAGAGGTTTCAGTTACTCCTTTGGATCAAATGTTAGTAGTTAAGATGAGACTTTTTACCTTAAACCTTTGCCATGCAAAGATTGTTGTTCAAATTCTTCCTCTGTATCCGGCAGCCAAATACAGGCCCATCAACAGAAAAATTAATCTCAGCCTAAAATAGGTATAAAAATGCAAATCAAATAATGAGACTGTCAAACATGTTTGTAACTCAGGCCTATCCCAGCTATAAAGACTGTGACAGTGTACATTTTTTTCTATTTCTACCCAAAGTACCTTGTACCTCTGTTGTGGACTGAAAAGCAGTCAAACTATTCAAGTTTTTTCTTATGTTTTTAGTCTTCTAAAGGTGTATTTTCTTAATATTTTTGTCTTTGTTTAGGAGGCTGCGTGCTGGGCTTTGAAAAATCTGTTTCTATATCAACACAACCTTCATGAGAAGATTGGAGAAGGAGATAATCAGTCAGTGTTATCTTGAACAGGATTTTTTGAAATTCAAAAAATGAGCATCTATTATTAGGCCATTTGGGGTTTCGTGTTTCAGTTATTTTTGGTTTTCTTTCCTGTTTCCTATTACATGATGAAATTTATGGTGATCTACACACTTGGGAAGGTTTCTTCAAAAGTGTGCTGACCTTGATTAAGGCAAAACTGCCCAAAACTGTGTTATAATAAAGGGTCAGAACAAAGTCTATTAGTGCTAATTTTTACAGTTCATAAGGAATATTGCCTTCAGTTGCAACAAGGATTAAGAATGGGGAAAATAGACAAGATTAAGGTATCTAGTATGTAAGGAGTATGGAACAGTAGTGCTCATTTTCCCACAAATCAGATGAAAAGGCATTGTAGAGGGGATGCTGCCTCATCAGGGAGAAACTGACCATGGATAAGGCACAGATTTCTATTTTATTTAAGCTATTTCTCAGAGTTGCTTAAAAATTTTAGTCATTCAATTTTAGTAAGCCTATTTGTACCTCTTTCTGCACCTCAGGTCACTTGAAAAGCATGGGTCCAAGTGAATTCAGTGAGAGTCAGACCAGACAAAGTTGCATAGGTTACAAAGGGCTTTCTGTCAGCTGTTGCTCTGGAAACATATTAGAAGCCAAGAACAATCATCTGAAAATTTCATTATGTCACATAATACCTTTTTAGGAAACTGGACTGCAATTATGAAGTAACTGCCATGATACAATCAATGTGCAGTGATTTGTTTCTCTCTGAAAGGTTCCCAGTAGACAGAGCAGTGATGCTGTCCATGTTGATGCACTCCTCTTCAAAAGAAGTGTTTCAGGCAGCTGCTAGTACCTTGGCAATTTTATCACAACAAAATGGTAAGGAACTTCAATTATCTTTACTTTCTAATTCATCAGAAAGTTGTTGCATAAATATTGAAGAGAATTTAGTGTACTGTTGTATGAATACAATATTCCCTGTGGTTAGAGTATTATGCTGTTATGTTCAGTAGGAAGTTTATTCCTTGCTTTGAAAAAGCTGGTTTTGGATAGTATCAAAAAGTACGTGAAAGTAAAGAGCTCTCTGCCAATTCTTGTGTTGCAATTGCTACTTTTCAAAGCAGGAGACGTGAAAAGAGTGTGTTCCCTCTGTATGCTTGTTTAAATATTTATCACGATTGAATTTCATCAAGAGCTGCATTTGTTGAAAATCACACGAATAAGGAATACCGCCTACAGCCCAACAAATACCATCTTCTTGCTTAACACAGGAGATTTGAGCAGTCCTGTGGACTTCAGTGAATCAGATTGCGTAGAAAGTTAAGCATGTGCATGACAGTTTTCAAGATTGCTTTAGTCCTGATTGTGTCCCTAACATGGTTTCCTAACTTTTTTCGATTTGCAGACCCCCTCAAAATTTTTCAGTGGAGATGTGGACCCCTGGGTAGAGTATTTAAGCCTACTGACAGTTGGCCTGCTTTTATTAGATACCTTTCCCAGAATCCTTTGAAATGGTTATGGACCTGAAGTGGTTTTGCAGACTGCACGTTGAAAACCACTGACTAGATAGGAAGAAAAAGCCTAGCAGTTAATTACCATTCTCTAGGTGAGAAAGCACTGTTTTATCACCAGTTTACTGAGCCATCCAAGTACATAAAACCTAGCACTGGAAAGGTTTTATAGTTATTTATGAGATCAATATCTATCTGTTTTGAGAAACAGATCTCATAAATGTATGCATACTATTATCATATACTTTCATAACATGTTACTGACAAGTGGGCCTCTGATTCCTTTTGGAATTCTAAAGCAAGTTTCTCTTTTGTGTTTTTTTTTAATTATTATTCCTTTTTTTCCCCCAAATTAATGTGCTTATAGCAGAAATGATAGACATAAAGAAGCTTAGTAAAACCCTCTGCCACAATGCAGTATTTCTTGAACTAACTATTTGAAATGGATATACGGAACTGACAATAACAAGATTTGGTGGTAGTTACTCTGATAATGTAGAATATTTTTGTTCTGCTCTGTAGTGCTTACAGTTATAGTTACCACGTGTGCGTGGATATGTGAATTTAAAAAATTTAATTAACAAAGACAATAGAATGAAAAAATATAATTTCATTTTTGAAGCTTTATTTTGGAAGTTTGAAGGTTTTTTTGAAAATTTTAAATTATAGTTTTCCTATGTGATCACAGAGTGCAATTACAAGGAAAAAGTTTAGGAATAAATAGTTTTGAAAATAAAAATAAAGCTAATTTTATGTAAGTAAAAACAGCAGATAAGTTTCTACTTATTAGACAATTGGAAATTATAATGTTTCATTAAACTGTGCAAACAGAAGTCAGCTTCAACTCAATTTCCCATTCTAATTTATACTATAATGTGTGTGTTTGGTGAGGGGGAAAAATGAAAAAAAGGAGGGTAAAAAAAAAAAAGCAGTTCTGTTGTTTTTGAGAACTATACATAAATAAAGAAAGATTTACTTATAGGATGATCACTGTTTTGTGTTGTAGTAAATATTAGGAAGACCCTTTTGGCAAAAGGCATACATATGAATGTTTTGGATATAATGAGGAAACATCCACATTCTCCTGAAGTGGTTGAAAGTGCCTGCAGGATTCTGAATCATGTTTTTGAAGGAAGGTAATATAATTAGACTTGCATGTCCACTTCTGAAGTGAAGGTTTGTGAGATTCAGTGGGGCATGCAATTACATTTAGATTATTGACTGTTCACTGATATTAAAATTGACTACAGGCTGACAGCGCCATTTAAGATATGGAATTTTGTAAGCCCTGTAGTCAAATGCCTAGGTGGATGTGTGTCAGGAACTACATGCTCATCTCTTCATGGTTCTTGAACAGTGAGGTTTGAATAGACTCTCCCTGGGTGGTCTCTCCTTCTGTTAGCCATGCTGAATTCCATTGAAAGGCAACGAATTTCCCACATAATCAACTTAGTAACATTGTGTTAATATTACTTTTCTGTTGGCTAGGATGGAATTATTGACATAGACTGAATTAATGGAATGGCATGAATATCATTTGCTATGATGAAAAATACCATAGTTTAATTTGTATTTCATAGCTCAAATTATATATGCAATATTCTAAAGGGTTATGGCACAGTGTTAATTGAGGAAGCATATACAGTTTAGAAATGCATTTTTTTATTAATTTAAAAACAATGTTTTCAGTTTCCCTCATCTGGATATAATGACAGTAGCAGTATCAGAAGTTGTAAAAGCCATGAGGAAACATGAAAAATCACTCTCTGTACAACTGGAAGCACTTCGTGTCCTTTTACACTTTATGGTGCCTGGTAAGTCATCCAAAATCACAGACCAAATCAGATGATAGAATCAGCTGGGTTTTAGTGTTTTTTTACCTAATGTGATTGCCTTTAATGGGGCTTCAGAGAATTACTGCAAACTCTGTACATAGCAGAGAACAGCTGTAAGTCTTCAGGAACGTACAAGATGGGGGAAAATTTTTGAGATATTTGAGGTAACAGGCCAAAATTATCACTGCTGATCTCCCCTTCATTTCATCAGTGAAGAGTGAAAGTTAGGTCCATTACTTCTGAGGAGTTCAGGGAATGAGTGTGGACCTATCGCTGTGATTCTGTATTTTCATCATCAGTCCCCTTTAAGTGAAAGCAAACCATGATAATGACATGAAAATTGTTGTACCACAGAATGCAATTGTTTTGATAGTATCTCTTGGAAGGAACATAAAAATTGGACAGTGATTTAAAAATAAAATGTATACAGTTATATACTATTTTCTGCCAAAACCAAGAAACCGAAGGGACTAACTTAGAAATTCCTTTCCAAAAAAAACCCCTTTAGCAGCAGTCCACAGGGGGAAAAATTGTTCTTTTTTAGTCTTTAGTAGAATTGGGTAAAGTTTTAGCTCTTTTTATCAGTGTACTGCTCTATATCCTGCTTTTTTATCTCTGACATTAAGCATGAGAGTACAGACATGGGGTACTGATTTTTTTTTCAGAACAGCTTTCTGCAAGTATCTCTTCAGTTTTATTTGAACATTTACAAACCCAGTAACTCTGAAAATACTAACATGGCTAATATGCAGACATTGCAGATTTTCAGTTTCCTTCTGTTATTTGAGCTACAATCCTAATACTTTGCTTTTTTTTCAACAAACAGCAGGATTAAGACTTGATATATGTATTCTAACATGTAGGCAAGGCACTTTGTTTGCCAGTATCGTGGAGGTGAGGCCTTTCTAAAGTGTGATCAAACACAGAAAATGCCAACTGCATGTTGGAACTTGCAGGTTAATTAGAGAATAAAAAAGTAATTAATTGGAAAAATAGCAATCAGAACAAATATGAGTGCTGAAGTAAGTTTTAAGGGCTTTCTGGGTACTTTCTTAAGTGTCACTTGACTGCCAAGTGCCAAAAGCTACAACAAAGGTGAACCTGAAAGACCTTTCTCTGTTCCTTTATATGTGCTCGCATTCCATTTAATGTCATCTGTGTGTAAAATTTGTTCTATGATGTGCTGCCAAGTGAGCAAAGACAAATAGTTTATAGCTTCTCTATAGTGTCTCCTTTCCAGAAGGAAGAGGCATTCTGAAGTAGGTATCAGGAACACCAGGAAACTCCACGGCTCAAAAAAGTAATACATTGCAAAGTACCTTAGGCCAAATTCTTTGGCATGATTTTTTATTTTTATAGTAAGCAGTGAGCAAACATGTGGTGAAATCGTCCTTTCAAATGCAATATACTCACATTACAATGTAAATGTGGAGGGACTCCAGTCTCTGTAATCCAGTGTTCTGAAAATGTCATTAAGATCTGAATTATGCCCTCTGTGTTCAATTTGATTGTTAGATTGTTATATTGGGTTAATACTGGGGAGAATATGAAATCTGCTGTTCTGAGGAAGGCTGTTTTCTGTTGTTGCAGATACAAAGCATGAACACCAGAATGGTTCTTCCAGAGATGTGGGAGATGCTGCTTTTGCACTCACAGTAAAAGTCATTAAAAGCCAGTGTCTGTTGGAGGGAACTCACTCACTGGTGCTTAATGCTTTGAACAGGGTATAGTTAAAGCTTTATTCTGGTGGATTTTGTAATTATTTTACACTTGCAATGGTGAAGCATTTCTAAGTTTTAATGCTGCATTGATTTTCCTATTGATTTGATATAATTAATCTTAACTCTTTAGTTTTTATTGATCTTTTGGGATTTCTTCTTACTTTCTTTTCTGGAGTGTATTAGATGATCCTTTTTACAGTAGCTCTAAAAGATATTTTAAAAAAAAAAAATCCAGGATTTTTTAAAGCATATTTTTTATTTGTGGGGTTTTTTTAAAATGTAATGTGTATACATGTAAAGTGTCCTCATGCCTGCATCTCAGCTACACATAGAACTGAGTGAGCAACTCTGTTGTCTCCATTCCTTTCAGTGGTCAATTCTATAACTTTTTCCAGCCACTGGAAAACAGAATGATCACAGTGCCTTGAAGGGGAAACTGAAAAATGAAAGGCTGAAGCAGACTTAGTTTATACAAAAAAACCCCACTCTGGGCACTTTGCACAGCAAATAAACTTTAAATCCTAGTGATTGGAAAGGTTTAACTTTATGGCCTTCAGAAGAATCCCATCTCTACAAGGTTTTCAAGCTTCGCATGACCACAACCGAAATGTAGCAATTCATAATTTTTTTAAACTCTCTCAACAATTTTAAGTGTGCCAAACAGCTTCAGTCAAAGAAACTTACATTTCTTACATTTATTGCAAAAGTCAGAGCAAGTAATGTGTCAGTGAAAGAGTTCTGAGTGTCTGAAGGACATTTTTTGTCCTGAAGATATCGGATATAGGAGTTAACCAGGGAGGTAAAATAATTTTTGCTTAGAGAAGATATTGCAGTCTTCAGTGCTTTGTGGCCATCTAGATTGCATTTTCCAACCCGGCTGGTTTGTGTTTTGGGGTACTACAATATCAACCAGAAGGGCTAGAAATGGACACATTTTAATGAAAAATTAGAGACAGAATAAGGAGGAAGATGGGCGTGACTCCACTGAAATAATTTTGCATATTTGCAAGTCACTGTGACAGCTGTGGTACTTTCAGATCTAAGACTCATTTAGGTTTCCTCCATGTAGAAGTGGGGGGAAATTGGGAAAAAATATCACAAATAACCTGTTGAATTGCTATATAACTAAACCCAAAATACTTAAATCCTGATGAGGTGTGGTAATATATATGTTGCTTCATATCTTTTTATTTTCATCTTTTTTCAGTTGCCACCATGTTAATCATTTGTGCCAGTTCTCGAATAAACCCCACACTTTTGTTCCTTTTTAACCACACAGGAAGTACATTTTCTCCCTCTCCTTGTCCTAAAAAAATGGTTGTACTGAAAATCTGAGGAAAAAAAATTCCACTCTTCATCAGAAAAATAACTAGGGAATATTTTCAATATCAAAGGTGAAAAACTGGGGAAGTTATGAGCAGCTGGAACTGATGGTTGATGAGGAAACCTTTTTAAAATCGTGATTATTGTTATTCATTGTCACATCAGCTGTAATTTCACATACTTAAGAGCAACAATCACTTGTTCTTACAGAACAAGTTGCCCTTGCAAGCAGAACAAACTTCATCTGATTTTATATTCCTTTCTTTATTAGTTTATTGGAAATCCTAGCATTCAGAAGTGTGGATTAAAACTACTTGCTTCGGTAGCTGAGTGCACTGGTGCCCTAGAAATCTTAATCCAGCAAGGAGCTACTGACACTGTGCTTCACACGCTGCAGATGTATCCAGACGAACAAGGTGGGGAAGGTGTTTCATTTGTAGAATGAGAATGGCATGGTAGAAAGGTCTGATTAACCACAGAGGCTGTAACCCATCTATTGCTCTCTTTAGTGCTGGATGTGATGTAAGTTGTCTATTGCTTCTTTAGTGCTGGATGTGATGTAGGTTGTCTATTGCTCTCTTTAGTGCTGGATGTGGTGTAGGTTGCACAGCAAGAAAAAGCTGCAGTACTGCATAGTCCTCTAGTTCACCCATGCTGTAGTTATGCCTTACCCTGTAATGGCTTGTGCAAATAGCTTCCTGGAAACAGTCACAGCTACTGAAAGACTACTTAAATCATGGGTTTATTCCACTCAGAATCTCTGAATTATCAATGTCTGAATAATACTTATTTTCCTTCTAGACATACAGTGTTTGGGTTTGATTCTTCTACGCTCTTTGATCACAAGAAGGAGTTTGTGTATTGCAACTATGCATGTCCTGTCAGCAGTTCTGGTTTCTACTCTGCGACGATTTAAAGACGTCACTGAAATCCAAATGCATGTACGTGTCATTTCTATGTGCCAAAATGAAAACGAAAGCCAGAACCTTAGAAAACTATTTTAATGGAGTGATATTTGAAATATAATTCCTTATTTTACTTACTTGATTTTTATTTTATTGCAATTACTGGATTAGTATAAACCTGTGTAATTAAACTGATAAGTGTGTTATAGAGATGGTTTTCTTGGAGATGTATATTCAATCCAGAATATGGAAGCATAGGTTCAGTGTTTATCTAAAACTTCTGAGATCTGCAAACTAGAACAAATTTCTCAGTCATGACCCATCATTTTGTCACTCTATGACCATTTAATGAAATAATCATCATTATATTATTGTTTGCCCTTTTCTGTGAAGTCATAGAAAATAACTTCGTTCCCACCCTTGTCACCTGCAATAAACACAGGGTAGGAATGCTGTATTTAAGAAAGAGTATTACTGGAATACTGTGTCAGACTTTGGACCCCACTCTGTATATGGAAGGAAGGTTCCTGGACTGTTTGCAAACACACGTTCAGTCCTCCTTGTGTGAAAGTTCTGTTTCCTCTGCTTCAGAAGTTTTTTCTGTTTGTTGGCAGTTTCATTTTTCTAGCAGAATGGAGCTTGCCTGTGAGATCAGTTTTCCATGAGAGTTCCTGTAGTTCTGTTTCAGATCAATATGAAAATATTACAAGTACAGCCTCCCTTCTGTGCTGCTGTTTTTCCCTCAGCCTTGCCATGTTAAGCTTAGCAACAGATGTTGAGAGAAATAAAAACAATGTGCTGAAATAAGGAAGTTACTGTAAGTGATTAAGCCTCAGTTAGGTTTGGACAAAGAGTCCCTAACTTACCTAATTCATCCTTCTAAGTGAACTTTACTTGCAGAATCATGGGATTATTTCGTGCTTTTTCCTAGTTTTTAGATACACCAGTTAAGTTTTTCGTTTAGTCTATGCATTTTTTTCAAACTGAGGGATTACTGAGCAGTACGCTGGAACAGGGGATGTAGCCTCATTGTGTATCCTTAGGAGGAGATTGTTTCCTTTTTACATTTTCAGGAAATAATGAGTATGGGTGTCACTGGCAGGCAGGATGTTGTCAGATATTATGGTGCATATTTGGCTTTTCAAAGTGTCAGTTAATATATGTTTAAGTGGGTCAGCTAAGCAAGCCTGAAACTACAGATATATAAACATAGAGACACCTGGTATTTCTGCCTTCTCTCCTGATCTCTGATTTGTGAATTATTGCATGTTTAAAAACAAGACAAAAAACATTATAGCATGTATCTTTTGGTTGAATTTGATTTTGTTGCATAGCCTGTTTTAAAATGACACTGTTTAACATTGTACTTCTCTCAATCTTCTCATTGTGTTCTTAGGGATTTCATGCAATCTTGTCAATTCTTGACTTGTCACCTTGTTTTGCAAAGCTGCTGGTAAATGAATCATTTGACACAGTCATTTTCTACCAGATGTCTCTGTGTTTCACTGACCAGCGAGACCTTCAGGTATCTTCTTTCTTTGACAGCTTCACAGCTAAAAAATGTTGCTGGGTTTTTTGTCCTAACTTTTATTGTCTTCCCATTCAGTTTCAAAGCCTGTGTTGTAAATGTTTTGCTAAAATGGCTGAAAATGATGATTTAAAAAATACAATGCTGGAAAAAGCATGTATGGAGTACAATAGTATTATGGCTGAATGTTTACTTCTACTGGGAGCTGATATTAATAAGAAGACAAAGACAAACTCTTTGATCTATCAGGTAATATATGGAAATATATATATAATTTTATTGCTTTAAAATTTCTGCTTTTGGGTTCCTTTCTGTTTTCATTGATTTGGCAGAACACAGTAGCGATATCAAATGCATTCTGTGACCTGAATGGTGTTAACCGTCATTACTGACAGTGACTTCAGGCTCAGTCTGATGTTCACTGAAATGCTCCTCCCTGTATTGAAGCTCACATAGATTGTGCCCACACTGTCAGTTCAGTCCTGCAAGTTCACCTTAAAATCCCTGCTTTCCAACTGTTTACCTTGTTCCTGTGCAAACCTGGTTTTAGTCAAGTACTTACTTAGGCTGAACTTTGGAGTATTTTTGAAGAAAACAATTAAGCTCAAGCTTTGCAAGTTTCCAGTCGGGGGGTTTTTTAACTAATCAGGTGTAGAATGCATCAAGCCTGTTAAAGCTCAGATCTGGAGCTGATGTTCCAAATTCAGCTCTTTCCAAGCTCTGTGAGGCTGAAGTACCAATGGACCAGCAGGCAGCACCGTGCATCAGTAGGTTTCAGTGCACTTAGTCCCACTCTGCTCCACACTTGCAAAGGTGACTTCACCCAAAATGCCTGTGGATTTTTTTTTTTTACTTCGTGTTGTACTTGAAGATGCACAGGGTCATCAGTGTTCGTGCTGATTTAGCTGTTCTGGTTAGAGTTCTGGCTTTATACCAACATAGCTGAAGTAGTGTGACACCTTGAAATGCCTGCAGTCACACTAGCAAAGATCTTTATCCATACAACAGCCACATCCAGAGCATCAACTATTTGAAATATGCAAGTATCTTAAAAAAGGCCATAGGCAAACTTCCCATGTGGATTCAGCCCTGCCAATGGACAGGCTGTTCCCACATGCAAGTACTCCTTGCTAAATGTGACTGCCTTTAAATTTTTAGGGGTTTTTTTTTTTTGAGAAGTGGTGTGCATAAGCACTTCTTAATTTTGCTTCAAAGACTTGAACAGTCTGAGAGAACCCCAGCAATACTGCCTACAGGGAACTAGAAAGTGTTCAATTCTGCTGGCAGGACTGGCTGGGTGATGAAGCACAGCTGGGTTTGGAGCGAACCATCCATCCATTGAGTGTGAGGTTGGCAACTCAGTGCTAGGAAACCACAGTGGACATACTGAAGTAACTGGAAGTATTTCTAAAAAATATTTTTAATATTCACAATCAGCACTGGCCTGTGTAGCAATGCAGGCTCAGAGACTGGGAGGAGTAAAGCTGACTGAACCATAGGATCATTAAGGTTGGAAAAGGCCTCCAAGATCATCAAGTCCAACCTTTGATGTAACACCACCTTGTCATCTAAACAGTGGCACTAAGTGCCACATCCAGTTGTTTCTTGAACACTTCCAGGGATGGTGACTCCACCGCTTCCCTGGGCAACCCATTCCAATGCTTAATCACCCTTTCAATAAAGAAATTCTTCCTGATGTCCCACCTGAACCTTCCCTGACACAGCTCGAGGCCATCATCCTATCACTTGCTGCCCGAGAGAAGAGTTTGATCCCCTCCTTGCTACACTCTCAGGTAGTTAAAGCCAGTAGACCTGAGCTCCCTAGCACTAAGCAAGGCTTGATGAGTCTCACTGTTATTGCTCATTGAATATCAAGATGATATGGCAGAATAACACCTAAGTGTCTTTTTTCCACTGAACAGATAAATGGAGTTGCCATAGACTATGTGCAATAACCAAACTAGACAAATTGCCATTTGTTTTTGCCTGAAAATCGTGTGCTCTCATGTCAACAATTACAATTGCATAACTCAAACATTTTATACATCTTGAGGAAAGACTTCATGGAAATGGGAGTTGGTACTCAGGTGCCTTAGGCAGGCATATGCTCCAAGAGGAGTAAGGAACTGAGTAATTGAAAAGAGTCACAATCCTAAAGTGAATCTAAATTTGAGACAAGCCTCTTAATGCAGTCTGAGCTGTTGTTTGAATGCCTCACCTAATTGTTTTTAAATTGCTTTTCTCTATTAGGTTTGTGACAAAGGAAATAATCCTAAATTGGTGGAATTGCTATTAGCCAATGGTGCTCGAGAACAGGATGTTAGGAGTGCTTTAACCATCAGTATAAAAAGAGGAGATAGCCAAATCATCAGTTTGCTCTTAAAGAAGCTTAGCCTTGATGTCACCAACAGCAGTATATGTCTTGGAGGATTTGGTATTGGAAGACTAGAACCTTCCTGGCTCATTCCTTTGTTCCCAGACAAACTTACTCCAATGAAAAAACAAAGTGAGTATATGTAGAAATTGTTACATCTCTTGATGATACTATGAAAGTGTTTTAGATCAAGGCTTTGAGTTCAGGCTCTCTTCATAGCATTCAGCTGGTTATAGAATGCCTGACAAAACTTGAAAACAAATCAAGTTATTTCTGTTATTTTTTTTAAGCTATTTGGATTTCTTGGCGAATATTCTGTATTTTCTGTTTCTTGTACATACAGATGCAGGTTCTGCCCTGGCAAGAATGGTCCTTAAATTCCAGATGAAGAATATTTCAGAAGATAGATCCAGAGCCTCCTCTGATGCAAATTTCTCTGAAGATGGAGTGGATAAAAACTATGATTGGAATTTCACACCCGACCCATTAGTTGACAGTGTTTTTCCTTTGAGTGATGATGTTGATAGTGAAGGTAATTGTACCAGTGTCAGACTGTAGCCATAAATTGGTTGTTTATTTGTATTTGAGATCTAACACTTCCCATGAAGAAGAAACTTCTTTGTAAAATTTCGTTTTTATGGTAACATTGGAGAATAGTTTGTGGTGAGTAAGTATGTGCTTTATCTACAAAATCTAAAGAATTTTACTATCCTTTTAAAATTAGTTCTTTATTCATTCACTTTTTTGTAGAGAGAAAGAGTGGGATCCATACAACCAAATTTAGGTTTTGACTGTTTTACTATCTATGAGCTGCCTTTAGTGAAAAGCAAGTGCTTCAAGAGGCCAGTTTGTCTCATCATGAAGTCAGGTGTATTGCAGTCTAGAAACCACTCTGTTTGCCTGGGTTGTCTGTAAATAAAATTTACACAACCAGATCCAGTACAGAGGACTACAATAAGTAGGTGAAACAAGCCCTATCCCAAAGATGACTAATTGATCAGAAAGTGTGAGTGACAGGTGTTACGTTCAGTCCAACGTCATTCTTGGTAACCATGTCAGGAAATCTGAATGCCTTTAACTTATAAAAAGATAGCATTTCTGTCTATAATATCAGCAACTTTATAATAAAAGTGGCCTGAATTTGCAACATACCTTTTTTATTTTTTGTTCAAATGTCAATCTTGTTTTAGAACAGCTGGCTACTTAAAATCATGACAGATGAAGAATTTGAGTTTTAGAATCAGAGAATTCTAAGGAAGATTTTGTTCTGTTTTATTCTTTTCCTTTATATCATTCAGTACTATTTTTCATTTCTGTAGGTCTCTCTGTTGTACCACATAGAAAAGCTATCATAAAAAAATACAGTCTTTACTAACAGGAGTGATTTTAGGAGTTTTAAAAGTAGCTTTGAGAAGAGGGACACCTGAATCCCCAAATCCAGAGTGGTATTTGATGTTCCATTCTCAACAAATGTAGAAGTGCAAATTCATCTATTAAAATACAAAGTTTTTCCATTTTAAAAAGTTATTTACAATGCAGTACCAGAAAGATGTGCTATGAAAAGTGTCTAGTAATCACAACCCAGTGGAAATTTTAAATCTTAAAGCATCAGGGTAACAACCTGATGGTGATACCTGGTTGTATTTGAAGCATGTTGGATTAGTATGGCCCATGTGCTCTAAAAAACATTGACAACATTCTTGGCCTGTTGCACACGCAATTAACCAGTGAGATCCTACCAGTACTGATGCTATTGAAATTTATCTCTCCTTTGTATGTCATCTATGTTACAGCTGACTTCTGAGCCTCATCTTTAAATACGGTTTCTTACTTATTTCTCCTCCTGTGTTCAAGGAAGTGACGGTTCACTTTTCACAAAAAAGAAGTCCAATTCCATTGCGGTTGCTGATTTATATTGTAGGGAAATGGCATATCAAAGAGGTTCTCCTACTTTACCACGACATTCCTACTCTGTGGTAAGTCAGATCCTTGTTCATTCCAGGCTTTCAAGTCCATCTTCATTGTCTGCTGCAAAACTGTTAATATTGAAGTGTTAGGAAAGGTCATGTAATGATACGGGCTTGTCTCACTGTTGCCATTCAGTATTTCCTGCTATTGCAGTGGATTGTAAGGAGGAGAGTTTATGTCAGCAAAAATCCGTGATCACTAAAAAGTAGACATCCTTGTGAAGTGTTCAGATTTCCAGTCTGGTGTTCAAACAGAAATACAGGAATCATGCACCTATTCACAAAGACTTAACTACCCTGTAGTGAAGCAGATCTTCAGCTGTGACCAATGGAGACAGGCTGATTCCATAGGAAGACGAATCGGTGGAATGAAAGTCCGATTCCTTTGAAAGGAGCTTGTCTCTTTCCAATGACTGTAAAGGAAAACTAGAGAGACTGACTTCCCTAGATAAAATTATTTTTGTAATATCCTGCTCCATCCTATCACCCCACCCTAGTGAAAGTCATCTAGGTTGCCAAAACATGCACTTCTTCGAATTGCACTTTAAATGTGTCATTCTTTCACATTGCATGGATCAGTAAGCTTTAGTATAGTTATTTTGAATTGAAGTGTACACTTTGTTTGTGCTTTCCTGTAAGTTCTGATAAAAGGAAACCACAATAAAAAGAGATTAATGAATTTGGATCATTTCAGATATCTGCATGTGTTTGTAACTGGCTTTTCTCTTTGGGACTTTGCAGGGACCTGGCTTAGATTATGAACCATTTATGAAACAAAGAAGAAAATTCTTGCTTTCAGATGAATCCCCCAGTAAGTAAACTATACATTATCGTATATAACAGCTTTTTCACCCTTAATGCTTTTGCAAGCATAGCATGCAAAGATTTTAGTCACATTATATATTTGTTTACAAATAAGAGGATACATTTTGGAAATACTACACTGGAATACAAATCATGCATATGTATTTAGCTTCAGAAATAATTTTGTAGAATTAAACAGGCAATGAAATTTTTTGAGTGCTCTTCGTAGCTCTCAGAAGCTCCCTCTGTTGTGCAGTGCGTAAGCATCCATCTTTTACCTGCTGTCTTATAAATTTTCGTGTCTTAATAGAAGTCGTCATGTGTTTGGATCTTAACCAATATCTAAACATTCACTGTCTTCTGCATCTTTAGATCCCAAGTTGATTGATCTTAATTTTACTTCAGTAATAAATGAAATCATGCTATTTTTCACATGTTTTTGTTTTAATAGAAGGCATCTCAAAATTTTCACCGCATATAAGACCATCAGACAGCCTTTCTTCATTGATCTCAGAGAAAGAATATATTAAATCACTAGATCTTTCATCAAATGAGCTGGAGAACATTGATGCCATCAGCCAGAATAGCTGCTTAATTAGTCATCTGGAACACCTTGAGAAACTGGAGCTCCAACAAAATGCTCTTACGAACATTCCAGAACAACTGTGTGAAGTAATTCTGCATAATTTTATGTAATACAAGTTGAAATTAGTTAAAATAAATTGTTTATCTCAAATAATGTAATCCATATGTGTTGTGATAATGTATTCATTGCAATATTACTCAGGAATATGCATGCTTCATACATTCAGAGTTTTCCATTCAGTGGCTTTATCATCTAGAAATAAAAGTATTTTCATAGAACTGTTTTAAGTCATTTACTGCAAAGAACTGCATTAAGAACCTGTTATAATAAGTAGCATACTAATAGAAATGGAACTGAGAACTGCAGTCAATTAATATCTGTTAAATTTTATGAAACTGAGCTAATTAATTTTGAATAATTTTATTTTGTTATAGAAATAGGTTACATTGGTATGAATTCTATTTTCTGTTGTTTTTCCTACTGAGATAAATATAAAGAAATTAGTAAATTGTATAAAAATATAACTTGTAAATTTATATTTTCTTTTAACTTTTTTTAATCAAAATTTCCTTTTCTTTCAGAACTTGAAATGCTTGACCTACCTGGATTTACACAGTAACCGATTTACTTCTTTTCCAACTTATTTACTGAAAATGAATTGTATTGCAAATCTTGATATCTCTCGAAATGACATTGGACCTTCCTTTGCTTTGGATCCGTATCTCAGATGTCCAACTCTAAAGCAGCTTAATCTTTCCTACAATCAGCTGGTATGCACTCCTGAATTTCTTACCAGTGTCACTGAAAATCTGGAACAGCTGTTGCTGGAAGGGTGAGTAGCATTAATAAATGGGCTGTAGCATAACAGACCTAACAGGAAATAATAAATTTGTCATCCAGAATGATGACTGTTGTAGTATGGAAAGGATTATTTAGTTGCCACTGAAACACTGACATTGTCTTCCCAATGTGTAAATTGCTACAATTTTCAATGTTATATTGTAAAGTACATGAGAATATCTTTGGGCCTTGTTAGAGTCTAATAGTATTGCCGTTCCAGTAACATACTAAAAATGTTGTAGTTCAGTGTCTTTCTGCTGCCATACTATTCATTCACAGGGCTGTCTCTGTGGTCTGACGTGTTCAACCACGTTTTCTGTATACGCAAGACAGTTTCCACTGTATTTCATATTCACAAAAGCTGTTTTGGTAGTAGTAGTCATGGAATTTTAGGTATTGGTTATGAATATGTTTTAAATCACAGAAGTATGAGAAAATATGTAGCTTTTGGTTTACCAGCACTTATTATCATATTTGTTAGTGAGTGAGATAATTCATACCTATATGGGATTCTTAAGAATGCAGTTAGTGATAGTTTTGTAAACTGCAGAGACTGTCTGATACTACCCTCGCAAAACAGTGCTCCATGGTTCTTTTATCTCTGTGTTTTCAAGATCTTTGTCTCTTTCTGGTGTTGTTCTCCCCAGAACACATTGTTTGTAACTTTATGTGCTCATTCTGAATTGTATTCCCGATATGCAACTCCTTTTTTTAATTTTTGTTTGGGTTGATAGTAATTGTGTGACTATAGTCCTGCAAATACGTATCTTTAGGACACAGAACCCCTCATAAACGCAGCAATCCTCTTGGTGTGGGATTGGGTTCCAGAATGTGATCAGAAAATGACACCTTTCCGTATATTCTGCCACTTCCTCTCCAAATTAATTTAACCAATTGTAATATCTGTCATGTTATTCCATGTTGCCACATGTGCCAGTGTTTTTGCTGACTGGTCAGTGTTTATACAGATAAAATCTTCTCTTTGTTTTAGTGTTGTAAGGATGGCATTAGCAGATCAACACACTTTACTTTCATGTTTTACCTATTAGTTTTTAAACGAAACATGGATTTTCTTTCTTCTTGTTATCACAGAAACAAAATTTCGTGCCTGTGTTCGCCCATATGCTTGAAAGAATTGAAAATTTTAAACATTAGTAAAAACAACATTTCATCCCTTGCTGAGAATGTTTTCATGGGCTGTACAAAACTTGAGCAGTTCAATGCCAGGATGAATTCTCTTGGTAAGTATTGTGAAAATAGATCCACCTTCTAGAAACCACTCAAAGTCACAAAATTCCTCTGCAACCAGCATTTGGAGTCTTGAGACAACAGGAAAGAATGCCACATATGCTTGTCCTTGTTTATACAGTTCCCTAAGTGTCAGCTTTTCATCACTGAAGGATGGAGTACCTAGCCAGTCATTTGATCTTACTCAGCTATTGTAGTGGATGCTGTAAAAGTGATGGAATGTAGTTGAGATCGTACGTGCTGTTGAGGAAGGTTCAAGAGAGAGGAAATTCTTCAGATTTAGCTTGCAAATCTGGTATTAATATGGGTTTAATACTGTACTGAAATACACAGAAGCATCCTGGCTTGTACCAGAAACAGTGTGACCAACAGGACCAGGGCTGTAGTTGTCCCCCTGGATTCAGCACTGGTGAGGCTGCACCTAAATCTTGTGCTCAGTTCTGGGCTACTCACTTCAAGAAAGACATTGAGGTGCTGGAGAGTGTCCAGAGAAGGGCAATGGAGCTGGTGAAGGGTCTGGAGCACAAGTCTGATGAGGAGGAGCTGAGGGTTTTTAGCCTGGAGAGAAGGAGGCTCAGGGGAGACCTTCTTGCTCTCGACAACTACCCAAAAGGCGGCTGTAGCCAGGTGGAGGTTGGCCTCTTCTCCCAAGGGGCAGGCAATAGGACAAGAGAAATGGCCTCCAGTTGTGCCACAGGAGGTTTAGATTGGATATTAGGGAAAATATCTTCACTGAAAGGTTTGTCAAGCCCTGGAACAGGCTGCCCAGGGAAGTGGTGGAGTCACCATCCCAGAGGTATTTAAAAGACCATAGATGTGGCCCTCAGGGATGTGGTTTAGTGGTGGACTTGGCAGGGTTGGGTTAATGATTGGACTTGATCGTCTTAAAGGTATTATCCAACCTAAACAATTCTGTGATTCTAAGTATTTACCACACTATATCCAGTATTATCTTCAGAATAAGACAGAATATTTGGTTCAGTTGCCTGAATGTAGGTGTCATTTGAGATCCCACTTGGATCACAGCTTCTGGTCCAAAAAAAGCAGGTGTTCCATGGCTCCTGTGTTTTATCTTTAAACCTTGTGCAGACAGCTTAGGTACCACTGGGCAGATCCCCCTTCACTTGAACCCAGTGTTAAGGAACTGATTTGAGTCCATATAGAGTGAGTGGCAGTAATTTCGCTTATTTTATGCAAAGGTGTCAAAATTAACTTATCTGTGAAAATTGCAAGTTACATAAATTAGATTTTTAATTATTCTGTCAGAGTTTGTAAGTTGCTGTCAGAATTTATTCTGCCTTCAAGACATAAAATCTTCCATTAAGAAATTATTGTCACATTATTTCAGAAGGTAGCTCTTACAACCACATTAAACACAGCTGAACCATAAGACTCATTTTTAGATGAATAAAACCCACACATCCTGGGTCATATGGGAATATTACATATACTGGCAGTACAGTAATGTGTAAGTAAGATTATTTCAGTGTTTAATGCCACTGTGAGATGAAGGATAATATTATGTAATGTGTTAAAGCCAATATATTAATTAATTTAGGGAATTTAGGTTTAAATAAGCTTTAAAAAAAATTTGAATTCTGACTTTGGTAGATGGTACAAAGATCTGTGTATAAAAATCATAGACTGACCTTTTAGTCTGTCTTTGATTCTGGAAAATTCCTTTCTTAAAAATAATTTCAGTAATTCTTAAAAATAATAAAATTAACCTCTTTTTCTGCTCTAGAAAGAATACCTGACTTGTCATCCAGCATAACAAGTTTAAAATTATCCCAAAATTGTTTTATTAAAGTTCCAGAAGCAATTCTTCTTCTACCACAGTAAGTTATTATTTTATTTACTGAAGTTAACGTCAAGTTCTTGATGAAGAAAATCTGATGGCAAGACCTTGCTTAAGCAGAAAATTCTGTATGCTCAATGGATTTTCAGGGAATCATCTCTAACAGGTTTAATCCAGAACTGGTAACTTTTAACTGAAGACAAGGTAGTCATGATTTTGAGAAATTCTGTTCCTCAGATTCAAGTCACTGTTGTTGCAAATATATTACTTGACAGTTGAAGCTGAAAATTCTTGCTGAGAAGACCAGAATTAATTTTATATTTTCTTGACACCAACAATAAAAATATATTGGCAGTTTTTGAGTTCTGCAGACTTTCACACAAGGCTACTGAGACTGGTCTTTCACTTCCCAAATAACATGAGATACTTATTCTCAAAGAATACACTTCCTCTAAAGGGAATTGTGATAAAGATGCATGTGACATTTATTCTGCTATACCTTCAAAGCATTACTCATGTGATAATCGGACTTCTGCTTTTTTAGTAGAAGTTGATGACCTTAACAGATCACTTGAATCAGATTGTGGAAGGAGTGCTTGGAAGGGCTGATCAGATCAGTTATCTGATAGGTGCGGGTAGATGTGAGTGCTGATGGCACCATGGAGAGGGCAGATCCACAGATTTGTGTAGCTGCATTAATGACATTTACATAGAGCATGTAATTATTAACATGATATTACACAACTTCAGCATGCTAACATTTATATTTGCAGCAGCAGATTTAATAGATGTGTTGAAAAAGGTGCAGCTGTCAGGTTCTGCATCTCCCAGGTCAGACAAATCAGTAAGGCATTGCATAGAATTTTGTATGCTTACATTCCACAGTAACACAAACAGCATATTTGTCCAATAGATGTAGTTGAACTATGTCATTTATGCATATACGTGTATTTGCAAACTTGTCTACTTTTATCTGCATTTCTGTCAGATATCATCTGTTCTGATAGCTGATCCACTGATTTGTTTTTTAAAAATTAATACACTTCCAGTTCCAGTTAATCTGGGTTTTAATTTTTCATTTTCTAACTTCTCTCTTCTTTATTTTCCTGTTTTCAGTTTGCGTTCAGTAGATTTAAGCCAAAACAAGATCGTAAGCCTGCCTGGACCAATGCACTGGAAATCATTAAACTTAAGGGAGCTGTTATTTAATCATAATCAAATAGACGTCTTGGACTTGAGTGAAAAGGCATGTGCATGGTCTAGGCTAGAAAAGCTACACCTGTCCCACAACAAGTTAAAGGAGGTAAAGTGTAAGATTCTACCTAAAGAAAGCTAAATTATTTTTCAGTTGAATGCAGTTTTTCAATGTTCATTTGATTTTCATGTCACCTCTCATACCATTGTACATTCTATAGTGAAATGGTATGTAAGTGAAAACAGTACTTCCTGTGAATGAAAATCACCATATTCTATTCAGCTTTTCTGCCTGGAATGTGTCATATAATCTGTTTGTGTAATGAATTACTTCTGAGGTCTTTACTCTATTAGCATAGAATATTAGGCTTGTTTATTAAAAAAAATACACTACAGATAAATAATGCCTAGTTTTGTAAAATATTTAATGTATTCATGCTAATAGGGGTTTTTAATACATAACTGCCCATTAAATGTTCTTCTGTTTAGATTCCTCCTCAGATTGGCTTCCTAGAGAACTTGACTTCTCTGGATGTAAGTTATAATCCAGATCTGAGGTTCTTTCCAGATGAAATGGGAAGACTGTCCAAAATCTGGGACCTTCCTCTGGAAGGACTCCATCTGAGTTTAGACTTCAAACATGTGGGATGCAAAGCCAGAGACATTATCAGGTTTGTTGCCCTATTGTTCTTGAATATTCCTGTTTTGCTTTCTTGGGAGATGCAGTAAGCATTAGTTTTGAAACGACATGTTGCTTTGTTGTGTGTAATCCAGCGTGCTGCTCTGTGGAAGGTTTCATGTCGCATCAACACACACACGTAAAATAGACTAGAGTGGTTTAAATCATATTAGTGTTACGTCTTGAATTTGATGCTTCTATACACTGTGCAATAAATGGTGCTTACCAATTATTTGTACTATGTTTCTTGTGTTCCCCAGTGCACTGCACAGAACACAGTTATGGTTGTGTGGTAATAGCAAAATTAAAAAAGACACAGTATGCATTAAACTTTAGCTTTCAAATCAGAACCTAGAACAGACAGTTAAAAGGCCAGTAATATCAAACAGATATTGAAAGTTTGAAGAAAATTGTATGGTTTTAGCTTTTTCCTTGTTCTTGAGTTCTGTTGGTATTTTTCTCTATTACACACCTCTATGAATTTTACAAACATTTTTTATACCAGATTTCTTCAACAACGACTGAAGAAGGCTGTACCTTATAACAGAATGAAGCTCATGATTGTTGGAAACACAGGCAGTGGGAAAACTACCCTGTTACAACAACTAATGAAAAGCAAACGAACTGAGTTGGGCTCTCCGAAAGCTACAGTAGGCATTGATGTAAAAGACTGGATCATTCCAGGGAAAGGCAAAATGAAGAAAGAGCTTATATTAAATGTGTGGGATTTTGGAGGTATTTCACAAGCTTATTGTCCTTTACCATTTTCTTTTCTAACATGTTAATGCATTACTTATTCTTAGAGTCAGCTTATGGAAATTAGAATTGGGGACAGTAGAATCACACAAACTTACAGCTAAAGTTCAGTGACCACTTATAAATTAGTGAATTCTGTAAATTATCAGCTAATCCCTCAAATTTAATTTAAAACCTTAGGAATTTCTCATCACCAGATGTAGTCTGACCACTCATTTCAACCATGACACTTTAGAATAGTCATTTCAGAATAGTAAGAAACAGCCTGTAATCACCAGAAGAGTCTTTCACTCAACTCTGATTCTCCCTTTTATAGACTGGGTCTCTCTGGGCTCTAGACTATCATGGGTTTGTAAGGTCACAGACAACAAGGGACATAGGAGGAGTCTTTGAGCCTTGGGTTTTGGAAAACTTTCTAAGTTTGGGGGACTACAGGAGCACTTCTAAAATTCAGGGCTATTTTAGGCTATAGGAAAGTTATTTTTAAACAGTGGTCTGTTATCATTTAAACAGTCTATTCTCACAATGCATAAGCACAGAAGGGCAGCATTCAAGCTGGATATCCAACTTCAGTTGTAATTGTAAGTGCTTAGTCATGTGAATTTGGGTGTCTTATTTTGGAGTTGCTGAAAGGATAGGAGAAAGGGAGGGAAAAAGGTATAAGGGAAGGAAGGAGTGAGGAATTCCGTATTGGAGTTTTAAAAGAATCATGACCTTTCAAGTTGTCTTTGCAGCCACCATGGTTTATCCGGTTGTTAAATCTTACACTTCTTGATTTAAAACTAGCTTACATGTTTCAACATGAATTTTCATGTTGAAAACGCAGACAGAACCGTGGCTCGCCAACACCGCCTGTGGAGACTTTCTGCTGTGCTTTTTGCAACCGGACTTGCCTATCTCGCATCGGCCCCTTTAGCCATCAGCGCGCTTGCAGCAAGCGTGGGGAGAGCCCTTCCCAAATCTTCATTCGCAAAGCCTAGCCATGACATGTTTCAACCCTACACTTCAGTCAATGAGCTACCACATAGTACCTGCCTAAAATTCACAGTTATTATGGATTTCCTGTCAATTTAGAGAAATTTCTGCAAATGTTAATTTCATTCATGAATTAGTGGTCTGAGAAAAAGTGTTCTGCTGCCTTTTTGTGATCTGAAGATGTTCAGTCAAGGAAATACTAAACAATGAAAATTTTTGATCAACAGGACAAGAAGAGTTCTACAGTACCCATCCTCATTTTATGACGCAAAGAGCTTTATATCTTGCTGTTTATGATCTCAGCAAAGGACAAGCAGAGGTGGATGCTATGAAGCCGTGGCTTTTTAACATCAAGGTAAGCCATACAGAATGGAATCCCACTTTTCAGGAACCTGTTTGGAGACAGCAAATTAACCACAAATATTTTTAGATATTTTATTTCGGAAAATAACAATAGTAAGATTAAACAAGAACTGAAATACATCATGTATTGGATATGAAAATACTTTTAAACGTACAAAGGCATGATCAGCACCATATTGTACTTAAAATGGTACATAGTAATGTGCAAAAGAGTAGTTTGTATGTGCGGGCAATATTTTGAATTGACTGATGAAAATAAGACAGGGATAGTATTAAAGGAGTGATGAGTTAAACCTGCTCTTTTCTTTTACATCAGTGTAAATTCTGGAGAAATCAGAATTAGACGAAGTTAAAACGGACTAGATCCAGGTTTGAAATCATGCTATTAAGTGTATGCTTAGCATCCTTTTGTTAATAGAAATGATTCCAGAACTGTGGTAGGGAAATTGGTCTGAGAATCTGCTCATATAATTTTTTTTTGCTCTAAGTGTTTTATCTGCATTTGATGGAGTCACTCAGTGGAGAAGCAAGCATTACTTGTCTTTTCCTTTTGTAAGATGGTTAGCCATGACTGGGCAATACAGTCACAGAAAGAGTTTTTATACTGATCCTGTTCAGTAAACTTGTCTTTTGCACTCTTTTCGCCTTGAGCAGTGATACAGGACAGAGGGTTGCAGTCAGTTTAGTGTTGATGAAGACCATTTCTGGTGTGTTCTCCTTTGCTCTGCAGTACTTGCTGGTGTTTCATTGCTGCGCTGTTCCAATGACAATTAGCAAAGTGCCATTTCTTTTGGCTTTTCAATTTAGTTGGATGTTCTTAATGAAAAATGTCCCTCCTACTTTACTGACAATGCTGCTAATCTGCAAAGAGTGAAATCCAGATCTACACTGCTTCCTTTTAGAAAAAGCTGATTTTTTAGTATTTCTGTTTTGAAATAGAGTGCTCTCTGTATCTTGAAAAATATGTTCTGCATTTTTTAGGCTGATGCCTCTTTATTGTCTTATCCAGTCAAGGTTATTATATGGGATTGCAATTTAAACTTACTCTAAATAAAGACATGAAATAGTATTTCAGATTTCAAAACTTAGTTAAGGAAGGTGTATTCAAAGAGGGAGAAACAGTTGCTTTTTTCATTTTATTGATTGTTTTGACTATATTGCTCACATTTTATGAGGATATAGAACACTAAAGTCAGCATTCACTATTGAGGTAATCAACGGTATGGATCTTACTAACAGGCACGAGCTTCGACATCCCCCGTCATTCTTGTTGGCACTCATTTAGATGTTTCTGATGAAATGCAACGTAAGGCCTGCATGAGTAAAATTACTAGAGAGTTGTTGAATAAGCGAGGCTTCCCAGCAATCCAAGATTATCACTTTGTGAATGCTACAGAAGAATCCGATTCCATTATCAGACTTCGGAAAATCATAATAAAGGAGAGTCTTCACTTCAAGGTAAGCTACATACTGTTTGTAATGTTGGAAACATCCTAGTTGTAGTTAGGTGAATCAGTTTTTAATCATTAGCACATAATTAAATGCATTTTAGTGTGATAGCAAACTCATCTTGCCTTTATAAAATGTTATAGACAACAAAATAATGAAAGAAAATCACCAGGTTTGTTTTAATTTAATTTTCTACCAAAAAAAAAATCAAGTTAGTAAAAATCCCAGCTAAGTTCTGTTTTCAAGCACTAAAGCCATCTTTTTCTTGCAAAAACATTTAATTAAAAACTGGTTTTGTGGGATGTATTAAACATGTAAAATTACACGTTTGGATCATTTAACTACAATAAGTATTGCAAGATTTCAGGGGACCAGGAAATACGATTTTGTAATTTCTGAAAACCAACTCATTTTCCATTTACTGATTTCATTTTACATAGCATGAAATTATTCCTAGAAAGATGAAAATGAATTAAAGCAGGAAAAGAAGATCTTGTGGACTGAGTCCACTTTAGTCCCCCTAAACAGGAGAATCTGCATCGGTAGTTCTGTTGTCTCCAGAGTCATCCTACCCACTAAGCCATGTTAGTCAATAAATGAGTTTTCTTGTTCCTTCTTGCTGCTACTATTGAGTGACATACCTACCTTACATCTTAATTTTATTGTCTGCAATTCACATGAATAAATTAATACATTTACAATTACTGTTCCTTATTTTACAGATCAGAGATCAACCAGTGGTTGGTCAGCTAATTCCTGACAGCTACCTGGAGCTGGAAAAGAGAATTTTGCTGGAACGTAAAAATGTCCCAGTGGAATTTCCTGTGATTGATCAGAAACGCCTACTGGAACTGGTACAAGAAAACCAGTTACAACTGGATGAAAATGAACTCCCTCATGCAATTCACTTTCTGAATGAATCGGGTAAAATACCATCTTCAATATATGTTCGTTAGCACTTTGTTCCAAATCTGCAGCAGACAGACTTGTACACATTTTTAAATCTTGCACAAGGTTGCCACAAAGTGGTGAGCTGAAGTGCCTCAGCTTGGATAACATTGGTTTGTTAAACCACGCTGTTAGGAAGGGAGTTCCATGATATGAAGGATCACTACTGTAACCATTTATATCTCTTGTGCCTCCTTGAAAACATCATACCTGCTGGTTAGACAGAGCTCCAATAGCTGAAATATAATAGTGGTTAGAGGAATACATGTAACAGCTAATCTCAGTGCACTTCCTAAAATCAAATAGCAAATCGCACAGAGCTTGGCAAAAAAGCAAGTCAGATTACAAATCTAACAAAAAGTCTGAAAATAAATGTAAAACTGAACAAACGATGATTGCATTCTACTGTTCTGAGATACTGACATAAATTCAATAGCTGTATTTATTTTTCGCATTGCTTATGTCAAGTCACATAAGGAAAACACCCCAGAGTGGGGTGTTTACTATACTTAATATGGAGTTGGAGCAGTGCGTTGCTAATTAGTTTTCTTTATGCAGGTGTTCTCCTTCATTTCCAAGACCCAGCACTACAGCTAAGAGATCTGTATTTTGTAGATCCAAAGTGGCTGTGTGAAATCATGGCACAGGTTAGACTCTGATTACTTTCTGTGTATGGATTCATGATACGTTTTCCTCTCTCTGAAGCCACTGTAACTTACCAGTGATTCTTCTTCACCATTTCATTATCGTTTCATGATCTAGAATTTTCTCAGGGTCCACATTGTTTTATGCATCTCTTTCTGTTTCTGTTGCTTTCTGGACAAGTAACTGTCTCATTGCTTCTATGTTCTTACACTGTAATGTCCAATAAAGTTTAAACTGCAATGGACACAGAATACATGTAGAATAGAAAAACCCCATGGATGCAAAGTAATCCTGCAATACCTTGCAACAGGCTGAGATGAAAGGTAGAACTTTGGGTTAAAGGTGTAAGAAATGGGGAAGAACTGTCATTGTATGCTTGGTATGGATGGCAGAGGAAAGTGGGTGATAGGGATTCACATGTTGGAATGGGAGAGTATCAGACTGCTTAAGTGAGACCATCGTGGAAATGTTGATCTAGAAACACTCTCAAAATTTATTATATGTATTCAGATTTCCTAACCTCTGAAATTTCACCTTTCATTCAGTGCCAGAAATGGGATAGAAAAAATGTAAATTTGAGCCTTTAAAGCTGATAGGATTAAGAGTAAGAAAAGACCTAGAGGATCACAAGACACAGTGAAAGTCACTGAAGAATGGTAGCACACAAGTAGCTGGGACAGGTTGTGTTTTGTCACTGCTGTTGTCATACTGTCTAGCATTTTGGAAATGTTTGGTTTCACTGTGAAAGGGAGTCCGTTTCCAACCCACTTTCCCCACTCCCAAATATTAGGCTATACCAAGTATTTCTGGGAACAAAGTTTGTCAGGAAAATGCAATCTAATGATGAATGTACACCTGAAATTGTTTTACTTTTTTTTAAGATTCTGATGGTGAAAGTGGAAGGCTGTTCTAAATACCCTAAGGGAATTGTAAAGCGTTCAGATGTGGAAAAATTCCTTTTAAAGAAGAGCAAGTTTCCTAAGATCTACATGTCACAATACTTCAAGCTTCTGGAAAAGTTTCAGATTGCTTTGCCATTAGGAGAGGATCAACTACTAATCCCAAGCAGGTAAGCAAAGAGCTAAACCCACAAAGGACAGCCATAAAGATAGACGAAAATAAAAACCTCCCATCAGACTAACTAGTTTCACTGATTATCAAAGCAATTTGGTATATGAAAGCATGATACATAATTTGTGTACTACATTTTAGTAAATGGTTTTGGAAGAGGCATGTTAAGCTGATCTTGTAGCAGATAAAGCTTATACTGTACCAGCATGGTGGGTAAATGGAACTATAAATGATAAAATGCTTTATGAGGATAATACTTCTTTTACAGTTACCATGCTTCAAGACTACAGCAGGGAGATTATAATTTAGCTTCACATAGCAGTGTGCCCGCACTACAGATACTTATTGCAATATAAAAGATAACCATGAAATTTCTTGAAGTGAGAACCACAGACAAGTTATTCATAGTCAGTATCTCTTCCAAACAGTGTAGATAGTAAATGTGGTGACAGAAAAAAGACATGACTTTGAATGTGGTATTTTTGTTACATCTGAAGCAGGTAACAGTTTTTCTGCCTCAGTTACAGATTTCCCTAATGTGTTTAATAATGCTTATGTTGCTGATGAGGTTTTCTATGTCCTTCAAAGCCCTGGGATGGGAAGATTTTATCTGAATGTCTTACCTGCCTTATATGTGTCTCAGATTTTTCTCACATTTACATTCGATATCTAATGATTGTTAGTGAGGTTCTGTTGAGTTTAAATTACAGCAGAACTTCACTTCAGCACGGGCAAGCAGAATTAGCAGATACACTTTCTGTCAGCTCCCTGATCATCTGAATCACGCATTCATTAATAAATAATACATTTTACATAATAAATAATGTATGTCAACAGTCAGTTTGGATAAAGTACTTCATCAAATACTGTCTTTATACTTTTATTCTTTCAGTTTGTCTGATCACAGGCCTGTTATAGAGCTTCCCCACTGTGAAAATTCAGAAATTATCATCAGGCTTTATGAGATGCCATACTTTCCTATGGGATTTTGGTCCAGGCTGATCAACAGATTGCTTGAAATATCGCCTTACATGCTGTCAGGAAGAGGTATAAATCTTTACCTTCAAAAACAGTAGTGACCAAGTTTCCTTTGAATGCAAACACCTGCATGTTAAAGCTCTAATCCCTAACATTGTTTTGTTTTGGCTCATTTGCAACAACTTCACCAATGTGAGATAAAGGCAATGGTCCTTTATGTTACTTAGAAATATCCAGGAACAGATAGCACCTGATCTTCACAGTGGTGTGCAAAAGAAAGTGAAGGTTGTAAGCATCCTATTTCTCTCCTTCATGTGCTAGAGATAGAGGAAATCATTATGTTAATGCAATATTGGTATTTGCTTCCACAAAGAATATAGGAAGGGATATGTCTTCCTTGCAGAAAAAAAAACTGCTTGTCTTCAGATTCATTGATTCTCCCTTTATGAAAGTCTAAAAAATTTGTTTTTTCAGGAGAGGGTGTGTCTTTAATATTTTTTTCCAATAATTCTGTGCTTTGTGTAGACCTGTCTGCTGAACTTTGTGATTTCATTCAGCTTTGTTTTCTTAATATGTGATTTATGAAAGCTGGTGACAAGTCAAGTATGAAAAACATGCATTGCTAATGTTCTACAAATACAATTTATAACTGGCTGCCGTCCTGGCGTTCAAATTTCCTCTGGGCATTAAATTTGAGTTGCATCCTGCTAATTCATGAGCGTGTGACAGGGGAAAAATTCAAATAACTGGATTTTTTCATGTATTGCTAAAGATAGTCTGTGCTTGAGCCTGAACGTACCTGAGCATTTTTGTTATGCCTACCTGCTACATGACTTCCCATCTGATTAAATATTTATAGTTTGTGGATATACCTTATAGAACTGAACACCAGTTGACATATATTCAGCTTTTGTGGGGCTATGCTATGCTGCCTGCAAAATTGTAGGCTTTATTTTGTTTGTTATTTGGGTGCATATTGTCCTACAATCGTAATTAAACATTCAAAGTACCACGAATTTTAAATTTGACATTCATATTTGAGATCAGATTTTTAATCTCATTTTGTATTTTCTAGAGCGAGCTCTACGTCCTAATAGAATGTATTGGAGACAAGGCATCTACTTGAATTGGTCTCCTGAGGCTTATTGTCTGGTGGAATCAGCAGTATTTGACAACAACCCAGACAGTTTTCTGAAAATTACAGCACCTTCTTGCAGAAAAGGTTAGTTATTCCTGACCCTGATTTTTGCTGCGATTTGATTGCAACTTGGCATTTTGGTTTGTTGTGCTTTTGCCCTTGGAACACAGAGTATATCTTTGTAATTAGAAGTATGGCAGGTTGAGTCTGTAATTTCCCTCATTTGGTTTCTTACAGGGTGCATCCTTTTGGGGCAAGTTGTGGATCACATAGATTCTCTCATGGAAGAATGGTTTCCAGGTTTGTTGGATATAGATGTGTGTGGTGAAGGAGAAACACTGTTGAAGAAATGGGCTCTGTACAGCTTTCAAGATGGTGAAGAACACCAAAAAATACTACTTGATGACTTACTTAGAAAAGCTGAAGAAGGTATATATTTATGCCATTTGATGTATATAGAGGTGCACCTGTATGTAGACAAGTATTATGTGACATCCCCTGTGTAACATTTGGGTACTTCACATTATTTAAAAATGTATAATTTCTGTAAGAAATAATTACATTATAAGTCAAAAGCAACTTGTTCTTTTTTATGTAAGAGCTGTCCAGTATATATAAATATAGAATATAAGACAGATTGCAGCTACTCTGTGGAGTCGTGTAAAAATGGCAGTAATGAGAAGAATAATTTTGTCGTGATACTGATAATGCATCTTCATTCATGGCACTGAATCCAGCACATAGCAAAACTGTTCTTTTGATTGGATCATGTAGAACAGTAATTTAAAAGACAGTATTCAAGATGACATTCTACCTACAGCATTCTTTCTTTTTACAGACAGAAAAACAATCTCTTGGTTCGTTGGTGTTGTTACATAGCAACAGTTTTTATCACATTTAATTGGTACATATATGGAACCTTGAAAATACTTAATCATGTAAGATCCAAGAATTTGAATGGCAATCTTAGTATGTATGTATATGCGTGCACATGTGCATAAATATATACATATATGCACACATATGAATCTCATTTTAGGTATGTTGGTCTTATGCACTCACAGAGATCCACGTACCTTTCAGTGTCTTTTGAATGATGACTACCCTCCTTTTTTTCATTCATTTTCTTGTTTGTTTTTTTTTTAGGTGACCTTTTGGTAAATCCAGATCAACCAAGACAGACCATTCCAATTGCTCAGATTGCTCCTGATCTGATATTGGCTGATTTACCTAGAAATATTATGTTGAACAGTGATGACCTGGAATTTGATGAAGCTCCTGAATTTCTTTTGGGTAAGTATTATTTTGTAGGGTTTGGTTTTTTTTAACAGAATTTGTGTAAGCAAATCTGTTGTAGTCAGTTTTGCAACATTTTTGAGATTCCTTTTCTGAAGACGTATATTATTTTAAGGTATTCTGAATTTAAGGTTATTGAGTTTTTAGTTTTTCATTAACTTGCATGCTAGGATACTGTTTGTTATGTGTTTACTTTACTGATTATGAAGCTTAACACAGTAGATGATCCACACATTTTAAAACTGAACCCTTTCAGCTTTATTTGTTTTTAATAGTCTTTTAAATTTTGTTGTTCAAAAGGTGATGGTGGGTTTGGATCTGTGTATCGTGCATCCTATGGTGGAGAAGAGGTTGCTGTAAAGATTTTCAATAAACATACTTCCCTCAGGCTCCTAAGACAAGTAAGAAATAATGCCTTTTTTCTGTAGTGCTGTTCTTGGAATGCCAACCCTAGCAAAGAGCTTTAAAAGTTTAAGTAAATTGCAAGTCTTCACTCCAAAACATTCTCAGCTTACTTCAGATCTGCAGCAATTATGCTATTTGCATTATTTCATCTGATTTTACAACTTACAGGAGCTTGCAGTGCTTTGTCGCCTCCATCACCCCAGTTTAGTGTCTTTGCTGGCTGCTGCAATCCGGCCCCGGATGCTGGTGATGGAATTGGCCCTTAAAGGATCTCTCGACCGTTTGCTTCAACAAGACAATGCAAGTTTAACTAGAACACTTCAGCACAGGATAGCTCTACATGTAGCTGATGGCTTAAGGTAAATGTGACTTCTTCATTGCTGTAAAAACAGGATATGGCTGCAAATAAGATATACTGCAAATGAAAAGCTTCTATTTTCTCATATCCCAAGCAGAATGGATTTTTTCTGTTTTTATGGTCAATTAGCTGATATATAACACAGACTTTTGCTACCTGTGTTTTTTTCTGCTAACAGGTGACCCTGAGATTAGCTCAGTTGGTTAGAGCGTGGTGCTAATTATACCACAGTTGTGGGTTTGATCCCTGTCCAGGCCACTCATGTAAGAGACTTGATGATCCTTGTGGATGCCTTCCAGCTGAGAATATTCACTGATTCTGATTCTGTGATGTTTGTATAAGCAGGAAAATTGCAAGAGCTTTGGCTCCAATTCCTACATGGCTGTTGATTTCATATTGAAATGTCAAAGAAATTAATTTAGTGCATTTTTCAAGTTTTGCAAGTCCCTGAATGACCTAGTGCAGTGTGACTTTAAAATGACAAAACCTGTGAAGGGGCTGAGGGACTAATGAAACATAAATTCCTAAGATTCAGTTTTCAAACTGCCAGCAACTCTTCAGATAAGACTTGGTACTAAAATACTGCAATGTGTATGTGTCAGATAAATAGTATTTCAGAACAATTCTAAAGTCATTATCCAGTAAAGAAGTGTCATGTTGGTGATGTTTTACACTTTTAACACAACAGTTCACAATTTACTGTTGTGGGAATAATGTACACAAATGAATCCCAGACGTATGGATGCTTTCAATAAATACTTTTTTTATTAATAGGTACCTGCATTCAGCAATGATCATCTACCGTGATTTAAAGCCTCACAATGTGTTGCTTTTTACCTTGTATCCCAATTCAGCTGTTATTGCAAAAATAGCTGACTATGGCATTGCCCAGTATTGTTGCCGAATGGGAATAAAAACCTCTGAAGGCACACCAGGTATGGAAATATTCTTTGGTTTACAGTGCATTATGTCCAAAAATAGCTATTACGTTTTTTATGTAGTCTATAAGAAGTAACTCAAATCTATACTCTAGTCAAAATCACAAAAAGTAGTCCTAACCATATTACAAGTTGTGATTTATACCTCTTGGCCTTTCCTCCTGTTCATGTTTTAACCCCTTATAGAAGAACTGAGGAGTATACTAAAGATTTAAAAAGAGAACAAATGAAATTACATGCATTCGTCATCACTTTTTGCTGTCTTAATATGGTTATTGTGATACTGAAATTATACTGCTAAAATGCCTTGGTTTAATTTCCAGTAGTACATACATAGGTCTTAATGTGTTTTAAAGGCAATAAATAGCTGCATTGTTCCCTGACTTTAGAGAGAACCTATGAGCATCCATTCTAAAGCACTGAGATATTCAACCACTCTGAGAAGTGCCTTTAAGTCTTTCAAATTGTGCATGAGGATGTGACCTCAAGTGTTAATGCTAGCCCTTCAATAAAGACTGCAGACTTGCCCTTCATTTTCAGCGTTCATTGATAAAGTAATTATTTTATATGTAATGGTTGCAGGAGCTCTGTGACTGATGGACTGTCCTCTTCCTTTATACTTGCTGCTGATATTTTTGGAGGTCTGCCAAATGCAAACTCTTGCCAGCCCAGAAATAGTGTGCTGGTTTTGGTTTACTCCCTGTGATGTTTTCATCAATGATTGTTTACTTTTAAAAGTACAAAGATAGCTTCATCTTGACATGAACATAACTATTAATGAATGATTTATTTGCAGGATTTCGAGCACCAGAGGTTGCCAGAGGAAATGTTATTTACAATCAGCAAGCTGATATTTATTCATTTGGCCTGCTGCTTTATGACATTTTAACAGGAGGAGGTAGAATAATGGAAGGCTTGAAGTTTCCAAATGACTTTGATGAATTAGCCATACAAGGAAAATTACCAGGTATTCCATGTTTCTTAAAGTTTTAACATTTGTCCTGCCTCTTTCAAAAATAGCGTCTCTTATGAATTATGTTGTATCTGACAGTGATCAGAGACGGAGACTAAACAATAGCAAATTTTAGAATCTTCTAATTTTATATGGTCTATAAATTGTGAGAAATAGATGTATATTCAGCATCACATTGATTATAATTCCATTGCAATTTCAAAGAATCTAGCTCGTTCACTTTGTAAAGAAATAAAGATTTTGTGTACTTGGGACTTCATCCAGAGCCAGCTAAAATGGGTATTGCTGAAGGTACCATCTATAATACATATCATGCATGAAGATAAACACAATTTCACTTTTGTTCTTTGACTGAGGTACCTTACATTAAGATATCCATTATTCAAAAGCTGTATATCTTAAAATCTTTTAAAAATCCCATGAATTCTTACTCAAAAAACAAAACAAAACACACAAAAAAGCACCACTACCTTAAAAGAGCAGCCACCCATAAAGGTTTTAATTAGGGATTTCTTCTTAACTTCTCAAGATCGTGAAGTCCCTGCCCAGCTCCGTAACATTCTTCATATTCCATCTGCATTACAACATGTAGTTGTTGAGTGCTGGAAGGAGCATTAAACAGGCTGCCAAGCTGGACATAGTGTAGTCATCTGGACAATGTAACTCCATCTTTGGCAACTTCTACCAAAGTGTCAAGAGCTTCTGAATGTTTGTAGTACAACAAGCTTAGTGTCTGATGATCTTATTTATTGCCTACAACAGTGGATATACTCATGAAACATTCTTTAAGAAATATTTCACTCCATCTAGGAGGGAGCAGCATCACTTAATCTGGCATGGCTTCTCCATTATGAGAGACAGAGTTTATACATTTTCAACTCCTTAAGACAAATTGTCCAGTTCTAAGCTCAGTTTCAACTTCCTTCCTGAAGGGGATATCCCAAGAGCTGAAGACGAAGTATCTCCTGAGTGCAGCTGTAATTTGACTGTACTATGAGCCCTATGAAATAATCAGAAGTTTTAGTTTCTGAAGATAGTACAGTTCCATCTGTGCACATGCTCATCATTTATATATTTCCATCACCAAAAAAAGGGCTGGCTGATCTCACAAGTAAACTGTGCCTGTTGTTTGTTGAACTGAATGTGTTCATTTGCAGGTATTTATCATTAAGGTTGCCTCTGTCTAATGTAGGACAGGAATATCTACTGTGGATTATGATGAACTAAAGGAAAAAGCAATACAGGCACCATTATCCAGGAGTAATTTGTTCTTAGGTCAGCATCCATAGTCATAAGATATGTATTCAGAGCACTAAGTGGGAATTTGAACTTCCATATCTCATAAATACTATATGGAGTTGTTTATCTAATTGCTAATTATTGCAAGTTCATCTGTATTCCATGTATTCTGCCCAAACACTAAATGTGGAAAAAAGTGTTCACAGGAATTGGAAAGACTACAGATTGAAATTACAGCGTTAATCAAAACACAGCCCATATATATCTGTGATTCAGTCCCAGGTACAGGGACATTAAAGAAAAAGATGAAGCAAAATCCATTTGCTTAAACTGCTATTAAGGAAAAGGACTCTAGTTCTAGCATTTCATGCTCTAGCATTTAATGGCAGATGAACAATTCCAAGCTGTTCATGCTGACATTTTACCTAAGGATGTGATATTTCTTAAAGCAGCTCAGGAAGAAGTTGATGAATTCTTAAAATAAGAAGTTACTCAGAACTATGGTAAATGCTGGTTAAGAGGATATCTAATTTTACATTTTAGATCCTGTCAAAGAATATGGGTGTGCCCCCTGGCCTAAAGTTGAAAATTTAATTAAAAATTGTTTGAAGGAAAACCCTCAGGAGCGACCAACATCTTCCCAGGTATTACTTAGTGTATTTATTTGTATTTTAATGACAGATGATACTATAAAGTTGTTGTGCTTTCTGAAAAGGAATGGAACATTAAGTTAGTAAGGGGCACAGGGTTTTTTCTGCTCTTCCTTTCTGGAAAGGAAACAGACATGAAATATTGCCTGCTCTTGCCATCCAGAATGAACTGTTCTGTTCCAATCTACCAACCACTTAATCTAGCCAGGCCTGTTGAGATATCGTGTCCATATTCCGTAAAATATTGTTATCCATTGCTTATTTTTTATCACTGTACAAGCCATTGTTGTGACTGTGTGCATGCTGTGGCTTTCTTTGTAGGTTTATGAGATCCTGAATTCTGCAGAGCTTATCTGTCTGTTGAGGTCTGTCTCAATCCCCAGCACATCCACAGCAGAGTGCATGGTAGCTGCCAATCAAAGCTGCAGGAAGGCAGGAGTCTGGATAGGCAATGGGAACACAGAAAAAGCACAGCTTTCATTTATTAACCTGAATACAGATGGACATACTTTTGAGGTATGTGGGAAAGCTGCCATTTATTCTATTTTTTTCTGGCACCCAGATGTATTTCAAAAGCACAATATCACTTCTGGAAAGCTAAGCTTTGAGAGAACAAAGCTCATGAGTGAGTCATCATTGCATCCATGAAATAAACCAGAAAAGCAGTTGCTTTTTCCTCTTTTCCTGCCATCCAGCCAGAACTTTCTCCTAATACTGTCTTTGCACTACTGGTTGACTTTCCTCCACTCAGATGGAAGCCATTTCTAGCATGGAGGCCACAAAAAGGAGTAGCAGTTAAGCAACCCATCATATCTCTACCTCCCACAATAATCCAGGGAGTCTCTTAATGATTCCTCACTTCCCATGAATGCCATCTCCTTGTGCCACTTTGGGTGATGCCCTCCAGTTCTTTTAATTTGGTTTTGTACATCTCAGTCCCATCAGAAAAGGGGAAAGGTTTTACCTAGGCTTGATTTGCTGTGATGAACATGCGTGCCAGATTTGAGCATGACTCATCATCAGAGTTGTTTAAGTTCTATTTCCATCTGCCATCTGTTGACCATGATACATCTGAATTGGTAGCTTTGGTATAAATTACATGGGTTATTTTTTTTAAACTAAAAAGAGAAAAAGAAAAACTCAGCCTGTACTTTTACTGTTAGCAATTAAACTGAATGTATATTGCAGTCTAGTTCCATTTGCTTAATTCCCTGATGGCTGTGAGTCCTTGATTAGAATAGAGAGAATATTTTTTTTCAGAATTCAGCTGAGGGATTTTCCTGTGTACTGCTTGAGGAGTCCTTCCCAGCACTTTGAAATGTCACCGTTGAAAATGTATTCTGCTTACAGGAAATCAGATTTCTGAAAGGGGAGGTTAGGCCTTGGGTCTCTCCAGGGTCCAAGTAGCATTTATCGTTACTAAAATCATGACCAGGTTGTTTTTCTTCTTTTTTTCTGACTCAGGATATTGCAGATAGTAAAATTTTAAGTTTGGCCTTAGTGACTCTTCCTACTGAGAAAGAAAACTGGATTGTAGCAGGAACCCAGTCTGGTTCTCTCTGGGCCGTTAACACTGAAGATGAAACAAGAAGGCATCGTCTGCAGAAAATGTCAGATTCCATCACTTGTTTATACTGCAATTCTCTTTCAAAGCAAAGGTATAAATGAATTTTAAATATTTTGAATTACATTACAGAGATGTTCAGAAAATGACATCTGTAAACTGTGCTGCTTTGCTTATTTGGTCTGTGTTTTCACTTAATTTTGCACTGGGGACTAAATTCCTGCTCACAGGGTTTGTGTTTGCTTTTACTGTTCAATTGAATACGTGAAATAGTAGAGACTTCTTATGTGATTAAGACATTTCTAGAATTCATTGTTTTATTTTATTTCAGCAAACAGAAGAATTTCTTCTTGGTAGGCACAGCTGATGGCAGACTGGCAGTTTTTGAAGACAGAGCAGTAAAGGTAGGTGTGTTCTTTGCTGTCTGTTCTACAAAGCGCTATCAGTAATATCTAAAGCAACTACCAAGAGGAGCTTTATTTTATGCCACTTCTTTTTTAATTACTTCTCTAAAGCTAAAAATAATTTTCTACTGCAGTCTTAGAGGAACTGCACATGTTTTACAAAATCTGTTTTTAACAGTAGAGTTAAGAGGCAAAAAATTCCTTTGAAAGGCCTTGCAGAGTAGCTAGAGACTGACATAAATGGTCATTATTAAGAACATTCTAACAGTTTTAATCTCCTTTATTTATTGCTGTTATAGCTCCTTTTTCTTGTCATTTGATAAATTTTCATAGAACAGCTATGTTCAAAAAGAAAATATTGTTGCGGGTTTCTGTAGGTCAGAGTTCTCACAGAACAGACAAATACTGGGAGCTGTTTATATCAGCTGGTTCCTGAGGGTTAGCTCCTGACCATGTGCAGTTTAAAGCAGTGATGGAGCTGCAGTGCCTTGCAGAACTAGAATATGGTCCAGTGTGGGATGTCTGCAGAGAATGAGACTTTCCATCCAGTCCTTTAACTGTTCTAGGGCTTGCAGGAAGTGTCGGTCCCTGCTCTATCCTGTTTCCACTCACACAGGCTGTTTCCTGTGGGAATATGGTGCTTTTCAGTCTGTAGCATTCTGGAAATGTTCTGAACCATAATGGCTCAGAAAATCTGTATGCGTATATTTAATTCAGGAGGCTGTGTGGCCTTGTTTTAACAGTTTCTAAGTGCCTGCATCCTCCTTGCTTCTAATGCCTATTTTTTTTATTGCAGTGTAAGGGCGCTACACCTTTGAAAATACTAACTATAGGAAATGTTAGTACACCACTGATGTGCTTAAATGAATCCTCATGCTTATCTGAAAAAAATGTAATCTGGGGAGGCTGTGGAACAAAAATCATTGCCTTAACTAGTGACTTCTCTGTTCAAAAGCTCATTGAAACAAAGACAAGTCAACTGTAAGTTTTTCTTATGTGATGTTACTTGGCACTTTTGTTGTTTCCATGAAAGATCTCTGACAGAACTTTGATGTAATGTCTTGTTCTAGAGCTCATTCTTTGACTTTACTTGTTTCTGTTCTTTTCGTTCCATAATACAGATGGAATATCAGTGAGTAGTGTTGAAAGTATTTGTTGCTGCTTTTAAACAAGGGTTATCCATTTTTACTCTATAAAGGATTTATGAAGTCAGTATCTATTCAGAAAATGTATTAATGCAAGTGTTCAGTTTTTCTTCTCTAATTGCATTAGTCTAGGCCTTGTTTACATTATTTAGAACTGTGCATACATACTTAGCATAGTATTTGTCCTTCCATGTCTGTCAGTATGATATGTGTGGATATCTTTGCCCTATATATATTTAATCATGTATGATTGCTGACTTCTCACTATTTAGAAATTATTGATTGATATTTTTTGACTATTTGATATAATTCTCACATAGACAAATCCTGCTTTGAAGTTAAGGGGAGTTTTTCCTGAGCAGGGAAAACAGTGTTTGATGAGAAAGATTTATTAATAGCCTTTGAACATTAATGCACCTCCAAGAATATCGTCAGTCCAACTCTGTTACTGTGAGAATTGCTGTTGAACTGTAGGAAGCAGAGCCTTTCAGTTGTACCTTAGCCCAGTTCGGTTTTAAGGCTGAATGATTTTGCAAGAGCCCACACATAGTAGTCAAGTTAGTCTACAAGGTATTTTCTGTGTGTCTAACTGGGGTTCTCTCTCCTAGGTTCTGTCATAATGCTTACAGTGATGCAAACATTATTTCAATTGCAATAGACAAATCCATCTACTTGGCAAAGAAAAACAGCCATTTTGTGGAAATCTGGGACAAGAAGTCAGAAAAACTTTCTGAACTAATTGACTGTGCACATTTTCTTAAGTAAGTGTTTCATTTTAGATTGTTGACCTGATGCATAGAAAGCTGAATATCAGATTGCCTTCTGTAGCATGGTACCTTAACCTGACAGAGGTAAGGGATTTGCCCAGCCCTTTGGGAAAATGTGGATTTCCTTTCCTCTCGTTTGGCCCAGAACTTGAGGCTATTCCATGCAGAATCCCAGTTTTTTAAAACCCTTATGTTTCACAATTTCTCTGATGTCAAGACTTGTTTAACTCAAGAAATAAGAAAGTCTTTTGCTGGCCTTCAGGTACCAATGCTTTTGCATCCAGTTACTTCCTGCATCCCCTGATTCTCTCTCCAGAGCACAGATTCAGTAGGAGATCAGAGTTTTATTAACAGCAACAGTGATTTTCATTTGCATTTAAGTTGTTCCTCTCCCTTAATATGCCACATCCATTTATTTTTATGGTGAGGTTAGGAGCAGTTGTAGGTGTGCTCTTCCCACTCTGCAGTGACAACCTCCTGCAGATTGGAAGTGAAGGCCTCCTCTTTAAAGGCCTTCTGAAGCAGACCAGCTGGCTCTTAGACATGCAGTAGTTTTCATCCCATTTTGTTAGTATGAGATTTTTGTGGCTTGTCTTGATGAATGACTGTTTAAAAGACTGGTATTGAGAGAGTTGTTTTATTAGTTGTGGAGTAGTGTGCCACCAGATTTCAATGCAAATTCTCTCCGTACTTGTAGGAACAAAGTGGAAAAACTAAATAAGGAATCAAAACATAAACTGGCATATTCTGGAAGAGTGAAGACAATTTGCTTGCAGAAAAATACTGCACTGTGGATAGGGACAGGAGGAGGACATATCTTGCTGCTTGACTTATCAACACGTCGTCCTGTACGAGTTATAGACAACTTTTGTGATTCTGTTAGAGTCATGGTAACAGCTCAGCTAGGTAAGTAAAACCATCAAATGATGAGTATTTTGAAATCAGTGCCAAGTTTAGGTGTGCTGTGTCCTGTTTGCTGTGGTGTTCTAGGGACAGATCAGCACTATGCGTGAGTTGTTCACTTATTCTATTCCACTGCTGTTGTGTTCAGCCAGTGTCAGACACTCTGGTGTTAGCTGAATCCCAGCAGGCTGAATACCTGTGCCCACATAAAGCAACAGCTCTTCCTTGGCTTGTCACTGCTCAGCACCTGAGCATGCCCCACCTTCACTGCATCCCTGTGCCATCCTTCAGCACAGCTCTCACCATCATCTGTCCCGTAGTCTTCCCTTATGTGTGTCTGCCTGTGTTCTTTCTCCATCTTAAGTGTTACACTTCTGGCTTCTCTCTCTGTGGACCATGTTAGATTTTAATAATTTTTCCTTAATTGGTTATTGCCTAGTTTTCTTCTCCCATCCTTATTCAGGAATGATTCTTTTATATTTGGGTCACGGACAGATCACAGGAAAGCTGGGAAAGTGCTGCACACCTGGACTCAGTGTGTGGGCTTGTAGAGATGTGCTGTTCCTGTCAGGGGCAGTTGTTTTGAGCTGCTGGAGGCAGACAAGTTGTGGGGTTTCAGTGGTAGCCACAAACAGCCAGGATGTAGTTGAGTATGGGGCACTTCTTGGCTCTTGTAACTTCCTTCACATGTCCACTTTCCTGCATGTCTCCCAAAAATAGTCAAGGCCACATCAGCTCAAGTTCATGGTACTGCAGTGGTGAATACACTCGAAATATACATTATTTAAAAAATTACTTTGTGGCACAACATGTGGATTCCCATCACTTTACACTCAGTTTTGAAAACAACTCCAGATTTTCTTGTCAGTGGATTTAAAGTGTGTTTGCTATCAAAACCAAAAAAGACACTGTATCATTGTGGATTCAAAGCAAATATTTCAGTTGCAGGCTATGGATGTTTCCTCATTACCATCATGAACTTACTCCAGGGCTGTTTTTTCCCTTCTGCCACCAGAAGAATCCATAGACTATGGTTAGCTCATAGTGCTGGCAGTGTTGTGTGAGTTAAAAAAAACTCCATCTTCTTCCGACTTGTCTTTGCCTGACACAGCAAGTTGGTACAGTCTGTTCAGTCCTCAGCTGTTAATGGTGCCTGCTATGCCACAGTGTTTTCAGTCCATCTGGTCCTGACGGCTACAGTGTTAGTATTATAAAGGGACATTTTATTTTTAGCATTTTTTAAATAATAGTTACTATGAAAACATAATTTCTGCCTCACTTATTACTGTCACTGATAGGGAAAGTTTATTGTGTAGAATAGGACAGTGTGATTTAAAAACCTTCAGTCACCTCAACATTTTTAATCAAAGTTTTATATATAGAAAAAAAGTAATATTCAGGAGAAAGAGTTTAGCTGTGTTTGCACAAATCTCAAGAATGGCAAATAAGATTGATATATGCAGTTTGATGTGTAGTTTTTCCCTTTGATCATCGTTTCACAGCAATTATTTATAAGGGCTGGGTTTTTTTCCAAAATTCAAGGACTTGGTTTCTACTGAGATTTTCACAGAATCCATGAAAATGGCACTGAGACTGCTGAGCAGTTCTTCAACAGAACCACATTGCTTCTGTGAAATAAGAGAAGATAAAGGGAAATATTTTTGTATGAAATAGTTTCATTTAAGATTAAAATATATAATGTCAATTAGATAAAACTATTTCAGAAAAAAAGATTTCCAGACTTTGAGACATTATCTCTGTTTCATATATGAATATAATACTGTTTCCACTTCCACCTAACACATTGATGTTTAATAGACATGAGACTTCCCACAGAGAATAATTTATATGTAAATCTGTAGTTCAGTCTGCAAGTGCAAATTTAGATTTCTATATAGTAAGACAGGACGCAAGTCTAAATAAAAAACATTATACTTACATTCCAATCACTTTTGTAAGGAGTAGGGATAGGACTGGTTGCAGAAAAAAAATTAATGAAAAATCTCACTATGGAGGATGTGTATGGTTCCCATCATCCCTTGTCTACTATAATCAGATTTACATCAGCCTTATAGGAGAATATACTGCCAATCTCCACAGAGCAGGGAAAATCTCTACCTTGCAGAGGTCCTGGGGGACCCACTAGAAAACTTCTAAGGCTGGCTTTTGCAGTTAAGCCATAGTCAAGTCGATTTATACCCGAGAAACTGATCCCCTCCTCAACTTTTCCCTGGGAGAGTAAGACTTCATGTATGAAGAGGTGTGGGGTGCAGGGCTGCAGCTGGGGTGTCTGCAGAGTGGGGGCTGCTCCTTCCCTGGCCTCATCCATGACCCAATACACAGGTTGAGTCCTGTATTCCTCTACGGGCTTAAAGCCAAGGGCTCCCCGCCCTCATCTTCCTGCCAGTAGGAATAGGGAACTGCTGTGGCAGGAGAACATGTAACAGCTTCTGTCCCTCTTTGCAAGACATTTATAAACATGCCTTGTTGGAAAGAAGCAGGAGCTGGCACATTCTATTTATCTCTTTGTGATCCAGCCACTCCAGTCATCCTAATCTTTCTTTTGCATTATTCAGTAGGCACCTTCTTATGATCCATCCTCTATTTCCACTTCCCTGCTAACTCCCACCTACATGCCATCATTAGTTCAGATTGTTTTTACTCAGTTTGTGTCATATTTCCTTGATTCGTTCTTTTCATAACCACTCTGATGACTGGTGCTTTCTGCTGTGCCCTGGGACTTCACTTGCAGCCTGTCCCTCTGCTGTGACATCTGTTTGCTGTGACTCTGCTACCACTGCCTGTGCTGTATAATAGGGTGCTTTGTTCTTGGGCTTGTTCAGCAGGCTGGTCGGCCGATCCCGTGCTTGTGCCTTGGAACTGACATTAAATGGAGATGTGAACTATATTGTCTTCATGTCTGCGTTTGTCATGGCTCATGATTTTGAATACAGGGCCCAGTTGACTGAACTCTGCTTTCTCTCCTCTTAGCGCCATGATGCCATCTACTCTTTCTGTGCTTACATTACAAAATTCCCATTAAAATTAAGATTTGACATTTTGTTTCTTTGAAAAAGGGAGTCTCAAGAATGCGGTCCTAGTTTTGGGATATTGCTATAAAAGTGACACCGAAGACAACAAATATCACAAAGGTACCTGAACTGTGTTTTATTAACTTGTATTATTAGGGGAGTAGACACTATTGTGCTTGACTGCCCACTGAGAGTAGAGAGTTGATGGTCATCATTTGACATCATTTTATTGAAACATCATTCGTTTTTTTCTTTTGCATATCTGGGCTCCATACAAACCAACAGTAACTTCCATAAATGGATCAAAGGAAGCCACTGTCTAAGCATATAATGTAGTTTGTTTGGAAACTATTTGGAGAGTAAATATCATTGTCTAATTTGGAATGTATCAAATGGATTTCCAGAAGGGTCTATGCCAGATCAGGAACTCTCAGTGTTTTCATGACTGTGGATGAAAGAATAATGATTTGCAGACAATTCTCAGCTAAGACACAAGCTCACTGGAGGGCAGGATTAGGACTCAAAGTGACCTTGACAAATAGAACAAATGGTCTGGAAGGAAATAGGATACAATTCAGCAAGGACAAATGCAAGACCTTTTAGTTAATTAGGAATGATCCGTTGTACCAACATGAGGAAATGATCAGCTTAAACAGCAGTTCTGCAGAAAAAGGGTTATAATTGATCGGAGGCTGATCATGAGTCACCCATGTCAGGTGGCTGCAGAAGAGGCAAACACCACTGTCACACCAATTAAAAAGTGCTGTCTGTAAGACAAGCTAATTCTTACATTCTGCTCAGTGCTAAGATGGCCTCTGCTGGAGGAGCATATCCATTTGGGACATCGCTGAATGAGCTGAACTATTAAGAATAGTCCAGAGGAGAGAAATGCAACCTGTGAGGAAATGCTGCAGGAAGTTAAGTTGGTTAATACAAATAAAACTTAGAGAGGACATGATAATAGGCTTCAAATATATAAATAACGAGCAAGGGAATAAAGGCTTTTACATATTCCCTGTGGAAGATAAGGACTAACCAGTTTCTGTTATAGCACACGAGATTTAGGTCAGACATCAGTAAAACCTTCCTGACAATTAGGATCGTGAAGTGCTGGAAGACAGAAAAACTCCATCTTTGGATTTTTCTAAGAACAGTTACCGCTGGTGCTCTGATCAATGCTCTTCTTTGCCTTTATCTCATCCCAGTTTCAGTTACTCCTAAAAATGTGGCAATGATAGTATAAAGTTAAGGGTGGCAAGTGTAGATGAGATGAACTGACTGAAATAAAGTAAGAGTCAAACGTAGGGCACTGCTATGGTATTCTGCAATTTCTGTTACCATAAGAACACTTACTGCCTTTTTGGCATGTTTTTTTTACTTAAGAGGGACATGAATTATGGAGAGTAATCAGAGACTCCCAGAATCCTTGGGGCCATAGCTTGTGAGCCCCTGCTCATGCAGGTGTCCTCAATTATTCCTATTCCATTAAAAGTAGTGTGAATTCTTCATGAATAAAGAGTTGTTTGCATGATTGGAGACAGAAGAAGTGACCTTTTCTTAGTATATTCACTAGCTTATGAAATCAGTTTTTAGTTTACAGTGAATGGGTTTGGAGTCTTGTAAGCATTTAGGAAATACCTGCTTGGGAAAAGAGAGGTGAAATTTTATGCAGGCACCTCAGTACAGCTCCATTAACTGTAGCTCAGGTCACTGCCTTATGGCCAACAGGCACCCAAAATGGTTTTTCAAGTACTTTTAAATGGGGTACTCTAAATTTAGGAACTGGAATCCAAACCATATGCAAGTACAAACAGCTTGTAACCTCTAACTGCATTACCTCACACATGAAGTGTCAGATAACTTGTCTTCCGGGTCCTAAAGATCCTGCTTCCATGAGTGAATTTACAAGTGATTAAAAATAAGCAGATAAGTAAAACCACTTCTAATTATGCAATAATTAATCTCTGTTGCAGTTTTCAAATTTTCTTCATTTTTTTCCCCAGAGTTACAATCCTGTGTGTCAGTGTGGGACATTAACCTGCCCCATGAAGTCCAAAACCTGAAAAAACATACAGAAATGAGACAGGAATTAGCAGAAAAAATGAAAAGCTTTTCTTTGGACTGAACAGTCACCCTGCAAGTGCCATACTCTCTTCTACTCTTCCATGCTAACATACTGTGCAATATTTACAACTTCTTCTTGCTGTTGTTTTTAACTAAAACCAGGAAGAAAATTGCCATGAGTGTATTCATAGCATACCAAGAAGAAAGAAGTTATTTGTGCTATTTGAAAGGACAGAAAACTGTTGATAATTTCTGAATCTAAAATGTTGTGCATCCATTGTTTACTTGTGAAGTTCTGCTCTCAGCAGCTATGGCTCACCTTCATTATAATGTTGTTCATCCGGTTTTTGATCCCAGTTAAAGTTTGAAAAAGCCAGGAGACTAAAAATGGCTCTAATTTACTTCATTATCTCTACTGAGTTGACACTCTAATAAGATGCAAAATTTAAGCCCTCTGTGTGTTAACTGCAGTTTGCATGGATGAGTTTGCTCTTAGGATGTTTTAGTAATAAGTCAGAGTTCATGACCATGAGTGTATGAAAAAAACATTATATTTTATCTAATAGCAGTGTTTAAAGGAATATATAATGACTACCTTACTCTTTGAAAAACAACAGGCAGAATAGTCTTGGTTTCTTCCATGAATAATTGACCTTTTTTTTCATTATGACCAAAAGAAACCCTCATTGTGCTACAGTAACAAAATGGCTCAGAATTGAAATACACCGACAGGCTTCTGCAGGTCGGTTTCCTCTTGCAGTACAGCAGTCTGCCTGGTTCTAGTTGTAGTCACACTGCTGGGAACATTGCCGTTCACAGAGATCTCTTGTGCGGCTCACTTGGAAAAGCAAAGACAAAGCACGAGGTGAAAGCTCTGATCTAAATGCTGCTCTGACTTGTGCTGCACAGAGAGCAGCATCCTCTGCCAACAGACCACCAGCTCCTGGTGCAACTCGCTCCCTCGCTTACCTCAATCTAAAAAAGAAGACAAACTTCCACTTTGGTATTTCTAACATGCAAAGTTTCCACTTATTAATTCTTGGTTTAATTTATATGGTTATTTTGGGGGTAATTAGTGGGAACTTGAGGAGTGTAAGAAGCAACTGCCTTTTGCAAATTTGTTGCCACAAGTCCAAGCTGGTGCTGACAGCCCGCACTGACCTGCCCTACGAAAGTGCCTTATTCTGTCCCTCTGAAGACAGACATCAGTTTCTTTTTTAGATACCAAAAGAATCTACAGGGTGCTCCTGAAATCTCAGGGAGTGGAGGAGCTATTCCCGGAGTCTCTGGAGCTGAAGAAGGTTGAGCAACCAAAAAGTTCTCAGTTTTATTTTTTGGATTAAATTACATACTGGGACAATAGCATTTCTTGAGTCCAACTCTACCACTGTTCTATTTTCTGCCATTTTTGGAGTGCATACAGATATGCATCCCTGTTTTTATGTATTATTGTAATCTGCATACTGAGAATAATTTGCTATTTATATGAGATTTTATAACTCAGAAAGTATATATATTATAATGAAGAGGTGTTTTTTTTTAAAGAGTATATGCATTCTGATTAAGTATATTTAAAAGTCATTTTGAAATGTAAGCCTTAAACATTTTTATTAAAACTGTGCTTTGTTAATAACCTAAGTCTACTTTCTCATCACTGAATTTTCAAGGAAGAACTTTTATGGCATTTAATTCCTTCAGGGTGATGCAACATTAGGTGGTATTGACACAGCTGCATTCACACTTGTGCTCTGACTTACAGCACGTGTCTTGAGCCCTTTTCCCTTCCCCCATTTGTCTTCTACCTGGTGTTCCACGTTGCCTTTTCCCAGAGGGGGAGGTGACCTGGAGGCAGTACTGTCCCTGTGGTCATTCCTCACCTCTCCGAGACTCTGGATAAGAATGATCTGAATCAGGACAGGTATTTGGTATTACAAGTCTTAAAAAAGACAAACAAAGGAGAGTGAGGAGCTCCTTGCAAACCTGACTCAACTGGCCACTGTTGAATTATCCATGGTGGAAGACGAAAATTCTGTCATGGGTGATAACCCATGGGCACTGTTTAACAACACAGCACTCATTCACATGGAGCACAGTGATCCAGCTGCACCCTCGCCAGATACTTTTTAGTACTGGAAGAAAGTATTTAGAGAATGTCTCATGGTGGTGCTTCCTGCTAGAAGTGCTCGGGGCCTGGCATCCCCTTCCCAGCTGGGACCTGCCACCAAGGGGAACAACAGCACCACTGAACTCTGTGCTATAAGCAAACCTTTTCCCAAAAACATCTCTGCTGACAAACTATAAAGAACAAGGAAAAAAAATCCATAACTTTGTGTTCACTCTGGGTTTAGTGGAGCTGTTTGGAAACCAGGACAAGCTCTATCAGATGCAGCTTCCTGTATACTTAGGATAACATCCAGCACCTGAAAAGAGAGATAGCCCTTATTTCAAAAAGGGCCTGTTGGCTGATGGGAATCAAGCCTGTGGTGTGGCTGTGACAGAACACCTGAGCTGGGACAGGTGAGTAACCCTCTATTTCTTGGTGCAGCTAAAGAGTTCTGGGGCTTAAACCTAAAGACACAGAGACAAACTCTAGAGTGAGTTGAATGCTTGATTTAGCAACCAGGGGTTTTTTTTGTTTGCTTTAAAGTACTCTTTCCCTCCCGTGTTACTGACTTTAATTAGAGCCAATCTTTTTTATTGGTTGCTTGGCCTCACAAATTACATATGCAGATGCATCTGTTCATTAATTTTAACCTCATTTCTTTTACAAGCAGTTCCAGTGTAAGCAAGTTACACAGCCTGATTTAATGGACTCTCTGTATTATATCCTGGCATTCCTCTTACTCTGAAATCTAATACTGCCTCTTGCATCCTATATGATTACCCTATTACTTCCTCATGCACCACTTTGGGACAAAACTGGGTCACATAAGGGAAGAGAGAGAATGAGGCCTCTTAAGTGGGGTTTGATCCCCAAACACGGGCATTTGTCATTACTGCCACTTACCATCCCCATCCACCTGCAGCAAGACAAATAATCCACTTTACAATGAACACTTCACATAGCAGAGACATAGACAGTAATAAGGGGAAAGAATGAGTCTTGGTGAATGAGGAAAAGACAGTGACAGTCATATTTTTCTGTATTAGTCTTTAAAGCACAAAAGCATATGAACAATTCCTCTTCTCACTGATTTTTCTGCTAAGCCATTCATTAAAAGAAATCTGAAAACAGCTTCCCTTACCTGCCTCAAGTGAACCAAATTTCTGATCAGAAGCATCAGTTGTTATTTGTGTCTTAGTTCTTCATCCGTATTATGAACTCATCCCAGGACTGTATTGACCTGCACAGTCTCTTATATTTTTATTTTTTTTAAGTATGCATGTATCTTTGTAACAATTAATTTATATATACAAAGTGGCATAATCACATAAAAATGGAGGATCATTGCATATCTGTATTTTACAATTAATGATTTTAAAAGGAAAAAAATCACAAGATGTATTATTGTATTAGCAAAGGGAAACCTCATTAAGCAAAACTTTACAAGTGAACCCCAGTGAAATTTCTAGCAGGAATCTTTCAGCTTTGTGGACATTCTTTATCTGTGAGCTGTGCAGGCACTGTGTGAGGGCAGCTCTCTCTCAATCTGTGGGCATCTCAGTAAGACTCCTCAATACCTCCACTAGTTTTTGTTCAATGAAGTAGCAGAATTACAAGAATGATCAAACTGTGAAACAATTTTTGCACTGACCTTATGCTAACTGGTACCTACCTTTTAGATGGGTTATCTGGACTGAAATTATTTTTTTAGAAGTTATTAAAACATATTATACACTAGTATATCTATGTAAAAATAGAATTTTTTTAAAATTATCCCAATTCTATTAAATCAAGATTAAGGTAAAAAAAGCGCGCAAAGGCCTTTTATTTTTATCTTACCTGGTGTGTTGCTTTGCTCTTCCTGCTGCCAGAGGTTTGTTAAGCCCTGCAGTCAGTCCCTATCAAGGCTGTCACTAATTAGTGAGGGGAGACTTAAAAATTGATGTGCTGTCTCTGGTGTGTGTGATTATTGACTTCACTTCCCCAGTGGTCCATTAGTGTCACTGACCTGAAAACTTAGGGTGGATGGAAGAGAGGAAAGAAACTAAAATCTTCTGTGGCAATTTCAGTATTTTCCTTTTTCTGAACCACTTTTTCCATGCCTTTTGCAGTGCTTTGACTCTGCTACCTCTTGGCGCTGCCGGCCATGCTTTTCCCTGTGCCTGCTCTTGGCTCTGGCTCCTGCTGACATTGGGGGGCCCCAGATGGCTTTGTGCTGCCCCACAAATCCCCCGCAGGGCTGTTGGGGCAGGGATGGCCACACAGTGCCTGGTCCCGAACGAAGGACACCAGGCAGGAGCAGCAGGGTAGCAGTGGCACAGGCCTGCGTGGCAGAATCCCCTCCAGGGACACGGGGCTGCATCCCAGCAGGTGCTTCCAGCTTCTCCTGCCATCACCTGCCCTGCCAGGAGCACCCCAGGGTGCACAGCACCATCCTGCCATGAGCACACAGTGTACCAGGACAGCCCTTCCTTTGGAAAGCAATTCCTAGAGTGGCAGCGGAAACACCTGGCTCTTTTTACTGTAAATACACTAAGGTTAGGTCAGTGATTCTCAGTTCTGCTTTTCCTTGCCTTGACATCTCTGCAATTGCCTTGAAAGCATCTGTTTTCTGCGGAGCTGCAAGAAACATCCACCCCCGCCACCACCTGCCAGGCTTCTGGGCTCTGCAATTTGGACTTTAAATCAACTGGGCTATGGCCGAGGCTCAGAAACATCAATTTCACACCAGTATCCTCAGAGGTCACAATAAATAAATTTTTTAAAAATGCTGCAGAACTGCTCTTGGAGTACAAGCCCTTGCAAAAGCAGCAGTAGCGTTTGCAGCTTGCCATGCGCAAGGCAGGGAAGACCAAAAGCCCATCTGCTCCCGCTGTGGTGAGGTTGGCCATGTAAAAAAAGGTATTGCCTCTCTCCGCAAGCCTCCACAGACTGCTACGGTGACAACTCCTGCATCAGTCCAACGCTGTCACGTTCAGGCAAAATTCAAAGGGTGCTGTTAAATCGTGTACGCACAGTAAAGGTTTAATGAGTTTCCTGTTATTCCAATTAAGTTCAGAATTTGCAAAGGGAGTTTCTAAACTTTAAGCAGAGGTCCCCACTAGAGCCCACTCTCCTAGCTGAGGCAGAGCAGCAGCAGCCCCTGAGGGACAGGGAGCTCGGGCCACCCAGCCCTGTGCAGCAGCCCTGCTCCCTTTTGTGAGCATTTATGCCACAGCTGTTTACACTCCATTTTAATACCCAACCACAGCCAGGGAATGAAGCTTCGGTAAATAGCAATTTTCAAATAGCATCCATGTGTCAGAACTCACCTCCTCCCGATTTTTTTTTCTTTTCCAGAATAGCTGTATGTGCTGAGCACTCTGCAACTAGAAAATTCCACAGCAAAACACACTCCCACCTAGTAATTACTGGAAAATTTGCAAGAGAAAAAAATCCAACAACCCCAAAACCATTCACTTCCCTTTTTAGAGCTAAACACAGAAAAGGACACGAACACCTGTGCTCTGCGGGGGCTCACAGTAGCTGGTGCACAGCAACCACTTTTTCTGCTGGAAGAGTCTGAAATCCCCTTTTCTGGAGCTGGGGATGGAAATAGGGTGGGGGAGGCTTTTTGGCTTGATACGGTCAGAGGAGCACAGGGCCTGTGCTCAGAGAAGCATCCGTGACAGCTCCAGTGTGTGATGGCACAGGCGTAGCAACCAGGAGTTCTGCTCATCCTCAGCCTGCTCAGCATCTGTTTGCCATGGCCTCTTGTCCCCATGCCACAGCAGGGTCCTCCTGACCTCAACTCAGTCTAGCTTTCTGTTTTTCACACCTCAAATTGCTGGTCCTGGAACTCTGAACATTTCTATTTATATACACACAACAAAAGCAAAAAGCCCCCAAACCAAGCCACAATGAGATTTTGCTAAAATTCTGGTAGGTGGAAGCCACAGAGAGATGCACATTCTCAGAGCGTGCCCTCAGCTCTCCCCCATGGGAGGCTGCACCACCCAGCCTTGAAGGTTCCTGTTTTCATGAATTTATGGACCAGCTCTTAGAAAACTCCTCTGGAAGACAAAGGTCACAGTGCCTTTCTCCTGGGCCAGCAGCAACCAGAAATACTTTGGAAGAGACACTAAGTCACATCACAAGGAAAAGAGGAAGCATTTCATATCCATAGGATATAGCATTACATATTTAACTAAGCCAGCTGAAATGAAGGCAGGGCTTTTTGAAGCATTAACTCCTAAACATTAACTATACATGCAGGCACAGACATTTTCTCTAAACAAGAGACTGCCCCCAAGGCCAAGTACTAAACACCTTCTGCATTAACNACAAGAAGTAACTTTGCACCAATCTGAGTAAGCAAAGCCTAAGCAGTAAACCTCCCACACCCCCACCTTCTGGGTGCCTTTTAAAAACACAGATCTTTGCAAGTGTCCCCAGGCAAGCTGTTCTCATTTTCTATCGTCCCAGAAAAAAAAGCTGCAGCACTTGGCTACCTCTGAAGAAACAGAGAGCAGAGAGCTTTAGTATTATCAAAACCACTGGAGATGTGACCAAGGTAATCACATCCCTCCACTGTGTCGGTACACAAAACATCCTCAGCACGGGATCTTCTCACAGAGAACCCGAGAGCAAAACGATGAGGCACAGCTGTCTCCCTGACCTTGGTTTTGTCTGTACAGTTAATCACAGCTGCACTTATACACCAAATATGTATATGCCTCTGACTACAACTACACCGACTACTTAGGGCTAGTTTGCCAAATCAGTCCCTGAAAAGCTTAAAAAGATCTTGGGCAGGGCAAGAAGGAAAATCCTTGCCTGGCTCCATGCAGGACTGACTCCACTGGCACAGTTCCCTGTCCCACCACGGTGATTTTACAATGCTGTGTGATTCTGGCTCGCAGGCAATGGAGCCAAGGATGGTCTATTCTGTTAAAAACATGGACTGATGTTTGCCCTTGAGCCATAAAACCAACAGTCACTCCAGCAATACCCATTCCCATCCCCTCCCCACCTCCTGGGGCTGGTACCAACCTCCCACAACACTGGGGTGTTGCTCAAGGGACCCGGGTGTCACCCACATTTAGGCACAGCACTCCAGGTCTCCGAGGCAGACAGGGTGACCGTGCTCCTGCTAACACAACCTCTGCGGGGAGAGCAGGGCAGGAGCAGAGCACAACCCAAACCAGCCCAGCGGGCAGCAGGGAAGACTTTTTGGCCAGAAAGACAAGTCAGCAAAAGGCGTGCTATGAACACACATTGTGAAGGTCAAACCTTTCTTCCCCAGTCCCCTCTCTTGTCAACATCATGTAAGAGCAAAGGATAAAAATATATCATTTTGACCATCTTTCCTGACCCAGAAAATAGTATTTTTTAATCTGCTATCCCCCTTTCCGAAAAGACACATCACATCAGTATCTGGGTTTCTGTTTCCCTGGGGACACCCATTCCTTTCATTTTTCCACACTACACTCACTTTTATGCAATATTAATAAATGTAACCAGAGTCCCTACAATAAACTACTATTTTCTCTGGGATACCCCTGCACATGCTGGTTAAGCCAATGACAACACACACTACAAGGGTGAGTGGTACTGCTCTAACCACCAAACCCACCGTGGGGAGAAGTTAAACAGCACAGCAACACAGGGTCAGCTGATCCTGCAGTCACTCTGCAGTGCAGCACCTCCCATCTGGAAGCGGATCCCAAATTTTCTTCCATTAGCAACCAGCCATCACACAGGCTTTGTTCTAGATAAAACAATATGAATACACCACACAAGGATTTCAGACACACCAAGCTGCTTGGCTCTTTTATGTGAGAATAGAAAATAACATTTAAAATTCTGGTACAGAAAGTTAACTGAGATCAGTCTCTCCCATCAGTACAGACTGTTCCAGGCAGGTAAGAAACAAGTGTTAGACAAAGCCCAAAGCAGAACCAGTCCCAGCAGAACTAGGGGAGAAACCTCACAAGTAAATGCTAAAGAGAAATGGGAACCAAAGAGTTCATCAAGTCGCTGAAGTTTTAATAAGTTTTTTAAAAAAAAAAAAAAAAATCACAAAAGAGAAAACCCCAAACCTGGCTGTCATTCCAAGAACTCAGCTTCCTTGAATTTCTTTTTTCAACAGTCAAATTCAACAAAGGTCTTTCCTTATTTCCCACATTTTATTTACTATTTCATTACTGTTTAGGAAGCCCTTCACTTTGCATAGCAAATCAGCTGGGTTATTTACACTACACTCATCACCAAGATCCAAGTGTCCTGTAACATACATTAACAGAAGTCAGCAAAATCTGACAACGCCACAGAGATTTTTATTTTTCTGTAATTAGTCCTCTCAATTATAATATTCATTCCATAAGGCCAGGATCAGCAACATCTCCTAATACATTATTAAATCAGTTTTGCTGAGAAGGAACCATATTATTAATTTTTACACTCATGGAGTAACTGTTCAACCACAGTTGTGTACCAGTAGTTCAGCAGTAACATGATGTTCAGTTTCTCAAAGCACCATCTGCATTAATAACATTCATTATCAGTAGCATATTGACAATATGATATTGCTCTCTTTGTTTAATTTACAAAAAACCTTCATGGACAATAAAGATTAATTCTGCAGAACCCTTCTCATCACCTGTCTGCAGCAATATGATTCAGATTCCCTGAAGTCACCTACTCTCAACTCCACACTCCCTGGCCTAGCAGACCTCCCAACTGCCCTGAACTGGCAGCTTCTCGCTCTTTCCCTCTTCCCCCACCCCATTTCCACAATGTAGATACTCCCATGGCTCACACACCAGCAGCAGGGGTAAAACAAAGCTTCTATCAAAGCAATTTCTTTACCAAGAAAGAGGCATACAAAGATTTTTCTGATCTTTTACTAGGGAGTCTTGCCTTTTACCAAAACTACAGTCAAACACCTTATTTAAAAGCCTTACTCTGAGTAAAAAGCTGTGCATGCTGGAGGGCATTCTCCAAGTCCTTGGGCACTTCCACACCAATGCCAGAAGTGACACTCTCACTGTTGGCACAGCGGATGTGTGGGAACAGGAAGTCCTCTGCTCCACGTTGTTTCATCCACTAAGGAATGGTGGGACTACAGAAAGGCAGCAGCTATGGCCAACATCATGGCTTGGGCTCCACCCTACTCCAAGTTCTCTCTCATACTCCTCTTCTTCAGGATTTTCCAGGACAGTTCCCTACCTGTGTGAGGCATTTCAGCCCTCAGCTCCAGCATTAGCAAAGAACATGAAAACCCAATCCCCCATTTGCACACCTAAGGGAAACCCCAGCTCTACTGCTGTCCCTCTGTGCCTTCCACACATCCCACTTGTTCTCTTTACTCCTTGAGGCCCACAGCCTTCCCAGGCATCACTAAGATGCCTCAGTGGTCAACGGCAGCCACCACGAAGATGTTCAGCTTGACCATGAAAACTGTGTTGGCAGCAACACTTCTTTACTCTCCAGAAGACGGTCCACCTCACTGGTCTCACAACCTCCTATGACTCCACGAGCACTCAGAAAGACAAAAAAATTACACAAATTCTTTTGTTGGTGGTTTTTGTAAAGGCTTTTTTTGCTGCCCATCAGCACTGTCTCAGCATATTGCACAATGTTTCTTTATTATAAAAAAAGTCTTCTGCATTAGGCAGGAAGAAAGAAAGTTTTCTCAGGAGGCTAATGTGCACTATTGTCTGTAATTAGAGGTAAGTGGTTGTTTGTGTGGCCATCAGGAAGTGAGTCCTAGTGGAACAAAAACAAGGTGTTAATGACTTGACCACAAACAGAATCTTCACTTCTTCCCTCAAAACACACATTTCTTTTTTTCTTGGACGCCTTTTACCTGGTCTCTCATACAAAAATTATACAAATCTGGTTGCCTTCCCTCCTCTCTCTCCACTCACACAACCTTGCCAGCTGGTAAAATTCAACCAAATTTGAGAAAAAGGCACAGGTCTCAAAGGCTACCTATAGGCTCAAATGGGAAAAACAAAAGTAAAATACAATCAAGTAGTTGCTAGAGGAGCAATCCTATTAATGCCCAGTAAAGGGCAAGGTGAAGACTGCTCAGCTCTTTCACACTGCTTGGCTGTAGCCTGCAGACTAAAAAGGAGCACACAGGGTGTCTTCTTCAGTCTGCAGGCCAAGCAGAAGTAAATGTGAAACCAAAACCAGCACAGGGACACTGACCAGGCCTGAGAAAATATGGAATAAAAATTAAAAGAATACAGTAAAAATGAAGGAGGCAATGTAGGAGAAAAATAGATTCAGTTGCATTAATTCAGCTTGTTTGAAAACACTTTGCTTCCTTACTTCTTAGGTTTTCTGACCATTTTAAAAAAGCCGTTGAATCTCTGCTCACATGCATGTCAAGGGGAAGGGGTTTATTGCCAACCTCCTAAAAACACCTGAGACCAAGTCCTAAAGCTGACCTTATCATCCATCCTCAGCTGTACCACTTACTTAATACTTAGAGAAAGTTTTCCTTACCGATGTGGATTTGTGAGAGCCCAGCCTGAAACGGCAAAAAATAATTTCTGCTATAAATCTTCCAAGGCCATGTAAAATTCCTGCAATGTCAAACAAGATTCAAATGGTCATCAGTAGTAAAAATGTATTGTTTATGGAAGCATTACAACAAACTCTACACAATACTTACACAGAATACAGTACAGCAAACCCACAAATGAAACACTGGGAAATTACCATAAAAAAGGGAAACATCAAGGGCAGAGGAGAATTCTAGCATTCTGAAAAGCAAAGCTACCCAGTTAAATGTAACTCCCTCTGCCAGCTTTCATGGGTGAAACTACATTCTGTGGGACAGAAACATCTACTTTGAAAGGTAGTTTCGTTCAAGGTCTCTTTACTAAAGCTCTCTTCAAATGAGAGCCAAGAAAAGAAAGAACTTCTGATCAAGACACCCTATTATGTCTTGACTAGTAAGTGAATTGTGCCTTTTCAACATAGTTTATTTTCTTTGAAGGAGCAAATCCTGCAGTACGCTGACATGAAAAATCCTCCCAATTACTTCAGATGGAAACTTTACGTCAACTTTTGTCACTAATTTAACAGTGGATCCCAACTATAGGAAATACACAGAATGTCAGAAGTCAGTATGTGTCTGTATATATATATATATATATATATACACACACACACAGAGATACATCTTTGCTCTTTCAGAAGTAAATTAACTATGCTATAATTACCAGAAAGGAAGCAACAGGCCCTCAGAACACCAGAAATGCCATACTGGGACACTGAAACAGCAGCTTTCATGGCACATCTCAGTGCACACAACTGAGCAACTTCATCTTAAACCTGTTAAGGGTTCAGGACTCCCCTGTAATTTATCTGTAACAATCACCATGAAAAAAAAGACCCAATTCTGATAGCACTTAAGAGTGAAGGCACAGATAATCACCTGTAGTTGAAAAAATTCCCCCAATAATGCCACAGAGCCTCACTAGGAACTGCCAAAAAGGCATATGTTCTTCTGTCACTGTCACCATAAGTGAACTGATATCATATTTCAGGAATATTCCTGACACCCCGTGGCTGCCAGCTGCATGGTTAATTACTCTTTCCTGAAAAAAAAGAGGGAAACACAAATTAGTCACTTGTTATTAGTCACAAGAAAAACAGTCTTACTAGATGTGATAACAAAGAGCCATTTAGTCAGGGTTAGTGATCAACAAAAGACCAAGGAACATGAAGGTAAGTTTGACCAGTACCTTCTAAATGTCAAACATCATTAAGTAAAAGTTTACTTTCCGGGTCACTGGCCTTCTGTGCTGGGTAGCAATGTTCACTATCGTGCTCTGGTGCTTTCTTTGAAGACCTGATCACATGGTCCTTTAAAGAAGGATTTTTATAACTGGATTGGTTTTGGTACCTCTGGGGGTAAGTGCCCCAGTCTTGGTCAAGTTTATGAACTCAGGGGACTGCACTGGTATAACACTGTGCTGCAACTCTTCCTATTTCATCCACTACTATGAATCACATCAGGAAACATTCATGTTGTTGAATAGCCTTAGATATGGCAGTTTCCATGGAAGACGAGGTTGGAAGAGACCTCGAGGATCTTTCTTGGCAAAGGCCTCTTTTCAAAATTTTTGTCAGTTACATCATTTCAGACAACAGTCACACAGCAATAAATACACCTCAGTGAATAAAAACCTTAAATTCACTAGGCCTACCAGACGCTGCAGCCCTGAACAAAGAACTTCCACAGTTTCTTCTCATTTGCCCAAATTCTTAAACCAAAGATTCCAAAGATGAGAGTGCGGCTGCTATAAATACCTACTTTTTAAGAAAGGTTTCAGGAGAAAGTGCCTCAAAACAACCTTAAGCTTCTTTCAAAAGTTTGCTGTCATTTTGTTGTTAGTGAAAGGTGTTGATAAATGCACTGCCAGGGATGTCTGGCTGAAAATACACACAGGCAGCAGAAAAGAACATAATTGACTGAAGACAAACAAACCCAGCCATGTCTAAGCTAATAAGAACAGAGAAGACAAGACAAGCAGGACTGAACAGAAAAGCAATATATCACAGCTTCATTTCATTTGTAGATTTAACACTGTGCTCAAAACCCATGCAGAATATAGTACAAAATAAAAAGCAGAATACTACTTTCAAAAATACAGATTAGGCAACTTCAGTCAGCTAGCAATGACAAAGTATATTGCTTTTTTAGTTACCACAACAAAGTAAAAAGGATGTCAAAATAATGTATCAATAACAATACGAGATCACAAAAACTTTGCAACGGTTAAATAACAAAATGCAGAATGCTTTGGGTATTTGAAAAGCACAACAGTCAGCACTCAAAGAAGGATGAGGAGGCATACTAAGAAGGAAGAGAAGACTGAAGGTAGTTAAACAGAACCTTGCCACGGGCAAGGGACAAAAACCTTTTTTCTGTTTGTTTTTCCCCTGTTGTTTCCCTAAGCCTTATTGGTCTTTTGAGGTCAAATGGTAAAAAAGAGCATGAAGTTAAATAGAATACACAAAATTCCACCCCCAAAAGCAACAGAATTCTTTTTCTGCAAACAATTTCAGTGTGCTTCCAGCTTCTACTGCTGCAGATTCAACTTTTGATTACTAAAAACTGCTGAAAATAACTAAAACCCTGCATCAGATAGCTCAAGTGAAGCCTTGCTAGAATGAAATCTTTAAAACATAGATAAACACAGTACCTCAAACACCAACAACACTGGAGACAATTCTGCCCACGTCTTTCAAACTCTGCTTCCCATCTGCTCACCACTGGCAATTAAACCTCACTGCATTCAACTGCTAGCCATGGCTGTCTGAGCACCTTTTTCCATATCTCCGTACGTGCCTACTCTTATAAAATAAATGCATTAAGATGTTCAGCAAACAGCTGTTCTTCACAGCCTGTTCCAGCTCATCTGCTAGGAATACTTGGTTTCCAAGCTTTACAGGGCTGCTACTGTGCAAGAGCAAACCAGTACACAACACCACTTTACCACCACTATTCCAAGCTTTTCTCCTAAGCAACCTGTGGCTGTTGCAACTTTCACCAAAACAGATCCCCACAAAAAAACGAAGAGACAACTTAGACGGGGCAGTTAACTGACAGTACTATCTTTACAGCAGGAGGAGAAGAAAACTGAATCCAGATGAAAAATTAAAAAAAAAAAAAAAGGAAAAATGTGTAAGAAACTTCTGAATGTCAGTCAACAGCTCGAGGAATGCCTTAGTTGTTGCAGAGATAACACGAAGCAGATTGCTACTCCAGCAGGGGGTGGGAGTATACTGCACTGTGAAATTCCTTTTCAGTCTTCTCTGTAATCCAGCTTTCAGGAGTTTCAGAGCGAACCTTTCCCTTCAGCGGTCTGCATGTCCTAAGTTGAACACCAGGATATCACCTCTATCCTACTTCCCCCATCTACGTATTTTTCAGAAGCAGAGCATGGAATTGTGAGGAAATAAAAAATTCTTCTCCCGTGGAGAACATCACAAGTTGCAGTACAGTGAACTGCCATCCTAATCCCCGAATTTCCTTTCAACCCAAGGCCTTCTTCTCACCTCTTGCTTTATCTGTCATTTTTAGTTAAACTTTTCACAAAGATTTTTTTTCTCTGGCTTTTGAATAAAACATCAAAACCAAGTTCAGTCTCTGAAAATAAGACATGTGACCAGTACACCCAAGGTTTTTTTCCTATTTACAGCAGTCTTTAAAATTAATACTATGCTGCACTAACTACTTCTGTTATGGATTCAGAATTAAAAGCCTCTCCAAACCCAGAAGTGGAAGCACCCTAGTCTCGAGAGTAATTACTTTTGGTGGTTCAACAAAGGCTAAACAAGACAGCTGAGACACTTCCTGTGCAATTAGTTTTTCATACAAACTACCTTTGTTTCTGTTTCTGACACTCCACAACCAAGTTCGTGATATTCATGTGAGTTGCGTTTTTTTGTATGCTTCCCACATGGATAAAAAACTAAAGTTAGATGAAACATTTGTAAAGCTACAAACTAGGTTACAGACCTAACACTCAAAGCATTTCGCCACCACCATTATTCACATCCAGTGAAGTGGAAATTACTGTGTATCTGTTGTTAATTCTAATATCAGACTCCAAGTCTACAGATGCAAAACACTAATGCAAGAAGTTTGCATGTGTCACGAAGCATATATATATTTTACCATCAGAACTGTATGATTTACAGATAAATCTAGTGTACTAGAATGTTCTACAAAGAGTTTCTTCATGCTGGAGGAGTTTTCAAAACCATGGTACAGCCAAGTTTCCATTTTCACATTTGAACTTTTGTTATGAACAACCACTTTTAGATTTTTCTCCCCATGTTTTTTTCTTAATTCTACTTACCCTTTCTGTCACTGAGAATTGATGAGTTTCTGCTGAAATTTTATGTGTATGGAGTTTGGTTGGCACAACTGTGATAAAATATTGGAACATCTGGTTGTCTAGAAGAAAAAACATCTCACTGTTGAATGAAGTACAAAGACCATCTGAGACATTCACAAATAAATCAAAGAAATAATATTAAAATAGTTAATCAGCTAAAGCCATTTACACTAAGGATATTCTTCAAGGAGCCCCAGCACTGCCAAGATTACTTTAGCACCATCTGCACAAACCAAGTTAGTTTCCATGGAAAAGGCATATGTCCCACTTGTATTCAGAGAAATTTACACTTTACCCATGTAATGAAAAGACTCATTAAGGTCAGGCCACTCAAAGCGTCAAATGAAATGCAGATAGCATTTTCCAGGGCACTAGAACAAGCTTCGCACTGTCACATTTTTCATTATATATACACATCTCACAGTGCTCTCAAGAGATTTTACAATACACTGAATCGTATATACAATTCTGGAAGCCCTTTTAAACTGGTATGGTTTTTCTCCTGATTAGGCTTCTAGAGAATTCTTCTAGAGCCATCAGCAGGCTTGTGCTCTGTCTCGGTGCAAGTCCCTAAAAGAACAAACACCAAGAGACTGAAGCAATTTTTTCAACTACACTGAACCATCCTGGCTGTGACAGCCAAGTGACCAACTGGCTTTGAGACAACAGCAGCTGTAGAAGGTGCTGGGGATCACTGCAGGGAATGTCAGTGAGAGGATAAGGCAGGTTATCACTCTCCCATGAGGAAACAAATTGATACACAAACCCATCCTGCAGTAGCCTCACAAAATACACTGTGGAAGGGACAAATCAAATACAGAAACAAAATCCAAGACTCATGGTGCTGTTTTTTAAAATCAGATCAGACTTATTCTTCCCCATTATGACAACAATCAGATCTATGACTCTCCACTCTAACATACTGCTGCAAAACTCTATGCATTATGTTCAGATATACTGTAATTTCAACATAGCCCAAGCTGCAGACCACCTTCAGGGAAACAGCAGAGTACAGCAATGCAGATAATTGAAAAGAAATGCCCATTGCTCACTACCAAATCTAACCTGACACGCTGCTTGTAAATCACAACATTAATGAAAAATAGTAACATTTTGAGTGTAACTACTGGGGAAAAAAAGACAACAAGATGCTTTTTTAAATACACAATACTTACGATCTGATGCAATTTTTTCTGTTCCATCCAAAGGATTAATAATTCCTGGGATAAGTTCTCCAAATGACAAATGATCTATTCTATGGGAGAAGTTATAGGCTGAAAGACAACACAAAGGAATGAAATGTTTTTAAACTCTGAGATTCTGTACTTAGAGAAAAAGATGCACCCATTTCTCACACTGAAATATTTTAAGTAATGTATTTTCCAAACACGTCATTGGATTTGTGCCTCTGACTACATCAGTACATCTACACGCGCTTCAAAGAAAACTCAAATACAAAATATTTAACAAAAAAGTTAAATTTCTCTATAAAAGAGCTCTAAACCAAATTATTACTCTATTTTAAACAACTCTGGAGCTTGGCAGTTATAAATTTCATGACAGGGAATTTCTAGTTGGCCAAACATTATTCTACAATTCAGGTTCTTGTATGCATATAAAAAGGCTAAAATTTCATAAATCAAATTTACAGAGAAAGTATAAGGCAGTTTCCAGGATACTACACTGCCTATTTTTGCAAAGAAATTCAGGATGTCTAAAATTATACAGTTGTGTTAACATAAATTCATGGCCAGACATTTGGAGGTTTAACCAACCCTTACTGGTCTAATCAAGTTAATTTTTTACAGTAAGTCACCTTTTACTCACATTAAGTAAGGTGGCAACACACATTTAGTATCTAGACTCATAATCCAAAAACTAAATTTCTAAGGACAAAGGTCAGAAATTTTTAACCTTATAAAAAGACTTTCCAGGAAATAGGTACTTTGGACTGAAATACAGGAATTTGATACAGTATCTGTGTTAACAAAAAAGTACATCTGAGATTTCTGTAACATTACCTTTACTGTGGAAGGAACCTAAGGATAGTCCTAATAGTGTTATGTGTATGAAAGGAAGTTGCTCCTGAGTCAGATCATTGCACAGACTATTCCTCACTGGTTTTTACAATGCAATTGCACAGCTTGAACATCTTTACAGCAGCAACTTTACATGAATTAGGAGATAGTAGTCTGACTGAAGTGATACATGTTCACATGGAGATGACAGAAGGAACTTACACTCATGGCTTACAAGGGCTGCCAAGTGTGCATGGCCTCGAGGGTGTGGTATTGCCCTAAAGAAAGTAAGATATATTTTATGAATCCACATAGAACTATGCAGAAAAATTACCTTTTCTACTCTATTTCAATAAAGACTTTATCTATGGATATATGTTCATAAGTATAACATACATATGCTTAAATACATGTTATATATATATGTTTTAGGAACTGATACCTATAAAAAGTTAGTATCTCTATATAAAAACCAAATACGACATTTTTATTACTGCCAAGTACAGACAATCTGAACAGTAAAGTACAGCAACCTTGGACTCACAAAACCCCTCTTACACAGAAATTACACAAAATTAGTGTCTTACATTTTTAGAAACACATCAAGTCCCAATGCTAACAGAAGAGTCACCAAGTCTTACTACATAAGAGCTGCAGAACTGCTCCAGCAGCTGACAAAAATTTGACCATATTTGTTTCATGACTAAGCAAGTTAACTGCACTCTGTATTTGCTCCCTGCTAAGAAAGTTTCAGGAGTTTCCACCCTGAAAGACCCTGGAATTCATAATGATTACATTACATGCAACAATGCACTACACTGCATTATTTCAGCAATTTATGAAGAAACCGAACTGTGCCAGAAAAGGTATTACATAGAAAAGATATCACGCATGAGCACAGAAACATTAATAAAAACCAGTCATTAACTCTGAAGTTTAAAACCACAAACACATATATACATACATGCACTATATAGAATGTAGAAGTCAAGGTTTTTTTATTTTCAGGAATTGAACAGAACATACTTGCCCACAGTTATGTGAAAGTTCCCTGCCACTTTATTGACATAGAGATGACCATGAATTCTGCATGCATCTGGAGACTGTAATGAGTTATCTTCCCTGTTTAAACAAAACCAACATTGAGAGTACTTGAGAATATTCACTGTCTAGCAGAAATAACAGCAGTACAGTCAGATTTCTTTTTCCTAGCATAAAGATATAGCATTATCATCTACCTCTCCTTATTACATTCTTCTGAAATTATAGCAGAGATACGGAAGGGAGGGAAACTAGTAAAGGTCAATTTGATGAAATCAATGAGCTTTCATTCATACTTGTATTCAGAGATATGGCCTACAGTGCTGGCTTATGATACCGGAACATGTGAACAGAAAACAGAAGACCATAAGTGTATCTTCCTGCCCTGAGGACTTTTATTTTCTCACTTACTTCTACCAAAAATGGCTCTCTGGGAAAGTTGAATGCTACAATGAACAGAACTAAATGCATTTTGGCCACATTAACAACATTGTAGCAAGAAGAGCTTCCAAACCTTCCTCTCCCCACTCTTAACTGAGATATCCACAACTCAGAACATACTTCCAAATCTGCTCTTTAAAGGGAGATGAAAAACACCCTTTTTTTAAAACACATCTCAAGCATAAATACCATTTCAGATATTGCACTAACAAGTAACAAAGGCTCAGAAGGATTTAATCTGAAGACATCAAGTAAATGAGAAAAAAAAGATTTTTTGAGCTGTCTTCAGGCTCACCTTAGGAAGAAAAAATGTATTTCATTCTCAGACAGGGAGATTACAACACGAAAAGTGTGTATGGCAGTTTTGGTGTTTGCTTTCTTTCATTCAGGGTTTTGGGGGGGGAGGTTTTTTGTGTTATTTCTTTGTTTTTAAGGGGAGAGACTTTTAGCTTTCATTTAGAAAGCGTTTTCCCCTGGCAGAAAAAAAAAATAAAATCACATAGCATCTAGATTCAGGCAGACCAAGCATTCCATGCATTAGTCTCTCAGCATCTGTGGGTAGTTGGACTAAAGTGAAAATAGCAAGGTTTCACCACACAACCTTAACAGTGCTACCTCAGACACAGAAATTTACTAACAAAACACATCTGTACTCAAAGGTTGATTCTTTTATAACTATGAAGCTTTAAATCACAGCTAATTGCAGCACTGCTCTTAAAAGCTGCTGGACAGAAAGACAGTTTAAGAAAAAAGACTCTTATTTAGCATTGCTCTGGCATTACTAACTCCCATTAAGAAGGAAGCATCAGACAAAATGGAATAAAAAATTGTGTGCACATATTTATTTGTGTGTCTGTATCAGGCATACATGTGTACGTATAAGTAAACACACAAAACCTGGAAACTTTCCCCAGGTTGGAAACCCCAGCAGTTTTCATAAAGCAACGGCTTTCCAAACCAAGTATCAAGCATACTATTTTAAAATGCATTAAAAAGCAGTGAAATCTTCTTTTCTTACAACCTTGTCTTCTGGAGGCAGAAGGGGAATCATAACCACAATAAAATGTGAAGTCTAATTAATGGGGAAGGGGGAATAATGACAAAAAATCCGTATTTCTTACCGTGGTGGCAGGGCTGTAGAAGCACTTTTAAATGCACTTTTGAATATCACATCCTGAAGAGAGTGTTCTTCCTGCAGCCTATTCTGGATTAACTGCAGCATCCTAAAGATTAGAGACAAGTGTGAAAGCATGCAACAATAAAACAAAACCTAGCTTCATAATGAATTATTAGCTTCAGCTGGAGGTTGCAAATCAAGAAGTTAGCAAAGTTGATGTAAGTATTAAAGTATTACTTTACTAGAAGTATTAAAGCATAACTTTGAGAATGATGTTCTACAGAGAGCTTAAAGCTCAGGTGTTCACAGCAGTGTGTTACCAAAATACCCAAACTAGCTAGATAAGTTTCAGTTACTCAAATAAGTTTCAGTTCTATTACAAGACTACCAGTATCGGGTACACACAACACCAAACTATTACAGTTTAAGTGATAAACAGTGAGTCAATTCAGTTATACGAAAGACTCAAATTCTTCTGTTTTTGCAAGAATGTGCCCATTTGTTATGACAGTTCAGCTTTGACATTTGTTTTATATGTTTTATATATTTGATCCTATAATTTTAACTACCAGTGAAGCTACCAAGCATTCATTCAGACATATTAGCTGAGTGAGTCCATACATCTTGGCCTGCAACCACATGGCCCAATTCCACAGGTAACTCCAAAGCCAATTTTTTTCTAAAACAGAGGTATCAAATAATGAGAAAAGCAAAGTAACTGTTAGACCCAAGACACAATTGTGTCATGTGACTCTGGTGTACCTCAAAGTCACTTCCAGTACAAATAAAACAAACCATAAGCATGCATCTCAGTGGTTTACCTTTGAAATTCTTTTTGTTGTGGGGTGAGTTCAAATACTACCTGAAATAAAAATAACACAACTAATAAAACACACAGAAAGCTTCCCTTCCATGAAACCCAGTAGAAAACTGGGGTGTGGGAAGGACTGAGGAGTCAGAATCAACCTCACACTTAGTATTACATACTGGAGTTCATGAAAGGACGTTGCACTTCAAATAATACATTTAGTGTTCAAGTACAAAAATTTCTGCCCCTTCTCACCCAGGACCCAGGTTTGCTCATTTGCTTGCATTTGTAACTACAACATCTTTTCTTAAAGCTTTCCCAATTTGAGTCAGCAGTCTCTGCCTTTCACACCTTTGACTAACAGGGTCTAGAAGAAGTAGTGAGCAGCAATTTGATTCAAAGTAATAGACCTGATCTGCATGGGTGTAGTGGGTTGACCCTGGCCAGATTCCAGGGACCCACTAAACGCAAACAGCAGTGAAACAAGCAGAGGAGCAACCTTTGAAAGGCAAGGGTCCAGGTGCAGATTGTTTATTTCTATGGTCATCCCACATCAAGACACCAGACCTGCTATACTTCATCAGCACAAGAGTATCACCAGTAACCTCTGTGCATCAACTTCAGATCTAAGTATTGGTTAACATTCATTTACTCCAGACAATAAATTCAATTGCAATTAATGTTCAAGCGTACCCAGAAGCTATCGCCAAAAGATATCAGATACAGAAAGTTTCCTCTTTCTGAGAGGTTGGAAAAAAAACCCACAAGAAAGCAAACCATCCCAGTAGTGCTTTGCACCAAGAGCATTTTAATTTTTAAATAAAAAAGGAAAGAATCAACTTACTGGCTCATAGATTAGCCCATCTGCAGAGGCAACCATGGTTTCTGCTAAATCCAGAACATCAGCCCCGACATCTATTTTAAACAGGGAGAAATACTAAGTCACACAGACAATCAGAGGCAAACAAAACTTCCAAGTTGAAATGGAGCTTCACAGTACAGTGGTAAACTTCAGTATGTCATTGTTCCTTCAACATGAACTGATGCACAATGACCAAAAACTCTTCAGATCTGCAGTACTTTCTCACTGATGTAACACCTACAGTGATGTTGTATGAACCACACATACAAGCTTTCTAGATCTGCCATGCATAAATATCTTGTCCTGTTTACAAGTACTGAATAGAAACCAAGACTAGTCAAAACAGAGTGTAAAGTTTTGTTTATTTCTACCATAGAATTAATGCAAGGCTTAAGCCAGCCCAAAAAAAAGCAAGTCCTGAAAATCTGCTTGCATTCCTGGTAGAAGTAGTATTTTCTCTCTTTCTTGGTCCAGAACAAGCAAGACCAGTCCATACAAATAATGGTTCACTTCCTAAATGATGTCAAAATAATAGTAAGCACTGCCTTTAAATAGGAAGACATCCCTTGTGTGTTCACAAGGAGGATGAAATTACTTGATGGCTTCAGTATTGTTAAACAGTAGACCAGGTTAATATATCCCAAGGTCATAAATAAATAAAAGTTGTTATAAATTCCTGCTGCTGAGTTGTCTCTCACAATGAGCTTTTAGAATATTCCAGCACTAAAGACTGGAACAACAGATCCTTTTCTTGCTGACAGACAAAGTTCTGTGAGATGCGAATGAGATAGCACAGATAACTTTTCTTCACATCTCTTACCAATTCTTTTAGTGAGTCATAAGCCATCAAGATCTCTACATGCCATCAAGATCAGAGGAAATCGCACTGGTAGAATATTCTGAACAATATCCAACTGTATTTGCAAGCAAATGCACATTCTGAAGAAGTCTTAAAATGTTTCCAAACTTCTACTGATGGAATACTTACATTGACACCTCATGGCAACTGTAACATCAATATTGATTCTTAGTTTACTAGAAAATAAAAAAGACAAAAAGCTATTAAGCAACATTGAGTACAAGTATCAAGAGACATACTGCTATAAATCACACATTACTTGCAGAAACACAGTCAAGTAACAAAATTTACACCAATAAATATAAACTTAATTGGTTTAAAATCTGGGCAAAGTGAGATGGGCTTTTGGAGCACATTAAAGCACTTGTAACTTAAGAGAACCTTCATCATACCAAAAGCGTGCCATTCCCCAATATTCTGGGCATTTCCTATTGGTTTTCATGTTAGTTTCACAAAAGTAACGTAAAAGCTGACCACAAACAAATCTCATAAGCAAGGCATTCAACACTGGCTCAGCGTGGGATCCGATAGGGTCAGCAGAGAGGAGAAAAGCAGTTAAAGAGATACCAGTCTCCATAGGTTTAAATAGTCAAGAGTCACAGGCTGAGTGATTAGCCCACAATCAAACCAGGAAATCTGTAGTAGGACATCTCCCAAATCCCGTAATAGTCTCTTAACTGATAGACTATCCTTCCCATGTGATAGCTTCGCTAGGGATATAACCTACTTTAGCGAAGACCTGTTAAACTCCCATCTGTCTGAATGGATTTACTCTAACTTGATGTCCTAGTTACAGGGGCTGGGACCAGTTTATCACTGTGTGGGTATAACCAAAACTGTGTATTCTACATACTGTGTGTCATTTCTGATGAACTATTAACAATGGATCGTTTGTAGCAGCTGCCCAGGGCACACCTGACACCTCAGGCTACAAGCTGGGTGTCAAAGTAAGGCACTTTTGTCTTCCCACCAATGACTCAGGTGTGATAACTCCCCTCTGTGGAGGCATCAGCAAATTCACACCCAGGCTGAGGGGTCAAGCCTGCTGATGGGCCATCAGGGACTGGCACAATAGGCAGCTAAATGACCTAGACCATCAAAGACTCCAAAAATATCCCATGACACACAGAGTTAAATCACCCACTGTGAAACTCCCAACCCTGGGGGAGGTACTGGCCATTCCCACATGAATCTTTGGGGGTTTTGGGCACTACTGGTAACATGTCAGATCCAGATGTCAGAACAGGACTGTGACTGAGACCATCATCCTCACCAACAGGTTTTCCTTTCCTACTACTTTGCACCCAAGAGGATCAGAAGATGCTCAGCACAGAGGTTAATAAATACTGTTCTGTTCATTCCCCAGGTTGCTGAGTTATACATCTGGTTTTTTGTGGGTTAAAACCAGTTTTTCTCTGTATCATTTTATTGTAATCTTTTTAGTAAGTTGTAACTCTGACTTGTGATCTCCCTTGAATTGGGTTCATTTCTCTTGCCAGTTTACCTTTAAACCAGCACACTTCAGTTTTTGATGCATCTCCTTTAAATTCTTCATATTTTTTTCATTACAGAAACCTTCGATATTTCTGATGTACACGACATCCAATTAATATATGTATCTTTAGCTTGTTACCACAGCAACTAGTCAAACAGCTTTTAAAGTTATTTCAGTTCCAGACGCATGACATTTAAAGGTGCTCAGGGCACAAAATCTGCATTAACTTCACAGGGACTCATGGGTGCCTGACCACCTCCGGAAGAAAGGCAGACATGGTCCAGACAGGCATATGAAGCCATTGGTAAATGTATCTTTAGGAGGGCTGTAACTGGAGACATTATGAGTAGCAACCTCTAGATACAACAGTCAAAGTTCAGAGTGCTTCAGGTTCACTTCCAGCAGCACAAAATATAATGGCAACATACAAACTGTATGAATTAGAATAAGCATAATGCCGATGTGGTGAGTTTACCTAGCTGATGTGGAGTTACATATTACAATGTGCTCTGAACTGTTAGCAAATAATGCCTTGGGGAACCCCTTCACCAACAAACCTACACTACTTTGATTTCTTCATTGCAGAAATCTCGATTTATCTTCTTCATGGATTCCAGAAAAGAAAAAATGTCAAATTAATCAACAAGAAAAATCAAGTCCCTTTAGTATTTCAATTTTAGTTTCAATCGTAAATTGCTCGCAAGTCATCTACTCCTTCCTGAAATGCAGGCAACTTGAATTTTAAAAGGAATTAAAACAAATAAAGTTACCTAGTGAAATCTTTGTCTACTTCATATTCATACTTCATCCATGTGTCCCGGTACACCATGAACTCCATTACAGTCAGGAAAGCTATCGTTGTAAATGCTATCAGGGAAACTGGTCAGAGGAAAAAAAAAAAAGTTGAAATTTTGATTATGAGAAATAATATTCAAAAACAAGCAGAACAAAATTCTAACATTCAAAAAATTGAGCATTACCTGTACAATACTGGCATCTTTGATTTACCAATTCAAAAGCTGCTCTTAGAAAGTTATTTTCATATCTACAATATTAGTTTTTACACAGCAGTGGAAACGAGCAAGTCCTACCTTTGCATCAAGAAAGTACTTTTTAAGTACAGTCAGACTAGAATGATGAGGAGGTTGTAATATTCCTTATATGAAAGATTTAAGAACAGGCTATATCCTCCTCCACATACAAAAAGCCCACAAATCACCATCAGGAATGGTCTAGGCAAACTCAATTCTAAATTCAAGCATGAAAGAAGAAGGTAGAGCACCTTGAAATCCCTTCAAGCATCCACTTGTCTACAACTTAAGTTTTCATAATTTTTTTTATATCAAGTTTGAGAGTCAAGAAGCTAGCAGACAGAAATTATATGCATTTTGTGCATTACATTACTTGTGTATAGATGCACAGTCAGGATTCCCACCCCAATATTTCCATCAGCAACATGTGGCCATGTAATTCTACCAAGAGCTAAATAAGTGAAGAACTGATCTGAAATTGGTTTTAGGATGAAAACCAACTGGTTTGTTTTAGTGGTATACATGCCTCACTTATCTACAAACCAGCCTACTCATCACAGTTGAAAGGTTGTACAATGCAATGGGAAGATCATTCTGCTGCATGTAACAGAGCATACAGAAACGGATACCCAGAAGCACCTGCTATGCCCCTCTTATTAAATCACGGCTCTTGTTAAGTTAAAAAAACTTCAATTAGGGGGTACAGTAGTGAGTTCTGGAGCTTATTGACAGTATGTTTTTCGTTTGCATTCTGCAGAGTATTTCTGTGGACTCTGCAAATGGTAGCTTGGGAAAAAACACACCCACTGTTGTCAGGCTTCAACTCACTAGGCAGTGGTCCACAGCCAGGGGTGGGAAGAGAGGAATAGAGGCACAGTCCTTCAGGATCAGGAAAGGAACCACTGACTGTTGCACTGATCAGCAACGTTTCCAGTTCTAGCTTTCAGCTGACACTGTGTACCAATCACATATAAGTAATCCTTCATGTCAATGCCTAGTGTGAAAGCAGATGCATTAATCATTTAATTATTCTGGCTATCAATTTCCTTTTGGGGCCAGACCCACCCCAGCTAGGCAATAGGAAAGCTCGAACCATACTGACTATCCAAAACCACAGGAACAATTAGAGCCATTGCTGCTTTCTGGATAACTCTGCATTAAGATATTTGCAGATCTGAACAGGAAAGTAAAGTCTTGTAGAATTTCCAAAGACAGATCCTCTTGTCTCAGGGGTCTCCTAGCCTGAGAGCTGAAGTCTCAGCCTGTTCGAGAGACTGGTACCTCTTTTGCAATGGGTATGAAGTCACTGGAATTCTGAGAAGAGTGTGGATATGTTTTCGATCCCTATCACACCAGAAAGCAAGCCTGGTATTTCAATCCTGAATAAAACAGGAATAGCATTTCAGATTTCATAATGGCACCGAGTAAGACAATTCAATATTGTCATCTATAAGGTTACTGGGATAGAACTAAAGAATGCCAAAGTAACTTCTGGTGTTGAGAAATCCTCAAAGCACCATTCACCAAAGTAAAGTTCTCATGAAGGATGGTGTTATACTTCAAAACAGGATTTTTTAAGTATTTATTGTTTTTCTGCAAATTACAACATAGAAACAACTCACTTTTTTTCTCAGGAATTGAGACTAACATTAACAAAGAGTTATTTAATCACTTCTTAGGGATTATTTTATATACAACAATCTTTTAATCATTAACATTGTAATTCAGGAAAGGTAGCAAAGAAATACAGATACTTGTGATATTTACTTCTACACTACAAGTGGCATAACAACTTCAAAGGCTTTGAACTTTTTATTCAACTGAGTTTCAGACATAATCACACACCAGAGAGATTTCTGTCCTCCATTTCAAACTAAGTGCTAGTAGTTTCCAGTCTAACTGAAAAGAATTCCAACAGTCCAACAGATGAAGTCACTGTTTCCAGATAAGGCTACCTCTAACTCAGTTCGACTCAAAAGTACAATTTTATGATCAGATAAATAAAGCAAAGGTAGTTTTTACAGCTACAGCTTTTTCAGAGAGGCCCAAGGGACAGTACAAACACGTGCCAAAGTAGGGTGCTTATTTCTTCAAGGGGTTTTCTTTGGCCTTAAAATCAACTGCACCATCAAGAAAAATGCTTTAGAAAGCATCAGGATGATACTGATGCTCAACTTATCTGCCTCTGCAGAATGTTCTTCCTCTTTTATAAAAACAGTGTTGAATCTCACCATCATTTCAGTTCGTGCTCACTAAGTCTCACCCAGAAACCTGACACCAAGAAAAGGGCTTAGTGAGACAAGAAATAAGGAAGTTTTATGACAGCTTTGGCACAGTGTACTTCCGACTGTATTGGTTAGAAGTTTTTACAGTGAAACTTTATATTGGGTTGAGTCTCACCAGCTTTATACAAAAATCTCCCTTCAGATGAGTGATGGATGCATCTGTCTGGAAAAGATACTATGTCTTTACTTGAAGGGGATGAGCTTTGTCAGTCTACCAAAGAAATCAAAAACCAATTTTGGCTAGTTTCAAGTGAACAGAGATGCCTGTCTTCCTCCTGTTGAAACTTCAGCATCTCAACAAGCCCTACCTGTGCCTCCACTCGCCGAAGTCTCCACATAGCTTTCAGGAACCTTTGGAAAGGCATCCAATTCTTTCATCAAATTCAAGGTCTTCTTGCGATTCAGTCGCCTCATCTTCAGCACACTCTTCCACCTCCTCCTTCATATATTCCCTCTGATTTGAGAATAAATTGTTGTGATTAAAAGACACAAGAAATACTGCTCAAACTGACTGGCTGTAACTATAAAGTACTAATAAGGCAATTAAAACCTCAGAAATATGTTTTCAAGAAACACGTGCTAAACAACTGGATGGCCACTCTTGCTTCAAGAAAACTGTTATAGTTGGCCTGAACACTGCTGCTTACATTCCAGCCACATCCAGCACATTCACCATTTAATTACTACGATTAATTTCTTTCTCAATGAAGTTCTTATTGGCATTGAATATATTGCATTTTAAATTAATTTTTAAAATAATCAAACTCAGTCCTGAAATAAGCTTGCTAAACAGACCTGGCAATGCATGGAGGTCACTGACTTAGCAAGGAATATCTAATAGGCTGCATAAACTTGGGAGGGTGTCAGCCTGCTCTGGGCCCCTTACATTCAGCCAACGTAGGCACAAACTATATCCTAAAGGAAAAAAAAAAGTGCATTTTTACAGATGTAAAATTTTATTATAATAATAAAACGAGCATTTTTTTTTCCTCTATAAAAATACCTCTGAAACCAAATTATGTATGAAAACCTAACTCCATCCTTCAGAAAAATTTCTGTTCATGACATGATCTCTGCTCCGTTTGGAGTCACGTTAAGCAGCAGAATGCCAAGAGAAGCAGCCTGTCCAGGAAATACTCTCTTAAACTGTTTCCAAATGATGCAAATACACTCACAACCTGGTCCTGCCAATATGCTGCATGTTTTAACAAGTTGACAATGTTGTTTTTCTTCTGAGGAACTGCTGCACTTCACTCAGAATTTCTGAAGCTATGAAAACCATCATGCATTTACTGTATTCTGAGAATGTCATCTTATTGTCCCCTATTTAAAGACAGTAAGGTGGGCAAGCTAATCTACACTGCCAACAAAGCTCTCACAGGAACAGTTCTTATCATAGCCTCGTAGAAAAATCTGTGAACTCATCTCTCCTCTTTCAAGAGAACATCAAGTCTCCAGCATGTCCTAGCGAAATTACTCAAGAGCTGTTCCCTGCTGTGCCCCTTCCCAGTGCTGAGCAGGCTTTAGCCCATGCAACAACAAAGCAACAGACCTTATTGGAAATGGAAGTTCACACGCGAAGAACGATCATCTATGCCTGCAACTTTCTCACTTACACAAATTGACTTCAGACAGACTCTGCATTTGGTCGGGCTGCAGAGATCAACAAAATGGTACTGTGTGTGCTGCAGAGGACTCAGAGAAACCACAGTTTCTGAAGTGAGCAGAGAAGACAGGTGCTGGAACAGGCTTTTGGTTATACAGCATAAAACCCCCAAAACAAGTACATCAGGGATGCAGGGTTCTGTCCTTATTGCACCACATAATCGTGTTTTAAAGAATTATCTCGACTCAGAACAGCTTAAGGGAAAGCTGGGAAGCGTCAGAGCACAGATATGGTGAAGCAGCTGCTCGGACACAACAACTGGAGCCGTAACATTCGTTAGCACAGAGGAAACAGGTTGCCTGCTACCCTACACAGACGGCGCTGAAGCCGACTTAGCACCGCTTCGTTTTCCTGGTATCTTCCCTGCTATCACATGCCTGAACCGTAAAGAGGCACACGTTAAATACAGGGCATTGGTGAGCACTTTACTAAGAAACTTTCTAAATCATCCTACATCAGTAAGCATGTCGATTTCTGCAATACAGCTAGAAATATCCGATCTCTTCTTCGGTTTCTTTAATCCCGTATATCCAGACTCACTTTTCCATTACAAGCCCAGACGGACATCCGATCCCTTCCCTCTGCCCATCTCCACACACAAACCGCGGAAACACCAAGCGTTACATTTGGAATCCATTGCTACGAAAGCAACATATTAGGAACCCAAGAGCCGACTGCGTTTAAAAAGCATTATTATCTACAAAAAGGACAAAGCACAGCACAAGTGCCACTGGAGACCCGAGCGCTCGCTCGAAGCAGCCCAGTCCGGACCCACGCGAGGGGCTCGGACGGTGCTCCAGAGCTCGGACAACTCGGCAGCGGAGCCGCTCCCGACGCCCCTGAACACCCCGTCGGGGGNCCCGCCCCTGCGCGCATGCGCGGAGCGCGGCGGGCATGCGCCGCCCCGCCGGGACGGGCAGCGGCGAGGGGCGTGCGGGGAGACGCGCCTGTGGAAGCGG
>VWZG01007077.1:146248-265850 GCA_013396735.1 Grallaria varia
CGGCCCCGGCCGGGAAGAGCCGCGGGCTGAGCCCTCCGGAGCCGCGGGGAGACCCGCAGCCCGCGGGAAACACGGGCTGAGGCCCCGCGGAGCTCCCTGCAAGGCCCCGCCCTTGTGCTCCCGGGCAGCTGCCGCCTGAAGGGCCGCGCCGCTCCGCAGAGTCTGGGGAGCGGCCGGGCACGGAGCGGTCGTTCAAAGCGGTGTGTAGTAAGTACCTTCCAAAGCAAACCGGAAAAGCACTGTAAGGTGGCTTGCAGGGACACTTTTGGCAGTATGGATATATAAGCAGGCGGTGCTTGAAGAGAGGCAGTACCTTGGGTTAACTGTGAAGGAAAAGGCTTTAAGACAGTGAGCTGTAAAATAGCGGGGAAGAGAAGATTTTAAGTTCACAAGCCAGTCTTCAGACTTGAAGTGAAAAAAGTAAGAGAGCTCATGTATACCGAAAATCCCTCTTCTTTTCTCCGCGCTGGTGGAGTTACTAAAAAAAGCACTACCTCACAAGCGTTACATCTTAGTAACAATGTTAGTCTGTCTCCAGATTTTTCCCTACAATTCCAGCAACTCTCACTCTGTATGTCAGAGTCCCCTGCAGTCTTTACAACTATGCTGCTGTCAAAACGGACTTAAAAAGTCAATTAACACGGAGTTACACTGCCACCCTGACTGCCAGTAGCTGATCTAACCTAGACATTTTACAGTCAAAAAAGGAGCTCTCCAGTATCATCTGGGAAGTACTAACATCTTAGGTGACATCAAAATGATTAAAGAAAAGTTGCTCCATGTAAGACTTAACAAAATAATTTCAAAAATTATACCAAACATTTATATTCATAGATCAGAAAGAGGAGAGACTGAAGACTCCAGTATTTTTGCTAATGAGGCAAGAAAACCCCACACCCTGGAAACAGACAGTGATGAATTACACAGCATTAATTCAGACTTCCTCTTTTTATTGGTTCAGAGGAAAAAGTAGATCCATAACAAAAGAGTTTCAAGTAGCATGCCAAAGCATACATAATTTGAATTAAATAACTGTGTGGGTATCTACAGCATTTGAGAATAAAAGGAACCTGAAAATATGAAAACATTAGGAATAAGAGGTTTTTTTGCTTTTTAGGGATAGGTAGACAGTGGGTTTCAAGGAAGGAAAGATACAGCAACATGCCAGTGCTCTCACTGCATTCTGATCAGTCTATTTTCAGCAGTTTAGTACCTATAATAGCAATTGGATCAGACAGAAAGAAAAAGGCAGTGGGAGGATGATACTACAAGAGATAAATATCCAGGCTAAAAATATGTTTCTCTGTACATTTGTTCCCTCCATTTGTTCCCTCATCTCAGAAAGAGCAGGCAGCTTTACAGCACATAAAGCTCTTACACTAACCATGCCAGTGGCCTGGCTATAATTCAGCAGCCAGGGATTTTGCTGGCTAAGCCCTCTTTTCCCTTGAAATACTCTCTGCACTGAGACCTGGAAGGACAAACTGATAGATCTGGTTATTAGCTGTGCAGCAGAGATGCTCAACAGATGTTCTCACAGGCTATGAGTTAAAGCAATCCAGCCTGCTCACAGACAAACATGGGCTCGGCACTAGAGCTCAACACCACACTGAGATGGCTCTTACAGAGAAGTGGCACGGGACAGAACTGCCTGCAGCTTTGCACCGTTGTAGTCATGTTTATAACTGCAGATGTCTCCGTGGGATTTTATGAGGGAAAACACAGAAGACATTGTTCAGAATTTAAGAAAAAGAGAGAAAACGTATATAGTGATAACACTGTGCATCACACTAACATTATATTTGACTGCACAGTGCTAAAGTGACATAACAGTGACTGTACTGCACCCATCAAGTACCAGACTAATTCAAACCGTGGTCCTTTCCTTATGTCTGTCTGTTTTCTGCTCTCCTGATCACACCTAAGTGGTAGCAGCTTATAATCATCTGCCACATTACCTTCCGGAGCCTGATGGGGAGGAAGAAATCCAGCTGACAGCAGCAAGCCATGCAGGTGAGCCGAGGGGCTGCCCCTCAGCTGCTTCCTTATGAACTTTTGCTTCAGTATGGTATTTAACAAGATCCCAAAGCACCCTGAGACTTGAACGCAGTCATCTATGCAAAAATGCAACGTCCCCCCCAAAAAACCCAGCGCTTTCTAACACTGGTGATTTGTGAACTCCCTTGGTGTGTGCAAAGAGAGGAAACCACAGGTCTCATATCCATACCATTGAGCAAACTACAAATTAAGCAGGACAGGGGAAAAAAATCCCAGGAACGCTGGGCTGCGAAGCACACTGATACCAAAGTCAATAACAAAGAGGATGATAGTAGACCAAACAAGAGAAGCAAATGTAAACACAGTCACAGATGCCGCCCGCCTGCACTTGAACACACGGCTGCGTTGGTTACACCGTATGCAAGATACACACACTAAAAACCTGGGTAAAGCATGTCGAACTAAACGCAAGCCCCCATCGTTTGCTACTACTGCTGTCGCCTGCGCAGGTGGCTCACGGCAGCTGAAAAACGCACTTTGTTAGCGCGAAAAAGCAAGGGAAAGGCGGGGAAGCGGGAGCGGAGATGGGCCGGGAGCGCCTGGAGGGGATGGGACGGGGGGNGGAAGGGGCGGGAGCGCCCTCGGCCTATGAGGAGGAGCCACGCTACGGGAACGGGGGGGAGGCGGGACCGGGCCGCGGGGCGGGGATGGCTGTCGGTCCCTGCCCTGGGGCCGCGGGGAGGAGGGTGGCTGTCGGTCCCTGCCCCGGGACCGCGGGGACGGGGGAGGCTGTCGGTCACTGCCCCGGGCCCTGTCCCAAAGCCTGGGTGGAGCTGCCGTCCCTGGGGGATTGGAAATAGGGGTGGCGGTGACACAGGCGGCCACTGCCGTGTGGTCACGGACGGGCTTCCATTCTCCGGGCCCGCCTGTGCCCGCTGTCAGCGAACACAAGCTGTTCATGAAAGGAGGCCTTGGGCTCCCTGTTCTCTCACATCACTTTTCCAACTCAGCCCCACTAATGGTCTTTTGGGAGATCCTTTTTAAAATTACCTTAGTGAAGATTTTCTGTTGCAAGGTCTCAAAATTAGAACGTGAAAGGACGATGTTAAGGTTAATGCGACTATGTTCAGCAAGCCTATTAACCATTAATATACCATATAAACACAGTGTCTTTGTTCTGCATAATCACCATTGTTTTCATACATAATTATTTACCTTTTTTTTTAAGGTAAGTTCTTATTTTGAATTTTTCAGGGACTTGGCTAACACCTAAGGTGCAATTTATCCAGCTGTTTCATGAAACTCATGGGGAACTCGCAGGGGAGCTGGGANAGGGGCGGGGAGCGCCGGGGGGGGAGGGGACGGGGGGGAGCGGGGGGAGCAGCCGCTTTACCAGAACGCGGAGACACCGAGGTGACATTTACGGAGGAGAACGGCAAAGACAGCCGCAGAAGAGAAAGCACGGAGATGAGGGGTGGGAGTGGCTGGAAAGGGGGCGGAGGGGTAGAAAATCAGTCCTGGGGCAGAGCGGTGAGGGGTGGGAGGACGGGAAGGGGCGGGAGCGCCCTCGGCCTATGAGGAGGAGCCACGCTACGGGAACGGGGGGGAGGCGGGACCGGGCCGCGGGGCGGGGATGGCTGTCGGTCCCTGCCCTGGGGCCGCGGGGAGGAGGGTGGCTGTCGGTCCCTGCCCCGGGACCGCGGGGACGGGGGAGGCTGTCGGTCACTGCCCCGGGCCCTGTCCCAAAGCCTGGGTGGAGCTGCCGTCCCTGGGGGATTGGAAATAGGGGTGGCGGTGACACAGGCGGCCACTGCCGTGTGGTCACGGACGGGCTTCCATTCTCCGGGCCCGCCTGTGCCCGCTGTCAGCGAACACAAGCTGTTCATGAAAGGAGGCCTTGGGCTCCCTGTTCTCTCACATCACTTTTCCAACTCAGCCCCACTAATGGTCTTTTGGGAGATCCTTTTTAAAATTACCTTAGTGAAGATTTTCTGTTGCAAGGTCTCAAAATTAGAACGTGAAAGGACGATGTTAAGGTTAATGCGACTATGTTCAGCAAGCCTATTAACCATTAATATACCATATAAACACAGTGTCTTTGTTCTGCATAATCACCATTGTTTTCATACATAATTATTTACCTTTTTTTTTAAGGTAAGTTCTTATTTTGAATTTTTCAGGGACTTGGCTAACACCTAAGGTGCAATTTATCCAGCTGTTTCATGAAACTCATGGGGAGCTCGCAGGGGAGCTGGGATAAGTGCTGAGCACTCCAGCAAAGTACTGTGAAAGCTGTGGTTAAAAATTTTACAGTGTGATCTCGGGTTTTTTTTGTTTTTTATTTTCTCCCAGCTCCCCTTTCCCCCCAAGAGTTTAAATTGTTTGGTATAGACAGATAGCTGACTCAAAGTTGTGTCTTTCATTCAGCAGAGATTTGCCATATGTTGTTGATAGATTGTATGGTGTCTGTGGGGAAGAAGAGAGCATCAGTCCCTGAACTGAATTCCTGTCTAGATTAAAAATGTCAGGTTAGTAATAAATCCTGCTCTTTCACCACTTGGCTATTTTTAGTAATTAGATCACGATTACAAAACAAATATTTTGATAATTGATAAAGTTACATAAAAATACTAATCCTTTTGCATAATGTTTTTGAATTGTCTAAACATAGCGCAAGGCCAAATCAGGAGACAAAGACACGCTAGCGGATGTTGTGACCTTCAGTATTTCTTTGATTTCAGTGTTCTGGTTTCCATTCTTTAGAGTGCAATTTTTCTGAAAAAACACATGACCATTAATGAATAGTTTCTCAAAGTTTCTCTGAAGTTGTATTCACAAATATACTATTTTTTTTACTTAATTGCTACAAGTTTTCTCTTTCCCACCATAAAACTTAAGTCTTGAAAAGTATCACTAGTCTTAAAAACCTGGATGGTAGGAAGTATTTGGCCTTCTTCTGGGCTACTTGGTTGAGAATGGTGTTAGCTGGCAGAGTGGAGGGACAATAACAATTTGCCTTGATGAAGGAAAAGACATTGTATTTCTTAACTGCATAAAAGACACTAAAGTCTTCTTCAGGGTTTGGGAGAGGTCTGGGTAAGCCATATATGAGCTGGTGTTGATACTAGGGTATTTATAAATAATAAGTTTAACATGGTCTTACTAGTATTTTATCAAAATTTTCGAAGTCATTGTGACACTTGTGTTAGAATTATACTAGCAGTATGCACGAAATATGCAGAAATCATCAGATTTCTCCAAACTTATTGTAAACTTTGTGTAGGTAAATATGCACATTTGTTGTTTGGGCTCTATAAGGAATAAATATTGTGAGTTTTCTTGAGAATTATTCTCTTGCTGTTCTGCCAGGCCAAACAGGTTATAAGGAATTCTTGGCAAACTGCTAGGAAGGTTTTGCTTTATAAGAATAATGTTTTTATTTAAATAATAAAGAACAAGAACTGCGTGTATTAACGACAGGTTTTATTTGTTTATTTTGCCATGCCTGTTGCTTTCTGTAATGATTTGAATATGATTGGTTAAAGCTGATCTTTGCAAAAATCAGAACTGTTAATTAAGTTTATTTAGTCAAAGTGTAATCTGGCAATCATCAGGATTTCAATTAATTTTCAGGACACTTCTGAAAAACAATCTGAAGAGGTCAGGGTACTCTTAAGTGAGCACCTCAAAATGTCCAGTAGGTCTAATGTACCCCAACTCTTCAAATAGTATTTCTGCACAGACCTGCCCTGCACCTCCATGCCTGTGGTTTGCCCTGGTTTTTTTCAGCCTCTGTTTCTGCATGGCAATAGTTTTTTTATGAACTGCTAGCATATGGCTGTTCTTTCGTGCCCATTTGACTGAGCCCCAACTTCCAGCTACAACTTTCAACACACTCTCTGTAATCCCCTGCCCAGCTCTCTCCATATCTTCCTGGCCCAGTCTGTAGACTGTGGACCTCCCTGAAACATTAAATCTTTTTGCTGCCAGGGTGCTTGAATGAGCTGCTTCTCTTTCCCACCCTCTCAGTCTCCAACTTTAAACTGATCCTGGCTTCCCCAAAGCTCTGGTGCTTTTCTACCCTGTTTTCTGTTGCAGGCTTATTACTCTTCAAGGCACAGCAGAGACTAAAGTACCGTCTCTCAGACACCCACTCCCTTGACTCTGGCAGCTCAGGGTAATGGTCACAAACTACCTGGTGAGAAACGGCAGGCAAAGTGTGAACAAACCAATTGCTGTTGAAATGTGCTCCACACAGGTTGTCAGCAAAGGAAAGATTGCTTCCTGCCTTCTTCCCCCAAAAAGGAAGTTCCTCAATAATAGCTTTTGAAAGCAAGAGGTATTTCCTTCTCCAGCTTTGCTGTTGGCATTTTCCGTGCTTGGCTGGGTTTCCATCATACCCAGCTGCTCCTGCTTAGTGGTGACAACACTTTCTTGCTGTGTGACAAGATCAGGAAAGTAAAGTGAGACCAATTTTTTTTCTGCTTTCATCCATCTGGTATAATTAAATACTTGAGAGAAAGCAGAGCTTATATATTCTTGATCCTGGGAAACTTATATAAATCTATCCACCAGTCTCCAGCTCACTTAGCATGTAGTGTTCTGGCTGTGCTACTGTTACATTGGTTGTATCTTTAAGATCCATGACAAAAGCTAATCATTCTCCTCACTTATATGTGACTTTTGTGTGATGCTTCCTGTGTTTGTACAGATTCCAGATGTTACATGATAGACACAAATAAAATTGAACAGCTGATAGCCAGCCATCATTCTGTCATGTTTTTAGGTAATTAAAATGTTTATGTTGATAGATTTAAATACCTCCAGAAGGCTTTGAATTAAATTTCATTTGGGACTGAAAATGTCAGTTTAGCTGTTTATGTTGCCAAGTTAGGCAAAAGAAGGTATGTGTAGTTGTTGAGGCTTTTGGCTGAGCTCAGATTCATCTGACTCCTGTCTGCTCTGTGCTTGCTGTCTTCTGCAACCAGGGACCTCGTGGATGACCACAGGAGAGGTCATACTGAAGCTGTCATCCTTCTGTCTGTCAGGTTCTCCTCCTGCAGATCTCAATTTCCTAGCTTTTTTGAGGGGGAACTTGTGGAATTGACTATTTTCCCTGTGTTTCTTCTTTGAATTGTGATCTCCTAGGTTCTGATTTTTGTTTATTTAACACACACACACCCCCCCCCAAAAAAAAAAAAACAAACACAAAACAAACATGCATGTGAGTTCCCAAATGGACTATAGTATGGAAGGTTTCTGTATTGGTAAGAAAATGTTTCTAAGCTAGTGTATTGGGTTTGCATGGCCAGGTTTTGGTAGTGGGAGGGCTACAGGGGTGGCTTCTGTGAGAAGCTGCCAGAAGCTTCCCCCATGTCCAGTAGAGCCAATGCCAGCCAGCTCCAGGATGGACCCAACGCTGGCCAAGGCTGAGCCCATTAGGAATGACAGTAATGCCTCTGTGATAACATATTAAAGGAGGAAAAAGTTGTTGTGCAGATGTTGCAGCCACAGAAGAGCAGAGTGAGAACATGCAAACGACTCGCAGACATCAAGGTCAGTGAAGAAGGAGAGGGAGGAGGTACTCCAGGAGCTGGTACTCAGGTTCTCCTGCAGCCCATGGTGCAGACCGTGGTGAGGCAGCTGTGCCCCTGCAGACCATGGAGGACCACAGGGGTGCAGAGATCCACCTGTTGCCCACGGTGGACCCCATGCCAGAGCAGGTGGATGCGCAAAGGAGGCTGTGACCCCATGGGAGGCCCATGCTGGAGCAGGTTTTCCCAGTAAGACTTGTGACCCTTTGGGGGACTCACGATGGAGCAGTCTGTGCCTGAACGACTGCACCTTGTGGCAAGTGACCCCCGTTGCAGCAGTTTGTGAAGAACTGTTGCCCGTGAGATGGACTCTAACTGGAGAGGTTTGTGAAGGACTGTCTCCCATGGAAGGGACTCCATGGGGAGCAGGGAAAGGACTCCTCTCCCGGAGCTGCAGCAGAAATAACTTGTGATGAACTGACAGTAACCCCCATCCTTGTCTCCCTGTGCCACTGGGTGGGAGGAGGTAGAACTTGGGAAGGAAGGAAGGGTGGGGGAAAGTGTTTTTTTTTTTTTTTAAGATTTATTTTACTTCTCATTCCCCTGCTCTGATTCTGTTAGTAATAAATTTAATTAATATTCCCACTATAAGCCTGTTTTGCCCATGACAGTGATCAGTAAGTGATCTCTCCCAGTCCTTAACTCATGAGTCCTTCATTATATTTGCTCTGTCCAGTTGCAGAGGGGAGTGAGAGAGTGGCTTTAGTGAGTAGCTGGTGTTCAGCCAGGGGCAACCCACTACAGCCAGTGGACCAGAGAGGTTTCTCAGAGGCCAGAGAAATTTTCTGTGCTCAAGATAATTTTTAAACAACTTGACTTTAACCTTTGCAGAATTTACTTTAACCTAGAGAAAACTACTTGGGATAATTTAAGCTAACAGATATGGCAAATCTATAATAGGGTTTTAAAATAGAACATTGCCACAGATTTGGACAAGTAAAAACAGGACAATCTTTTCTTAGCACTTGCAGCAGTACAGAGACCATTATTAGATTAAAAGCACTGTTATGCCCAATTAACAGATATTATAGTGGAAAAAGCTTTCTGGTGAGAAGTTTCATTATTCTGTTGCAGGGTAGTTGTTATGTGAAAAACTGTTGCAGTCATCCTACTTCTGTGTATATTGTCTTTGTACAAATTGTATTTTAAAGCTGTAGTAGAATTATAAACCCTGGTTTACAAAGGAATTTCTTTAGCTTTTATTTGTTTGCCAAAATACAGCTTGATATTTTAAAACAAAATATTATTGACATTTTAAAAGCATACAGGTAAATCTAATTTGGCAACTAATCTTCACACTGCTTGAGTCAATTTGTTGGCATAGTTGAAAGGATACTCTGGCCTGTGTTTTGTGCACTTTGCAGTTTTTGTTTTCTTGAAGAAAGTAGTTGAACAGATGTCTTTCCAAAAAAATCTTTGGTCAAATTTTCTTTTAAAAAAGCCTTTCTTTTTTTTTTTTTCTTTATGTGAATAGTATGACACACTTTGGCTTGATTGGCTTATAGCGAGAATGNTTTTTAAGATTTATTTTACTTCTCATTCCCCTGCTCTGATTCTGTTAGTAATAAATTTAATTAATATTCCCACTATAAGCCTGTTTTGCCCATGACAGTGATCAGTAAGTGATCTCTCCCAGTCCTTAACTCATGAGTCCTTCATTATATTTGCTCTGTCCAGTTGCAGAGGGGAGTGAGAGAGTGGCTTTAGTGAGTAGCTGGTGTTCAGCCAGGGTAGTTGTTATGTGAAAAACTGTTGCAGTCATCCTACTTCTGTGTATATTGTCTTTGTACAAATTGTATTTTAAAGCTGTAGTAGAATTATAAACCCTGGTTTACAAAGGAATTTCTTTAGCTTTTATTTGTTTGCCAAAATACAGCTTGATATTTTAAAACAAAATATTATTGACATTTTAAAAGCATACAGGTAAATCTAATTTGGCAACTAATCTTCACGCTGCTTGAGTCAATTTGTTGGCATAGTTGAAAGGATACTCTGGCCTGTGTTTTGTGCACTTTGCAGTTTTTGTTTTCTTGAAGAAAGTAGTTGAACAGATGTCTTTCCAAAAAAATCTTTGGTCAAATTTTCTTTTAAAAAAGCCTTTCTTTTTTTTTTTTTCTTTATGTGAATAGTATGACACACTTTGGCTTGATTGGCTTATAGCAAGAATGAGTTCTCTGAGAAGCAAACCTTTCCATTTAGCTAAAATGGTAAGATATGCAAAGCAAATACTAGCTTTGTAAAGTCTTTTCCAGTTTTATTATATACAGAGATTTAGATTATTCCCAGTAAAGTAATCAATGTAAATTTAGCTTCCCTTAACTAATCACAAGGACTAAGGAACAGGCCCCTTTGGGAGGGCATCCAGAGCAACTGTGAGTTTGGCTTCACCACATGGCTGTGCTGGTCTAGCAGTTCTCCACAGCTGGTGCTCTGGCTTCAGCCTTTGTCCACACACCTGGCATTGATGCTGCTGTCTCTGATCCCATGCAGCATGGCACTGATGGGTGCTGTCCCATGGCATCTGGATGCAGTGGCTGGAGCTGGGTACTGGTAACAGGGTTTGTCAATACCCCCAGGCTTGATAAAAGGGTGAAGCAGGCTTGAGGTTCACCCAGAAGGTCTAGCTAGGAGGGTAAAAGAGGGAGAGGAGCCAGAGACAGCCCTGGAGACCAGACAGCAACACCTTGTGAAGGTTGGAAAAGTGCTTTTGCTTTCTTTTCTTCTTATGATTATTCAGTTTTTTATTCCTGAGCATATTCCTTTTCTTTTTTTTTTTTTTTTTCCTTTTCTAGTCCCCTCTGCTATACTTTCATGTGCAATAATCCATGTTTTTCTCTTGAACTTAGGGAAGAATAACTGTTTCTGATTAATAGGCCAGCAAAGTAATGAAAAATTAAGAATTTCAAGAACTTATGTTTATTGATAAAAGAAGGTTCCTAGAAGCAGCCTTGAACTTACTGACTAAATTTACTCCATGAACTTACTGACTAAATGAGACATGAGTAAACCTAAGACTGCAACAAGGTATGTGACAGATTTCTCATCCTGCGGTCATACTGCCAGCTTAGAAGTGTCAGGACCTTTGGAAATAACACAAAATGTATCTTGGATATATATAGTTTGACTAACACTTTGAAGATCATGCTGATGTTTTAAAACAAATCCACTCCGTCTTTAGTATTTATTACTGCTATCAGCAGTGCTCTGTCTGCCAGAAAGATAATATTTGAGTTGAAACTGCATTTCTTGTTTGTGGTGAAAAATCCAAATACTCCAAACACCTGATTTGCACACAAAAGGTGAAGGGCACCATGGGGTGCTGCGACTGTTATAAAGCAGAAAAATGTCTCATAAATTATAAATAGACATGACATCCTTTTGAGTTGCAGGAAAGCTCTTTAAAAATAATTATTAAATACAAGTTTAATAGTAGCCATTTGCTCCACGATGCAGGATATGGAGGAACAGCCAGCCAGTGGGATATGGAGTTGAGGAGGCTGGAGGATAGGGTGTCCTCCCTCTGCAACTGCACCTGAGCTCCATAGCATATTCCACTGCTGTCCATAGCTCTCTCCTGATCAGATTTGTCAAAAAAAAATCCCTTCTCTTATTTGATTGTAAACTTACGATTTATTCTGTTTTTATCATGCAGTGTTACATTCTCCCAATATGTAGAAACCCAAAAATTGCAGTCTTTGCCTTTGAGAAAGTACGCTTTAAGTATAAGATAAGCTTGAAGAAATGAGAGCAGGAAAAAAAAGAGGGGAGAGAGAAATGTAGAAGATCACTTTGCTTTTCAGACCATTAGATGTCATTTAAGACTTTGGCCATGGATGGGATTAATCTCGTATATTTTAATTTCCTAAAGTACAGGCATCTGTCCTAAACTAGGGAGCTGGGCTGCCCCTATCCAAAGGAAAGCAGCAGATACCTCCAAAAGAGAATTTATCCTTTTAAGGTAAGTGTCTAAAGAAGGTCATAGGGTGGACTCTGTAGGGATCCCTGTCTTTCTCCATTGACACAAAGGAAGCCCAGGTAATTCATTTAGATTAAATGCTTACTTTTCACATGGCAAGGGTAATCCTAGGCTCAAATAATTTTATTTCTTATTGAAAATTTAAAGTAGTGTCTCTACTTCTGCCCTCTTCCTTCACTGCTGATTGGTGTCTGCGAAGGGAGTATATGTTGCTGTGCTAGCAGTTCCTGTCCTTTGTGTGTATTACGGATATGCCTTGGGCCTAAAAAATTACAACCTTTGGACCTGTGATGACTTGAAAAATCACAGACCAGTGCTATCTACCCTCCAGCCAGCATGGGACGAGTGATGCATTATAAATCCAGATCCTTTACCAGTGGAGAGATTAAAGAAGCAAGAAAGAAGTTTCTTAATCCCTGCCTCAAGCAGTTTAAAACCTCCTTCTTGCTTGGGGTCCTATATAAATCAGAACACAGGACTGGCTATATTCTGCAAATAAATCTTCCTTGATATTTACTTCTCACATAACTTCTCTGTAACAAATTCTGAATTCCCTACCATATATGCTAATAAAATGTCAACCATTTTATAATTTAGTAGCATTATAATAATCATAGTTTCTCTGTTGTATGTCACTCTTTCAGGCAGCATTTGACATACTGCTTACACATAAAAAGTAAAATTAATATCTTAATATATCATTTAGCCTTTTATTTCTTAATACTGAAATCCACTAAGTATAAGACATCTGTACAATAATTAATCATGCATGAGTGCAAACCAAATGCATATTAAATTAGCCTGAAAAAAGTCTCATAAGTAATTACCACATGCATTTGAGGAAAATAATTTCAAAAAAATCTAAGTATAAGAATTATTACTGCTAGAGTGAACACTGAGCATTGCAATAGGATTAAAGAACACATACCTTTTATTTCTAAAAGAATAGGAACTACCAAAAGAAAAGCAATGATTAATTTTTAAACCATATTTTGCACATATAGAAAACCTTCTGTTTAAGGATGTGATGACACTTGATAGACTATCATGAATTAAGCCTTACAAGCAATAGGAGGAGAACTGATAACAAATATATCACAACAAAAAATGTGTGTCAAGACAACCTGCAATTTCAGATGCTGGAATCACAGGTTTCAACAAAGACACCAAAAAACAGTGGCCAGTTCTGTGCATGAGTTGGTGAACACTATTTCGGAGCTGTTTTGTCACTGTGTTTCCCACAACCATGCTGTACCCCACACAGCACCCTGCCCTGTGCTTGCTGCCAGCAACACTTAAAGGCAAAACTTATACTGAAATGCAAAGCTGTGACTCAAGTTGCCATGTTGTCTTTAGCTTTAAATTGAGAAAAACCCAGTGCTCACAGCGATGATTCAGAGCTGGAAATAATTTGAAGTTGGCTTGATATTCCACATAGGTGTGATCATAGGTGCCTGGTAGGCATGTTTACAGTCACCTCAGAACCCCAAATCAGCCCTGCAGACCATTCACACCCCTGCTGTGTGGGGTCATCCTTTCTACCCTGTATTCAGATATACCAGTGCCATTAGACTTCTTATGTTAAGTAGCTGTAAAGACTTTGATGCTTAGTTTCAAACCTGACCAACTGAACAGATCTTTAATTAAACAACAGATAAAGTGTTGTTTGCCAGCTCTTTAAGAATCCCAGCCTTCTGTTTTCAGTTGCATGAACTTTTTCTGCCATGAACTTAACCTGTCACAATTGTCTTTCAGTGAACATATTTGCTGATGCCAGAAGCAGAAAGAGTTCACAAATCAAGCTTTTGACAGGTTGCAGGCTGGGTCTCATTCTCACCTACACCTTGGTGCCTCGGGGGACGCCCTGTCTCCTCCAGCTGAAGTGCACAGGTTTGCCTTTGCTTGCTTCCCTCAGTCAGTTGTGCTCATTTCCAGCTGCGACATTGGGCTGCCTGGAACCCAGGTAAGACCTCTTCAGTGTTTAATTTTCCTGCTAAGTGTGGAACTAAAGTATGTTGGGGGGTTGCTGGTCCTTGTTTCTCTGTTAAAAGGAGTCATGTTTAAAGAGTACCATTGGTATTGAATGTCACAGTGTTAGGGTAGGAAGTGGGATGTGTACCTGCCAAGATCACTCTTATCTTGGATACCTATATTTCCCTACAGTGCTGTCGCAGAGGTTGCAGCTTAAATAATCTCTGAGTCTGTCCGTTATTCTGATGGAGTATAACATTTAAAGTCCAACACAGCACGAAAATGTTTGTTCAATTTTGTATTGGACAGTGGATCTGTAGCCAGGCACAGCTGCATGGATGCTCACCAGCATCATTTCCCTGTCACGTGCCAGGTTCTCTGCAGTTGTGGCAGCTGAGAGTAGCTGAAACATAAAAGCCTTGTAGCTTTCCCTACCTGTGGTTGCCGAAGTACTCATCTAGGTATGGCTGTTGTGTCTTGTGCTGTATACAGCTGTGTGAACCAAGCTCATGCGGAGCCAGTAACGTCTGAAATGCTTTGATTGCCTTTGCTTATGTTCTCCCTACTCTGGGGGGGATATTTCATCTGAGCTCGTTCAGTACAGCAATAGCGATATGAAAATGAGGAACAAGAACAGGGCTGGGAAGTGGCACTTTGGGCATGCTCCTACAGGGGTGCCCCAGCAGCCAGAGCTGATTCAGGGTACACTGGTGCCTACAGACAGAAAGAAGTGGAAGGTGCAAAGATAGAGGCAGGTTTGGTTTGGGAGTCCTACTTGGTGGGAGGATGCTGGGTTGTCTTTTATACCCATGGCTGCCTTTTGTTTTTCCAATAGAGGTTTTGTGTTGACAAGTCCCACTTTCCTCCAGGTAAGTAGGAAGAGGAGGATGCCACAAGATCACAATGAACCTCCCTTGGGTTCATGCTGAGGTTCCCCTGTGTAAGTCTTTTGCATTGACACTGACATTACCTGGTTTTCTTTACCACACTTTAAGGCACAGTTATATCCTGTCTCTGACAAAATTGATAGCACCTGCCATCAGGCGTTGCTCAGTGGTGTCTTCATTAGGACATCTGTCTTTGATTTAAGTTAATGAAAAGAAACAAGAACCTCCAGAGGAAGAGTTAGACCTCTGCAAGCAGCCCTGCTGAAGCTAGTTAGGATTAAGTCACTTGTATTTGAATACTGTAGTATTTTAGCTGATAGCATTCTGGTTTTATTAAGTGTGAATGTTTTCACAGTCTTCTCCGAAAGTCTTTGTGAGATGTCTCTCTCTTTCATCCCAGTTTCGCTGACAAAATTTCCAACATGAGAGATCTTTATCTAGAACTAAATGAAAGCCAGGGCTTGCTTTCAGTCTCTATATTTTTATTATGGCTCTGTCACTTCAATAAGGGCTGGCTCTAGGCACCCCTGTGTGCAAGGGATTCCCTGGTGAATTAAAGCACCAAGTGACTCACCAGTTCTTCTCTTGCAGTGGTGCCAGCTTGAGTTTCACAGGGAGGCATGAGGCTGGGGCTGGCCATCCTGTTACACCTCAGTAAGTACAGATGCTACAGTTACTCAGGCCAGTTTTGAAATATTGTCACATGGTTTACATATTTCTCCAAGATTGTGTTAGAGTGCTTCTTTTAAGAAAATGCTATTGAGAAACATGGCAGTGAGTCCTTTTTCCCCGCTCTCCTACCAAGGACCTTTGAGTTATATGAAACCTTTAAGTACAAAGAAAAGTTACATGTTGTAATTGAGTCTGAATCAGGTCCCAAGAGGAGCAATCAATATCTACTAATGAATAATGAGTGTGAATCTGTATAAATAAAGAGAGCAGGCTAACCAAACATAGGCATTGCTTTACACCTAAAGAGTCTAGCATCTCTCATCATCTGAATTATAGCCTGAGCCATAGACTGAAATCTGGCTGTAAAATGCTGTAATTTTACTGTTGGAATTGCATTACCATTTCTAGTGTTCTGTGGGATCTTCATGTGTCAATTCTTGGGGTTTTTGAACTGCTCATTTTATAACAAGTTGAGCCAAGTAAAGCTGAACAGGTAAAGCCTCCAAGGTACCCATTCCTGTTCAGTGTTTCAGGACAGAACTTGTTTAAAAGGACAAGCGCTGTAAGGGAAGTCTTAATATAATGGGGGAAATACTTAAAGTTGTTTCAGGCAAAATTAAAAAAATCCTGCCATTTTTTAGAGAATTCAGAATTGCTGTATTTAATTATTAATGACCATTCCATGGGGTCTGAACAGAGGGTTTGGCACTGGACTAGCGATTCATTGCAAGTCAACAGAAAATGTAGGGACCCCTGATGCCAATCTTGGTCTCAGGTCCACTGTTATCCATTTGGAAATCAACAGAAATCAGCAGAATTAATCCAAATCTGACTCTGCTCACAGAGTCAGTTGAAATGCTTGTGATTCTGCTGTAGGAATGCTGTCAGTGGGTATGCCATGGTAGGAAGCATAACACATAATTGCTCATGGCAGATGGGCATTTTTACTGAAAAATAATGTGCTGAAAATTTAAGTTTTAGCGTGGATTTGCAATATGTTAGATGTATATTTTATGATTATTTTGCAGGAAGTGTGTTCATTACTAAAGTTCCTCAAAAAAAGGTGTTACTAAGGACAAAAGGAGTTCTGGCAAAGTCTTCTGCTGGTGTTGGGATTTAACTGATTTTGTCTGAAGAATCCTACTGGGAGTATGAAACAGTTTAATCTCTCTTTGATCTTCTTTTGTGCTCAGTGCTGATAAGACCCCAGCATGCTCAGCATGACTGTGATGCTGGGCCCTGCCACCCAGCTGTTGGGGACCTCCTCTGGGGTCGCAGCAAGCAACTAACAGCCTCCTCAACCTGTGGGATGAACAGCCCTCAGAAGTACTGCATTATAGGTTACCTAGAGGTTGGTTTGCTCCTTCTTTTTTAAAAAACCTGAACTCTGCTTACTAACTATTCTCATCTCTACTGGGAATTTGCCCAGACTAGGAAGTTTCTGTGGGAGTTGTCTGAATAATCATTAGACAGTGTGACATAAGTCTGGTGGAAGGCTGTGCCTTGCTGCAGCACATATGGAGGGTTTGGCAGCAATCAGCCTCCGTGGTGATGTGTAGCTTCTCAAGGGGGAGAAACATCCCTGAGACACACAGTGATTGAGCACAGGGATTTCTGAAGGAGCTTTGCTCTCCAAGTCCTCTTCCCACTCACGCCTCAGAAATGAAGACCGTGGTTTGCGTGTGTGTGAGTGCAGGAGGAGCAGGGTCCCACAGGCTGCAGGCACTGCTTTGGTGGACCTTCACTGGAGGACATGTCCATACAGTGTTGAGACCCGAGGCAGCCTTTTAAGAGACTCACACCATAACCTCTCATGTCTTTTGATCAGAAAAGATACAGATTTTCTTCTGAGAACAGAAAGCTGTCCCTGAAAAGGGAAGACCTAATGCTGTAGTCCAGTCTTTGGTCATGTGTGTGGGTTGGCAGATTCAAAATGTGGCTGGTCAGAGGGACCCCTCTCCCTCTCTGCCTGCAGTGATGGGGGGGATCATTGGTTATACAGGAGCTGTGCCAGGCAGAAATGGGAATTCCCCTCCTCCGCATTCTGAAGGACTTTGTCCCACTGAGCTAATAAATTGTCACAAATAGAAATATTTTCTCCAAATAACAGCTTAGACTGAAGAGGAAGTTAAAATACAGTTTAATTTATGAGCAATTGAAAATAATTACAGTTTATGACCTTCTGGCTAAATGGTGTGACACATTTGCAGAGTAAAGTACAGAGATGGCACCGGCACTGCTCCAAGTTGCATGTTGTAACCACAGCTTTCTGCAAAACGCAAATACCTCTTTCCTTTGCTGAAATAGCCTGAATCATCTTCCTGGCCCTTAAGTCGGATGATTGCCTTTAATTCTTGCTTTTTAGGAGGAGCTCAAAGAGCGATAAAAAATTAATATTTTCACTTGCCTGTACTTATCCTTTGAATTATGTAAATGCAGACTCATGAAAAGGAACAGCTGTTCAGCAATAATCCCTCTGATTTAATGCTGCTTCAAGATATCTTGACCCCTGGTGGCTGTCTCCTGAAGAGTGTGAAAACTGCAAATCTGCTTTGCAGAGCTCAAAAGAGAGAGACTTATGCTCTGGCAATGTGTGCTGTTCCATCAGCTCACCTCAAATGTGTGTGTCACCTAGAGTGTATCAGAGTCCCACTTGACTCAATTCACTTTCTCATCAACACATTTTGAATGCTGTGCTGGAGGCAGGCCAGGAAGCTTTGCATCATTCATCTTGTAACACAAAGTTCTTCCTCCCCCAGTTTCCCACTTGGTAACCTGTGTCAGGCATCATGACAAGAGCAAACCTTACTTGTGAAAGTGGGTATTAGTCAACATGGCAAGCTACCAAGGGCCGGGACTCAGTTGGGATCTCTTACTGAAAATTCATATGGAAAAAGAATTCAACCGCTTTGTGTTTGAAAAGAAGCATGGCAAATAATTTTCAGTCTTTAATATGTCTTTTTGGTTCTAAATGTAGGTTAAGTGGGTTTTAGCTCTATGATTGGATTTACTACTTTTACACATGTTTTGAAAGGAAAAGGAAGGGGACTCAGCATTGAGAAGAGTATAAAGCTGGCACTTCAGAGGCAAATGGGCTCTGCTAGACATGGCTTGTATGGACATACACATGCTAGTCCTTTGGAGCAGATTTTTATGGAGCAATCTTAAACATAAGTTGACCGAGTATCATATTGTATGTGTCTATACAAACCAGAGAGTGAACACAGTCCTGCCAAGTGCTTTCTTACCAAAGTTTTTGAAATGAGATGACAGTATTTTTTTATTTCTCTCTTGTCTTCTAAATTGTATATTCATACACTTGTCAAGTGTGTTATAGAATGACTGAATATTTATAATAATATTTAAAACACATGAATTATACCATACCTGTAAATCTATAGCTAGCTATTAATTTATCTAAATGTGAATAATTCCCAGGCAATTTCATAATACAAAGATGTACAAACCATTCCCAATGCTTCTCTTTGGATCTTGAGTGTGCCAAGTGGGTTGTGTCTCTATCCATCCCCTTCTGGGTCATTTCCAGCCCAGCTCTGCCACTGACTTGCACGTTCTGTTTTCAGGAGTATCCCTTCCAGTCTCCCAGTCATAGAAACTGAACCTTCCTCCTTCAGATCTCTCTGGGTGCTGGGTCATCCACTCTTCTTCCTGATTCCGTCCCTGCTAGCCAGGCACACAGCTTGGGCATCACCTTCTGCTTTGGCTTATCCTTGAGTCCTTGTGCTCAGGCTCTGCCCAAATCTCATGGAATCAGTCTGTGTAGCACATCCACCCCTGTCCACCCTACTTCCTCCAGGCCCTGCCAGCTGTGATCCTGTGGTGCTCAGGCTGTCCACGTGGCTTAGCATGGGTCATCTCTCAGCCCAGCATGTTAACCTTGTCACCTCTCCTTAGTCTCCCACTCAACCCCCCACTTATCACCGTAAATAGGAGCTCCTTACCCTTATTATTAAAGCCCTTTTGCAGATAGAAGTCTCTTGTTCAGAACTGAGATACTGGCTAATCATTGCTATCTTCATCTTCTGCTTGTAAAGTTTTCAAACAAGACCCTTTTATACTGTTGGCATCCAGATTTTCCTCCTTTGCATCAGTTTTAAACTTCTGCACTTTCCCTATACCTACAAAATACCGAGGTCAGGATGGTGGTGTCAGTCCAGACCAACTACTTACCTTGTACCAGCTCTTACTGAGATCCCTTCTCCACAACTGAAAACAGTAATTTTATAGAGTACCTGTGGCAGACCAAGACCAATACTTACTATTTGCATGCTTTGTGCATATGATGATTTTCTTGGGCTTATCTCTAATTTATGAAAGCTTGAGTGATTAAAAGCATAGGCACCGAAAGCAACAGGTTCCAGTCATTCAGTGGCCTAAATAAGTGTACATCCATCTGATTTTTAGTGAAGAGACAAAATTAATCTTTTATTCTGCTCATTTTGTTTTCTAGGCTGAACAGAAGTGCTTTCTCTGTGATTCCAGATACCCATACAATCCCTATACCCAGCACAACAGTCACATGGTTGAAAATGTTATCACAACGTTTGAGCCTGATAGGAAAAAGAAGTGGTGGCAGTCAGAAAATGGTAAGTTTCTTTGAGAAAATATTACTTCAAAATATTGCTGTGAGATTTCTTTATGTAGTTGGCATTTATTATATTGCTTTCATGAAGAGATGAAACAAAACTACACCTGTTCTTTGATTTAGTAATACTGAGTGATTTAAACCCATCTGTGTGTAACAAGATAGGATTTCAGAAGGTCTGTTTTTCTATGGGCAGGTTTTAATCACAATACCTCCAAGAGGTGGCCAGAGGACCTGTGGCAATGCATGTTTATACATGGAGACCATATATTTTCCATAGGGTGTCTGCCTTTCAGATTTGTAGCAAAAGATACATTTGTCTGCAGATGTAATATAATGACAGTGTGTAAAACACAAATAACCATTAAAATAGTGCAAATCACTATGGAATAACAATCTATCTTATTTGACATACAGTGAACATGTAAAAAACATTTGACTGGTTGGAAATTAAGGCATAGAAGAAGTAAGGAAATACGTTACGTCTGCTTTGAGTGTCCAACTGAAAATTTATAAACCTTGTTTTTTCATGGGGTTTAGCAAGGATGTGTCACTAACTTTGGACACCATTGCCAATAAAGCTGTGGGCCAGCTGTGAGAGGAGCTTTCCTTCTCCCCATCTTTCTTCGGGTATGAAGTCTCATGCAGAGCCTGGTCAGCAGGAGCCCTGGGATGCTGCACACAGATGTGAACTGTGGGGATATCAGCTGAGCTCCTGCAACTCCACAGAGAATGTGTGAATTGTGGAGGTTTTTTCCCATACTTGTTGCAATTTTGGAAGATGCCTGATGTAGTAGCTCTGCTCATGACAAATTTCTGGTCTGGAAGTATAGAAGGGTTTAACAGTTCTGTTTAGCATAAAGAAACCCCCATTGTTTTATTGAGTTTCTTGCTTGCTTGCTTGCTTTTTTTTTTTTTTTTTGAGAAATAAGTAAATTATTTGAATAGATTTTTAAAAAATAAACCTAACTGGGTACAGGAACACATTAACCCACAACCTTACCATCACCATCACTTACCATCAAATGTGGGTCCCGAGGACCTTTAACCACATCCTGCAGTCTCAGTGTCCTGCAGCGTTGCCAGTGACAGTGCCAGGAAGGCAGCACATTGTGTTGCCCCAGAGATAGCAATCCAGCCACATGCCGGGATTGTGCACAGGGGTTGCCCTAAAGAGTCTAGCTGCTGTGCTGGAAAAGGCATCTTTAAATTCCCCATGGGAAAACTGCCTCAGCAACCCTTTCAATGTACGAATTGTGGTCCTCATTTTCATTCTCTTTTCAGGTATTGACCATGTCAGCATTAGATTGGACCTAGAAACTTTATTCCAGTTCAGCCATCTTATCCTGACCTTTAAGGTACATCTTTTACCAGAGCTTTTATGTAATGTTATACACTAATTACTTAAGCACAGGAATAAATTGCTTAGAGAGGCAATGAAAGCTTCATCTTTAGAGGTTTGTAAGAACAGGTTAGATAAACACCTGTCAAGTATGATTAAGTTATAGTTGATCCTGCCTTAGGGGAGGAAGACAGACTGAATAGCTTCTTATTCCTGTGCCTTCTGGTCCTATTTTCTATAAATCTGAGAATTAAAGCTGAAAAAATAAACTGCAAAATTAAAACCTAAAAATCTGAGCTGCAGTTGCTCTTTCAATTTAGTTCAGCCTTTTCATGCATATCCATTATGATCCAGATAGCCACAATTAAGCTTTTTAAACTAAATTCTTACATTGTTAGGGTAAACTTCCTTACTTAGAAAGTAATCTTGTATCTATATGGACTGTTACCCTTCCCTTTTGCTAGAGAGAGGTTCTAATGAATAATCTGGCTTTTTCAGAGAATCATGTAACCAGCATTTCTCAGAGAATCATGTAACAGTAGCACTGTAATGAGCCTACAAGATCCCAAACACAGAATTTTAGCATCCCCCAAAGAGGAATATCAGTATAACAACCTGAGAAGTTTAATCACCTGCTTAAGGAATTCTTGAAATATTTCTTGCAGACATTTCGGCCTGCAGCAATGCTGGTTGAGCGCTCTACTGATTTTGGTCAGACCTGGAAAGTGTTTAGATATTTTGCACATGATTGTGCAGCTTCTTTTCCCAACATCTCTTCTGGTCCAGCAAAAAGTGTGGGAGACATCATTTGTGATTCAAGATATTCAGACATTGAGCCCTCCACTGAAGGCGAGGTATTGCCAAGTGTCTGTCTTTGTAGGAGTTCAGATCATATGTGATTCTTTTACTGGAGCTGAAGGTATCTTGTATCTGGTAAAGGCAGGAGCCTGTCATTTGATCTCTTTGGTGGATGCCATCCCATCTCTACAACAGTATCAATTTGTTTTGCAGGTTGTTTTAAAAGCTTTGGATCCCAGCTTTGAAATAGAAAATCCATATGTGCCTTATATCCAAGGTATGGACACTACAGGTTTTCTCCTGAGATATTTTCCTGATGTTGTTTGCTTTGTACACTGAAAGGGTCAACAGCTCAGCTGGTGTAAGTCAGTGATGTTGAAAATTAGGGACCTAGAGATGTTAGGCTGACATTGTATTAGTAAAATGGGGCCAGTGTTGTGCTTTAGCCCCTGAGGCCAAATGACAAAGCTCTACAAAGCTTATCCATATAGCTAAACTGTCTTTCCTTCTGGAATCAGGCCAAATCCACGCTGTTTTTTGGGAGCAATCCCAGAGGTGTACGTGAATCCATAAAACCAGTGGCTGGGAAAATGCAGAGCTATACCAAGGAGGGTGCTAATGCTTACGCAGCTGCATGCCAGGAGTGGTCCTTGCCCTAGCACTGTATGCATTACTGGTCTTAGCCAATATTGGATCATTTCCATTATTTCTTCACTATGGCAGAGTTCTGTAACGACTGATCCAAGCTGAACATTTCATACTGTTCATTTTACAGTGAACTTGGGCTCTTGATCTCACTCCTTTCCTTCTAGAGCTGATTACGTTGACAAACCTAAGGATCAATTTTACTAAACTCCATACCCTTGGGGATGCTCTGCTTGGAAGAAGGCACGGCGATCCCCTTGAGAAGTACTACTATGCCATCTATGAGATCGTCGTGCGGGGCAGCTGCTTTTGCAATGGCCATGCCAGCCAGTGTGATTCCATGCAGAATCTGCGCGGAGATGTTTTCCATCAGTCTGGGATGGTGCGTTGTTAACACTCTCTCCAAAAAGGGCAGTCCCTACCTGGTATTTTATGAGAAGGGAGGGAGGGAGAGGAAGGAAGATCTCTGATAATATTTGGATTGACCACTTGCAACTGCAAGTTGTTTAATGTTTCAATGCAGTTTTTTCCTTTAAAGCCCTGGTTTGGAATGCACAGAAACTGTCTTTTTTTTGGCACTAGAGTGGTGTTTCAAAAGCAATTGGGACAAGACATGTTGATAATAGCAGCAAAATACCAGAGCTGTAATGGTGCAAATGTAATGCAGTAAGTAGCCTATGGTGTGTGCAGACTTGAATGGCCACTTGTTGGGTGCATTCCATGCTCCAGCTGGGCTTGGGGGCTCCGCAGCAGGAGAGGAGGCACTGGCACAAAGAATAGTTGATAATACAAAGCTAACCCATGAAAAATGGATTATTAAAAATTCCAGGCATGTGATTGCAAATTCTTTCCCTCTGGGAACAAGAGGTTTTTCTCCTGGAAAATATGTATCTCAGTATGAAGATGTAAGCAAAGAGAGAGAGAATCTAAAAGGTTAAAGTCTCCTTTGGTATATCCCTATAAGTATTCTTTTTTTTCCTAAATGTTGCTAGTGGCTTTAAAACTATTTGGTTAAATTTTGCAGGTATTCTCCAGACCTTTTGCTCAAGTAATTGAGAATTATGTCAGCTGAGGGAGCCAAAGAGCTGTGAATTTTTCTGATCTTGCTGGCATCTCTCCTCTTCCTCTCCCTCCTCTCCCCTCTTCTCATTCTTCCCATGTTACAGGTCCACGGGAGATGTATCTGCCACCATAACACTGAAGGTTTGTCTTGTGAAAGATGTAAAGATTTCTACAATGATGCTCCCTGGAGGCCAGCTGAAGGGACAGAAGATAATGCTTGCAAACGTAACTCAAACATGATATTTTCCTTTTTAATAGCTGGGAGTGGGTGTAGCACAATCCCAGTCCAATGCATAATGGGATGGCCAGGGTTCTGGGAGGGAGACTTTTCCATGCCTCATCCAGAATATAGATGCTGTGTTACCTTACAAGAAGTAGAGCTGTTTCATATTCTTATTTTTCATACAAAGAAAAAAAAACAATAAAGAGGGGAAAAACACCTAATGCAAAAAAGATTATTTATTCATTTGCACAGTGTCTTTCACAGGAGTGAAAGAATTCAGACAAGGCTAAATTATTTATTTCCACAATAATAAGTAATGTGGGATATACAAGAATAATGTATTGGGATCTGTAACAAATGTTCGGCTAGGGCTTTCTTTGGTGGAACAGTGCTCCTCACTGCATATCAGGCACACTCACCTGTATGGAGACTTTTCCAAGTTTAGGGCCTGGTTCTGTCCTAAAACACCAATGTTTTCCCCCAGCTGTAACACACAAGGCCTGGGAAGCTATAATCTTGTTGGGCACTGGAATCATGTGAGTAACCAGTAAGCCTGTGTTAACAGTAGACAACAGTGGTGGCCAGACCACAACAGGAGTCCTGGTGTGAAATATCCTACTGTTTGTTTTGGTTTCAGGTTGTAACTGCAATGGCCACTCCAGCAGATGCCACTTTGACATGGCCGTGTACCAGGCCAGCGGCGGGGTCAGTGGTGGGGTTTGTGAGGACTGTCGGGACAACACCACCGGCCAACACTGTGACCAGTGCAAACATTTCTTTTACCAGGATCCACTCAAAGTCATCTCAGACCCTCAAGCATGCCTCCGTAAGCTTCCCCTTTTAGCTTCTATAAGAATGACTCAAAACAGGGTGGTTCTGGTTCTCTTTGCTCTGAACCCTATGGCATCCCCATGCTTAACGGTTCATGCAGTTGTAAAAGTGTTCCCAAACCTGTAACATCCAAACTGCCTTTCAAAGTACCTGCATGACAGTATCCTCAAACGAGCACAGTAAAAGGAGCTGCATGTTCCAATTAGTTGCTGAGTTTAGAAATCTAACGGAGCTATCATCTTTCTTGAACAGCATTGATATAAATACAAATTGCAGTAGTGATGTTGATTCTGTGACCTTCCGGATTTACAGAAGAGGTGCAAAATGATGGGAAGATTAATAACGTTGATGGATAATTGCCATATGCAAGAAAAATAGTCTTTCAGACATGAAAGCCCTTATTCTGAAAGATGAGCTAAATTCAGGATTAACATAGCATGGGGGAAATGCTCTGAATGTAATTTAATTATAGCAATTGATTGGCATGAAAAGGGAACCAAAGGAGGATTACCATCAACTCTAGAGTTGCATTTTCATGTTTACATCTAAATGTGCCTTTTTTTATGTGTCTTCTTGACCATCCCTGTAGCATGCAACTGTGACCCAGAAGGTACATTGCACAGCGGTGCCTGTGAGAGTCGCACAGATCCCACTCTGGGAACAGTCGCGGGCCGGTGCCCCTGCAAGGAGAATGTGGAGGGTGTTCGCTGCGACAAGTGCAGGGCAAACTACTATGGGCTGAGTGGCAGTGACCCCCTGGGCTGCCAGCGTATGTAAACCACTTCTTTTATACTTGTTTCCAAGCCATTTTTAAGACACGGAGGTAGTTGAATGCACAGATGCACACACCAATGCACTACCAGAGTAACAAAATACCCAGTTGCCTACTCTAATTTAAGGTCAATTCATTTAATGTTCCTGGTGCGGCACCTGAGACTGAAAAGATGCAAAATCACTTTCAGAATGCATAGTATACTATAATAGAGCAGGCTGTTTTTAATAGAAGAGATGTTAAATGTGCCATTTAATTGAAAAGGGAGATTAAAACACATGAAAATTCTTATAGCATCCAAATCAGTATGATCTCATGAAGTTCCACAAGGCCAAATGTGGGTCCCGCATGTGTGTCAGCGCAATCCCAAGCACAAGTACAGACTGAGAGGAGTCCTGAGGAGAAAGACTTGGGGGGTGTTTGTGGACGGAAAGCTCAGCATGACTCAGCAATGTGTGCTTGCAGCCCAGAAAGCCAAACATATTGTGGGCTGCATCAAAAGAAATGTGGCCATCAGGTTGATGGAGGTGATTGTCCCGCTCTACTTTGGTCTTGTGAGACCCCACCTGGAATATTGCCTCCAGGTCTGGAGTTTACAAGAACACTGGAGAAGGACTTTTCACAGGGGCATGTAGGGACAGGACAAGGTGTAATGACCTTAAGCTGAAGGAAGGTGTAGGTTTAGTTTAGATATTAGGAAGAAATTCTTTACTGAGAAGTTGCACAGAGCTGGTAAACTCTCCATCTCTGGAAGTATTCAAAACAAGGCTGGATGGGCCTTTGAGTAACTTTGTCTAGTAGAAGATGGCCCTGCCCATGGCAGTGGAGTTGGAACTAGATGAGCCTTAAGGTGCCTTCCAACCCAAACCATTCTATGATTCTATAATTCTATGAAGGGTGCAGGCAAAGCCACAGACAGCCTGTCAGGATATTTGGACTCTGCAGTGCAGTGTCAAGATGGTAGGAGCTGCTGCCTTGCCATGAGAACTTCCAGGCAGCCATTCCTCTGAGAGAGGCTTACTGAAAAACACATCCTGCCCCTCCCCAGGTACACTGTGGGTTTATGAGCACATTAAGCCCACACCATGGTCCTCAGCCACACGCAGTGTGTGCAGTGCAGACCAGCTCACTGCACATGGCAAACCACTGCACAAGACTTCTGCTGGGAGAGGGGCCTACCAAAGGAAATGGTCCATTTCCCTAGGGCAGTCTGAGGGCTGCAGGGTTCCAGGGCACGTACATCTGCAGAGTGTCTGTCTGGAGGATGGAGACTGCCTGTCATGCTGCTGCCACATCCAAAGCAAATGCCAGTCCTGCTGCCGTCACTGGAGCCTGCAGAGATAACCACACATTTCTGTCCTTGCAGCCTGCAACTGTGATCCCTCTGGCAGTTTGCCCTTCTCCATCTGTGATCCTGCCATGGGAGAGTGCCTTTGCCAGCGGTTCACCACAGGGCAGCGCTGTGAAAAGTGTCTCGTACGTACTCAGGCTTTGTTATTACTTTTGCATGTGGTTTTGGAAATCTCCTTGCCCACTCACACCCATTAATTGCCAGAAAATTAAACAATAAGTCAAAATTCAAAATAATTTTACAGCTGTATGCTCCCATTCTGCATTGAAACATCTGGTCCTTTTTCACTGCTCACAAACATTTGTGCAATTAAATTGCGTTGGGAGGAGCACTCCCAGGAAGGAAAGGATACGCAAAATCATCTCTTCGGGCCATCTTTGCTGTTTACAGAGCAATTTCCTTGCACAAATGGGTAAATATCTGGTAAATATCTTGAGCGTCGATGCTATCTGGTAAGAGAAACAATCTCCCATGGCCAAGCACAGGCAGCAGCGCAGTAGTGCTCCAGAGCCCTCTTCATCCAGCAGACTGAGTTCTGTTTTGCTTTACATACTTAAATATTTGACATTAAAAAGTCTTTCTTTTTATCCCAGGTAGGATACTGGGGTCTTGGCAACAGCTTGTATGGCTGTTCTCCCTGTGACTGTGATATTGGTGGATCCCAGAATAACTTGTAAGTTAAAGTTCTTCAAGTTCATTTCTAGTTTTAATTTCTGTAAACTCCTAAGATAGATCATCTGATTAGGTTAATACAGTGTCAGTACAGATGGGAAAATAGACTGTAGATGTAATTTCATCATATACAAACGGAGTAAGGTGGGGTTGGGATTTTTGAAATTTACTTGTGATAAGGGGATTTACCTATTTCCTTTGAAGCCAGCTTTGAATAAGCTTGAGCCAAGATGTGTTTAATATAAAATCCAAAATGGATGACTTAAGAGAACCAGAGATCCTAATATTAATAGAAATTAGAAGGAAGTTAGAGGTGACATTTTAAACTTAGCTTCCTACATCTACATTAAATGCTAGGTTGTTTGGTTTTTTCTGGAGCCTATTCAAAATGTATACTTTTAGAAGCAAGCTGGGTTTCAGTTGAGCTCCTCTGGAAGTCTGTTGGGCAGGGGTCTTCGCTACTGCTGTTAGACTTCAGACACAGGAGCACATAGTCTGATGCTGTAGACCAGCTGCTTATGAGCGAGTAAATCACCTGGTATGTTAAACATGGCAGTAAATATATGAAAATTTCCATATTCACATCAAATCAAAGGTCCTTCAATTATGTCCTGCCTCTGTAATTGACAGGTGATTAAGAATCATGATAGAGTGATAGTTATAGAAACAGATAAAAGAAATGTATTCAGGAATAAAAAGTAACAGATGATCAGGACACAAAAGGATCAGCACTTCAGGTATGGAACAGACAAAGAAAGACAAAGCATGTCATGTCTCCAAAGTGATGGTATGGTAGCACTGAATAAATCCAGCATCAGAAATAGAGAGGGTGGGTGGTAGGAAGAAGTTTAGTAACGGAGGCAGTCTGGCCATGGGAAGCAAAGCTGAAACAGGGGTGGATCTGAGCTGCCCTCATGCTGTGAGGATACAGCTGTGCCTCATTCTGACATCCTCCCTTTACCAACCCTTCCTGCAGGTGCTCGCCAAAGGACGGTCAGTGCAAGTGTCTTCCCAACATTGTGAGCCGCCAGTGCAACGAGCCAACCCCAGGCTACTTCTTTTTACCCCTGGATTATTACATTTATGAAGCTGAGCATGCAAAGCCCCTTTCTGGCTCTGCACCCTTGGTAGGTTGTTGGCTTTTTAGGTGTTGTATTGAGAGGGGTTCCATGTGGTGGTGGCACAGGAGCCGATGCTGAGAAGAGCCCTGGCTTGGGAAGCAGCTGGAGCAGCTCTTTAGCAGGAAAATGCAAAGCAAGTTCCTTGACCTTCCTCAGTTCGTCTTTGTTTTTCATGTACATGACTATCCCATAACTGTGGCTGTTACAAAGGGACAGTACCTACAGTGTGGTGTGACCTGCAAAGCTGCCCTTGCTGCTTCCTAAAGGTGGGCTGGTCTACCATGAATTAGAGAAAATAATTTAATTATTTAAATTAGAGGAAAGTGTTTGAGTTGCCAACCGCTGTAATGAACTGTTATATTTCTGGGAGTCTCCAACAAGGCAAGAATCAAATTACAATCTCTTCCATTGCACTCATTCCTGCTTGCCTTATATAAGGGCACTGATTGTAGCCCAATTTCCTCAAGAATTTGGCATCCATCTACAATGTTTTTCTAGAAAAATTAATTTTTATTTATTTTTTCCTCTTCAGCAGGGGGGTAGTTGCTCCCCATGCAGAGTACAAGTCTGGAATGCATCCCTTCCTCCGCCTATGCTTTTATTAACAATTCTTCTCTGACGTGTTGTCCAGAAGCTATAGACAAGGAATAATAAAAAAATGTTTATTTGCAGGTCACATCCACAAATATTTAGCTGTAATCACAACCAGTGATCATCCTACAGCCCAATAATAAAATGGAAAACAGATGTCTGAGGCATAGGTTATGAGAGAAAGTACAAGTGAATTTTAAGGGAGTGAGGGAAAAGGGTTTCCAGCAAAGCTGGCCCACAGTTTAGTGTTTTACCCAGCAGAGAACAGAGCTGGTTTTAAGAATGTGGATTTTCATTTAGTTCCTTACCTACCCTTCAATGTCATTGAGACAGTGCTGCTCCTCTCTCATTATCCATAGGTTCAGCCAAGCACCCTTCCAAGGTGTGATATCTACTTCCAGAAGCAAGGCTATGAGTTCATGATTGAAAATGGAAAGATTGTGTTAAACAGGAACCAGAAACGAACTGTAAGAAAATCTGGACTGGAACAGGTAAATTAGTACTAGGGTAGTTACTTAAGTTTACACCAAGTAGTAAAATTTTATTTTGTATCAAAGGTCAAGGAAATGCCTGAGCACGTGGGATTTGCAGTCCTAGACAATACAATCCTGACACAAATTAAATCAATTTTTTTTTGCTACACAGTTGTCTCAGACATTTTATAATTCACACTGGCACGTTTTCTCTGCCCGTGCCATTGTAGGCTCAGGTCTGATGAATTTTTAGAAGAGAAAAGTCCCTGTGAAAGGTAATCTTTTTTGCTGCAAGATATTTCCAACATATTCCATTTCCAACAAGACATTTCCTCCTGCACTTAATTGAAGTAATTGTAACTATTTGTTTATTTACCTTATAATGATGAGTCCTGCAATGTATGAAATCAAGCTTAATCTGTTTAAGGTTTGCAATGTGAGTGTTTTGAGATGCCAGATATTCTGAGACTGGTGGATTATTCTAGTTCCTCTCATCGCTGTTGTTGCAAAGCTATAGGGAGTTTTTCTTGACATGTGACCCTAAACATCCTACGTATGTGAGAGTTCTTAGATGGTTGATCTCGAACTTGTCCAGAAAATGAGACTGATGGCCAAAATAAGTAAACAATGAGGCAAAAATATTTGCTTTCTTTTTTCTGGGTTTGTTTTTTTGTAATTTGACTCAGTGTGTTGTTGAAAATGTCAGTGTGTCTTTACAGGGTACGGTGCAGTTTGGAGAGGACTCTGTTTCGGCGGTGGTTTTCAGGCAGCCCAGCGCTGGTCGGTCTGTCACATGGACAGGACTTGGCTTTGCCCGCGTTCCCAGCGGAGCTGGTCTAAGATTTGCCATCAACAACATTCCCTTTGCTATGGACTTTGATATCACGATTCGTTATGAGCCTGAGGTACTTGTGACATCTTGAATGTCTTGTGATGTTGTGATGGATGCAGGATCTCTTTTGTCAATAATAGGATGAACAACTTGTCTTTTTCTTTATATTTAAAATTACTTGCCTTTTGCCGAAGTAACAAGTTGCCTTACCAACCAAGTAACATATCCTCCACTGAACCCCTTATCCCTTTCCACTCAAATATGAAAAATCAGCCCATGTGTTTTCTAAGCATCAGCTGTGATTTCACCTTGTGAATGTTTCTCATTTGTCAGCTTTCCTTGGACTGGACTTTTGCTCACAAATCAGACACAGGGAAAATGCAGTTTCTTATAGATGGGCACCCTGTATTTCTAGCTGGGATTTTTTGGGCAGGAAAATGTGCATAGGCAGAATTGATCTGAGTAGATATTTATCCAGGGCTTTTGCAGACATCCAGCTTCCCCACTTGCTCCAGCTGGAGTCTGAGTTGTGTGAAAATTGCAGGAAAATAGCCAAATTATTATTTTTTGCCTGGATAAGATTTCTCAATGATGAAGACATGTCTTGGAAAATCAGTTAATCCAAATCTGGTTAAACCCAGGTCCACACCCATGTCTTCAAAAACACAGGCAAGTGTTTTCTTGATACCAGCTTTTGTATACGCCTTACTCTCCTGCTTTGCATTCTTCTGGAACAGTCCCACCACTCAAGATAATCCCCCTGTCTATTGTATTCTGTTCTTCGACTGTCACTCTGAGGCAAACAAAACTCCCAGTGTCATAAAACATGGGAACAATTTTTCAGCGGACTGGTTTGATATAGCTTTTTCCTTCTAAGGATTGAAGAGTTAAGGTTTAAATACATATGTTACACAGTCTTTCATATTTGTTATTCTTTATTAGATATGTGAGAAGGCAGCTAATGAAGAACATCTCCAGAATAACACTGTGCTAAGAAAGGAAATGACTCCAATGACTTTAACAGAGCTGTTTCCATTTGAACCAGCTGAGGTCCCATTTCCGTCTCTGCTTTTCAATTAGCCATTAAAAATACAATGCCTTTTTCCCAAATAACATTGGTTTTTAGTGCCATAAAGAATAGAGAAAAATCTGTCATGTCACTGCAGTGTGCTGTCATTCAGATGCTTTTCATTAACCCTGGCAAAGAGAAAGAAGGTCTTTCACATAAAAAAAAATTACCATAATTTTTGTCTTTTTTTTTATAGTTCTTGGAAGACTGGCTAGCAAGTGTTGCCATCCAGTCTACTGGTATCTTGTCGGGTCAACGCTGCAAAAACAAAGTCCTTCCACAGGAGCCACAGGCATTGCCTCTCCCAGCTACAAAGAGGTCTGACTGTTCCTGTCCTTTTGCCTGTAGATTTTCTGTCTACAAATTTTTTACTGAAGCACTGCAGAGCAACAAATGTGTGGGAAAGTGGGAATATCAGAAAGACGTGTGTGGCCTTTGCTGTTGCTGTCACACCACAGTACCATGTAGGTTCTAAGGAAGAGACTGATGCCCCAGTCCTTAGTCTGGCAAAGCTTTGCCCAACCCAGGAAAGCAGCCTGAGATCCTGCTGGGGTTAGTCATTGCTTTAGTGAAGATACAACTGCAGCTATTTCAGTATAGAAAGGAAATATTGATACTCTTTTTTTAAAAACCAGCTTTTCAGCTTGGACCTATGTAAAAAATAGCGAGGATGTGACCTACATCTTGTTTAAACAGGGACAAGGAAGGAAGAATATGAACAGTGAGTTGCAAACCACTGTAGAATTATAGACTCATAGAATTGATTGGGTTGGAAAAGACCTCCGAGATCACCAAGTCCAACCCTTGGTCCAACTCCAGTCAGTTTACTAGATCATGGCACCCAGTGCCACGTCCAATCTCAGTTTAAAAACCTCCAGGGACGGTGAATCCACCACCTCTCTGGGCAGGCCATTCCAAAGCCTGATTACTCTCTCTGTAAAGAATTTTTTTCTAATATCCAACTTAAATTTGCCCTGGCAGAGCTTAACCCCATGCCCCCTTGTCCTACTGCTGGTTGCCTGGGAGAAGAGACCAACCCCCACCTGGCTATAGCCTCCCTTCAGGTAGTTATCGAGAGTGATGAGGTCACCTCTAAGCCTCCTCTTCTCCAGACTAAACAACCCCAGCTCCCTCAGCCTCTCCCCATAGGACTTGTGTTCTAGTCCCTTCACCAGCCTTGTTGCTCTGCTCTGGGCCTGCTCCAGCACCTCAATATCCTTCCTGAACTGAGGGGCCCAGAACTGAACACAATACTCAGGGTGTGGCCTCACCAACACAGAGTACAGGGGAAGGATCACTTCCCTCGTCCTGCTGGCCACGCTATTTTTGATACAGGACAGGATCCCATTGGCCTTCTTGGCCACCTGGGCACACTGCTGGCTCATGTTGAGCTTCCTGTCAATTAGTACCCCCAGGTCCCTTTCTGCCTGGCTGCTCTCCAGCCGTTCTGTCCCCAGCCTGTAGCGCTGCATGGGGTTGTTGTGGCCAAAGTGCAGGACCCGGCACTTGGCCTTGTTGAACTTCATCCCATTGGAATCAGCCCATCTCTCCAGTCTATCCAGATCCCTCTGCAGAGCTCTCCTGCCCTCCAGCACTTTGCTTGAACTAGTAAACCCTGCCATTTTCAGTTTAATCTCCCCAGGTTTAAGTTGCTCTTGGTGGATCATCGTGGCAGAAGTCATGCAGCTTTCCAAAGCCTGCAAGCAGGAGGCTGGCTGTGCCACTCACAGCAACAGGGCTTGCTCCACTCTGCAGGCATTAGGATGCAGGCACAGAGGGAAGGGAATGCTCACACCATCTGATAGACTTGCCTTGTCCTGGCTCTTGGCTATAACTGTGCTTCATTTCTGATAAACAGGATTGCACTTCTGCAAACTCCAGTCTGCCTGGAGCCGGGAACAGAATATTCTGTGGATGTGTATTTTTCTCAGGCCTCTGCCTCTGACACAAAGGCAAAATCATACATCTTAATTGACTCAGTGAGTAGTTCTATTACAAGTTCCTTGAGGTTGTATGTATACCACCATGATTTTTATTTTTACACAGACTTATTAAAAATATTTTTAAATCATTTATAGTGTGTTTTAATACTCCATTGGCACTGTGTTTGCATGTTTTTTTATGGAAAGACAGAGTTGTATCTAGTTTAATTTTCATGGAGCAGTACCATAATAGTTCACCAAATCATACTTGTTGCATATGTTGATAGTCAGAGTATGTGTCTCTATCTGTTGCTCATTTTTTGTGAATGCACCACATATGCTGACAAGATGCTGGGGTTGGGGATATAAATTCATGTAGTTCTTCATTACTTAGGTTTTTTAAATCTTTCTAATTTGTCTGGATTGTGGATATTTTTAAAGATGACATTTGAAAAGTATAATTAGTTGTGTACTTCCTAGGAATCAGGTCCACATATTTCCCAAGTTTCCACCAAGTCAGGAACCGGGTGTTAGTCTTGGGTTCTTCTCTTGAGAATATTTTTAGGTCCATTTCTCTAATTACTTCTGTAGAACTGGATCTGACAAGCGCTGGCCATAATTGGACACAGAACCTTCAGCTTATTTTTCTCTATCACAGTCATACGAGTAAAAATTTTGGCCAGATACTGCTTTTGGCATTATTAACACAGCCCCTCTTAGAAGCAAAACCAGTTCTGAGCATACGTCTGAGGTCTTACTATAATTTTACTTTTTTATACACAGTCTCTTTTATTTGAAGAACTTGGGGAATGTCTAGACCTTCAGAATAAATGTGAATTTCGATGACAGAATGACACAACAGCAGATTTGAAAACACAGTGCTCTGGGCCTCTTTCCTTTCAATGCAAAACACTTTAAGAGAATGTGGGAAATTCTGTTTTTCAATATATCTGAGCAAAAGTATTTTCTTTTCCCTCTTAACACCAAAGCTTGGACTTATTCCCAGAATCAGCTCTGTGGAGAACTTATGCAGTGAAAAGGATTTAGATGAGTACCAGAAGTATCACTGCATTGAAATTGCATCTGAAGTGGGACCTCACGTCCTGCCTGAAGTGTGCACACGGCTCATAGTGAGCATGTCAGCCCGTATTCACAACGGTGCCGTCGGTAAGGATCAGCCTGCACAGGCAGCTCTTTTGGGCAGGTGCTGGTTTTCCCTTGAGTTTGTAGGATGTGTTGACTGGAGAGCTCTCAGCCCATGGTGGTGTAGGTAAGTGAAGCTGATCAGCACATGGTATGTATGGACATGCAGGATACATCCCGCTGAACCCTGAGTGGACTGCAAACACCTTTTGATGGCATGATTCTTGGAGCTCATGACAGCTGATGAACTTCACGGAGCAGTGTGACAGGGACCACGGCAATGCCTCTGTGTTTTCTGAAGAGTGTTTTGAATCAGATGCAGCTTTACCATATGGCCAAGGCCGTAACTTTCCTACTTTTCTGGCTACTGTAAAATGACAGGGAAGTTTTTAAGCCCCCTCCCTGGATGCTGTAGGCCAGCTGGATGCCTTGATATGTACTGGAAGAGGTTCACCAAGAAAACCCTGGTGGTGTCCCAGCAAGAGGGCAGTGGCAGGTGGGGTTTGAAGCTCCCAGGCAGCCTCCTGGACCCACCATAGAAAGGGTAGCTGGGCTTGGTGGCTCAGGAAACCTCCCAGGTGTTGGACCCAGAAAAATGGAACTTCTGTGCACTTCCAGTAATATGATGGGCCAGCTCCTTTCAGGAAGCCTTGCAGCAATGCCTCCAAAGTGATAGCATCTGCTTGGTTTGGGCAATTTTAGAAGGACTAGTGCCTCATTCCCATCACATATCAGGTGGTGACATCATGGCTGTGCAGCCACAGACACCTCTTATTTAGGTTTAGGCTGTGCTAACTCCTCATTAGCCCGATTCCCAAAGTGGTGGGATTCTGCCAGTGAAACATGGCACTTCAGTTTTCTAGTGATTTCTTGAGCATCCTGGACAAACATACTCTGTGAGTGAGCAATGCATCTTCACTCAACAAGTTAGTCCAAGATGTCCAGAAAGAAACACACACTACACAGATGCAGACTGAGTACAGCCTGCAGGTCATATCCAATGCTGCAGCTAGACACAGATTTATATCAAACCCTTCTAGGCTTCAGGATATCTCCGTTTTGGATCTACATTTTGCTATGCCCTTTGTGTCCTATCCCAAATGTGTGCTGAAGGCAATGCCTTGAATGTGGCAACTGCAACACCAAGACTTGTACTGGTGCCTGATATACCACCACCACTGATGTTACACCATCAAACAATCCAAGCCATGGCCATCAGTGTGGACCTTGACAAGAACAATCAAGCTCTTTTCTTCCTGTTTTAAAGTGTGCAAACTGCAAGTTGATGAGTCACATTCCTTGATAATGAGTCACATTCCTTGATAATGATGTTTTGGTTTTCTTTCCCCTTGGCAGCATGTAAGTGCAATCCCCAGGGGTCGCTGAATGCCAACTGCAGTAAACTGGGGGGCCAGTGTCAGTGCAAAGCCAATGTTGTGGGACGCTGCTGCGACACCTGCTCTGCAGGCAGCTACGGCTTCGGCTTCCATGGCTGCTACGGTGAGTACTTGGCAGCCAGAACCCGCACCACTATCTGGCTCTCTATGCACACCCCAACTTTTTAGGGTTTTTTTATGTGTGAAGGAATACCAAAAATGTTGTCATGAATAAAAAATTTTCCATCCCTGCCGTTTGCCTGCCTGTGAGCAGTATCAGTGATGAGAAGGGCTGGTGGGAATACGTTCAGGACACAGCTTTGCCTTTGGTATTTTCCAGCATGTGAGTGCCACCCGCAAGGCTCGCTGAGCACGCTGTGTGACCAGGTGACGGGGCAGTGCTCCTGCCGCCGGGAGGTGGATGGCCAGCGCTGCAGCCGATGTCTGGCTGGGTATTTTGGATTTCCCCATTGCCGTCCTTGCATTTGTAATGGCTATGCTGAGCTTTGCCACCCTCTGACGGGAGTGTGCCTGGACTGCCGTGAGTTTACAGCTGGAAGCCACTGTGAAAGGTAACTTGATGGGCAGTGCTGCGGAGCTCACCCAAATGCTGGTGCTCTCTAAAATGCCTCTGTAGCTGGGGGCCTACAAATACATCAATGACCTTAACAGGAAACACATACCTAAACCAGGATTAAACTGGGCTTAGCTGCTGAATGTCAGGTGCCTATTTGTTTGGCACCTGACTGTGGGACTGTGCATGCAATGCCTGTGGGTGGACTGTGGGCATGGCATGCACACAGCATTGCAGCAGGCTCCCTGAAAGAAGGCATTTGAGAAATGGATGCCACATGGCACTGTGTGCTTGGTGACAATGTGGAAAGTGCTGCATATGAGATACACTGACTCCTGAGAGCTTTCAGATTGCCAGCTTTTCAAATTTAAAATTCAGCATGAATTGCTGAATACTCATTTTAATACCTGTAGTTTTCTCTGAGGAGCTTAAATAAACATGCCTTGTATTAGTTCCATATGACCAGCAAATGACTTTTCCCACGTGTTCCAGCTCCATTCAGAACAGTGCTCCTATTTTTTATTCTATATGCTGTCAGCAGTATCAGAGTTCAACATAGACATCAGAATTAAATTCATTTAGTTTAGTTTGGGTGGATCTTACCTGGCCATTCACATTTAAGAGGATTTCCCCGTGAAACCTATTGAGCTTTTCTTGCAGTGCTTTTAGACAACACAGTCTTTGGCTATTGTGCCAGTAGATGGCAAATAGATTTAGAATGGGAGGCTGAAATGCTTGTTGCCCTGTGCCTCTGCAAGAGCTGCAGACCCCAAAGCCGAGGATAATCAAAGAGCCAAGTCTTTTAGCCTGGTTTGTATACATATGGAGAATTGTGTTCCCATTTGCCATAGTAAAGCAGATCAAAGACTGAGGATGCTTCAGAAGCTGCTGCATTGCTGCTGCAGGACCACAGGGGTTAGGACGCGGAGGCAGCAATGGGGGGCAGGTGGCTGAGCCCCCAGGAAGCCCCAAAACGCCCCCACTGGTCTGGGTAATAGCATAGCCACCACCACCTCAACACAGCCATTACCCCAAGTCTGCAGAAGATGTCAGAGCATGGCTCAATACATATGTGGTGTCTAAAATATGCAATATTCTCTGAGTGCCCTTATTGAATCATTGCTTTTTTTTCCCTGCACCAGCACTTTTTAATGTTGTGCCAACCACTCCCTGTGTGTGTCTGCATAGAAACAGATAAATATGTGTGGTGATAGATGAATACACAGAATTTCTACCTAGCAGCTTTTAGCTGCCTAAGCAGAGCATGTGTGATATACCATATCATAATAATTTAGATTAAAATTGTTCCAGAGCAGATTAAATTCTTCATAAATATTTCTTGACAAGAAAATGTGTCTTTTTTTTTTTTGCTCCAAATTTTGGGAATGCAGCTCTGATTTTCCATTTTAGAACACCTCTGAAGCTTGATGTATCTGTACCGATTAATGAAGATAGCGTTACAATGACCTGAAATGTTAATTTAAATATATATATATATACATATAAATTGATTCACCTGCCTAGACTGAAAGGAGCACTTGACAATTTGTACCACTTTGTGTTGACTGCTTTGACAGGTGCATGGATGGCTATTATGGAAACCCTCTGGAAGGACAACCCTGCCGCCCATGCATGTGCCCAGGGGCACCTACAAGCAATAGGTATTTTGCACATTCCTGTTACCAGGACTCCCAGTCTGCACAACTAGTCTGCAATTGTCTTGAGGGATATTCAGGTATGAAGCAAAAAAAGGACTGGTTTTGATTCTATTAAAATTAATGTAAGAGAGAAAAAAAATCCAAATGCTCAGAAATGACAAGTGAGGTAATGGTAATAAAATAGCTAAGAAGAGTTAACACTCAAATTTACTGAAATTCTGTGGGAAATCCTGACTAAAAGAATGAGAATTGTGCAATTAGTGTTTGAAAAAAGGGATTTACCTAAGTGGATACAGTGAAGTCATTAATTAATCTGATGGCACTCCCTGGAAACACCCTCTTTTCTCAGGGCACTATATTAATCTGGTGGGGAGTGGGGGCAGAACTTCAGTTGCTCATTACCTCTGAAAAAGAAGAGTTGGAAGCCCAAATTGGAAAGAAGAGGGCATCAAAAAGAGCTGATAAGATTTCCTAACCAGAGAAAATCTTTCTCCATATAGAGGAATCTGTCTCTGACATTATGCCCAAAAGTGACTATTTCACAGTTCAAGTGGTCACTTTAGAAATGAGGTTTCTATTCTCAGCTGTCTCCAATGCAGATATTTTTGCAGTAAACTGATGACTTGCTTCCTAAGATTCTGTTGACTTATCTCGAATTCCTGAAGAGAAAGCTGAAGATATTTCCCATCCCCCGGCCATTAGAAAGATCTCCCGTGACGGAAGCAGATGCTAATGGGAAACACTGCCAAAACCAGAACCAATGCATCTTTATGTAGGCAAGGTTCCTTTACAAGTCAAGAGCAGTTTTGCTTTAGTACTTGCTGTAGGGCCAAAAAGATCCTTGTTGGTACTCAGCCAGGGGACTTCTGTCCTCACAAACCACTGCAATCTTCAGTTCTGGACTTCCCTCCTCCTGCTCCTTTCTGGCAAGTCTCTTGGTCACCTCTGTGGCAGAGGGCTCACTTTCTCAGATTGTGAAAGGCTCTGGTCCTGAACATCACAGTGAAGGAACAGAGTCCTTGGTTGAGGATGAGCCGGTGGATGTGGCTCTGGAAACACCAGCCTGTCCAGAAAGGTCTCTGAGGTGCAGAGAGGTAGCACTGCAATCAGGGTGAGCATTGGGCTGGCTTGCAGAAGTAGTTGCAATGCTAGCAAGCAAGAACAGAGCATCTCAGAGCTCCTATGTACTCCTGGGCACTCCCCACCTTCCAGTGCTGCTTTGGGAGTGAAGGGCCAAGGAAAATCCTCTAAATATGACTAACCCTGACTAACGCCATTGAATGGACTTAGCGGGAAAAAGATTTTTGGAGGTGTTACGTGAGGCACCTATTTACTCCTGCAAAAAGAACTTTCCTGGTAGAAACAACTTGGGATGAGGAGAGTGCATTTCCATCAGATTTCAGTGTACTTTAAACTGATCATAGGATTAAAGGGCAACAGTCTCAAACAGGTGGATATTTTCCATTGTAAATGTGCATTTGAACACACAGTCTGAATCTTTTAACAGTATTACTGGAAATTACATGTTTCACTTGAATTCCCATCAGCCAGCAATATTTTTACCTTCCTCTCTGACAGGCAGTCAGTGTGATAAGTGTCCTAGTGGGTTCTACAAAAACCGAAGCAGCCCTGGGCTTGACTGTGCACCGTGTCCCTGCAATAACAACATTGATCTGACAGACCCAGAATCCTGTAACAGGGTCACCGGGGAATGCACCAAGTGTTTACACAACACCCATGGAGCAAACTGCCAGTTCTGCAAACCAGGTTATTTTGGCTCAGCCCTCAATCAAAACTGTCAGAGTAAGTAACAGCATTGCAATTGCATGTTACTAACAAGAAAAGTTTTTTTGAGGGACAACAAAATTAAAGCAGATGAAGAGAGCAAAATATAACAATACCAATTTCTCTCTATATCACTGAATATATCAGTGATACAAATAACTTAATGTGGCATGTATTAAATTCTGTGTTATCCAAGTCTCACTAAATCTCATACTGAATATCACTTCTAGGAAATACTCATTTGTCAAATTAAAGCAGTTAGAAAAATAAATGTGCATTCAGCTCATTCAGGAAGGAATCAAAAGTAAAGGAATCAAAGATAATTGTTTATCCATGTTGCTGGCTGACGCCAACTACCCAATGTGCAGCTAACCAGATGATCCCTTGCTGAGCTCCCTGCCTTACCAGTTGTTTTCATTAAGTGGCTAGAATGAGACTGTTCAGGCAATTTATAAGACTCTATGAGGACACGGTCAGTAACTCAGCAGTTTTAATAGAAAGGCAGAAGTGTAAGGAAAAGCAAGGCATCAGCTTCTTCCCAGTGTTTCCCAAAGACTATTTTCACAAATGTGCCTGATTGAAGATCTAATTTTTACAGGCCAGAGAATTATAGGTATTTTCAAGAAAGGTTTCTTTTTTCTGGGAATTTCTAAAATACAGTCCAAGCCCATCCTTTGTTCATTCTTGGAACATGTCTGTTAGAAATGATTAAACAAGACCTTTCGACTTCCCACAAGGAAGGCTTTTTATCTTACTTGGCTTACTGGGCATTCCCACGCTGGATAGTGCCTATTGTAAATCAGCTTCTCCTTACCCAGCATAGCTAATTTTCATTCTAATTAGATTCAAAATTCACTGCGCCTTCCTATTTTGTGCCTATAATAAAAGTACTGAACATTCACAGTAAATTTTCTCAAAGCAATATATAAGATGTTAGAGAAAGATAGGTATGAGATTAAAAATGTGTTCAAGGTCACCAGAAGTAAAGCCTACACTGTGGGCTTTATATACAGCTCTGATTGTCCATCAGCTGTCTGTATTCCCATCTGCTGTAGTAATTGTCCTTCCTCTTCCAGGGTGCACGTGCAATCTGGCGGGTGTTCACCCTGCCATGTGCCCGGGTGGGAAGGCAGCCTGCCTGTGTGACCCGGCCACTGGAGCTTGCCCTTGCCTCCCCAATGTGTTGGGTGCAATGTGTGACCAGTGTGTCTCTGGCTACTGGGACCTGGCTAGTGGAAAAGGATGTCAGACCTGTGACTGTGATCCAAAAAACTCCCAAAGCAACCAGTGCAACCAGGTAAGAAAGTTACTCTGCTTTCCAGGAACCAGGGTGGTGGTGTTCTGGCATGGCACAGTGAGGATCCTCTTACGAATGAGGATCATTTTTTGTCATACTCCCTGAAAACAAAAATTCTTTGGAAGTTTGTGGTTGGTGCAATCACACTGTAAGTCATTATATCAAACACCCTGTTCTGATAATGTGGCTTTGTTGGTAAACAATTTCTCTTTGCTGGTTGTCTCTTTGTCAAGTGGATCTTAGAAATACTTAGAAAAAAGGTGTCACATAGGAAAGACCTGCCTCATAAATGTACATATAGGGAAGAAGGAAATCCAAGCTTCAGTCTAAGAGTCTTAGGAATATTTTTTTGAAGTGTTTTTTTCATAAAATAGCAGCTGTGGCCATTACATTAATCATGCCTTATCTATCAGACTGCTACATTCATCTTTAATTCCTGTGCACTTTTTAGAGCTAGAGTGTAGAAAAAGTAAAACAGCATTTCAGAATAAAGGAGTGAAATTGTGGTCCCATGGAGTCAACAGCAATTTTGCTATTGACTTCAGAGCACCAGGAGCTTGCTGATGTGCTTGCACATTCTTATTTCGATGTGCTCTATGTTTGTGCCAACTTATTTAGTGAATTTTGAATTTTTTTTCTAGGAGACATAGCTTTTGACCTCAAAGAACTGTTTTTCTGAGCTAAGCAGTTATCAGAGCTGAAACTCCCTCTAGTTTAATTTAATAGCTGAATTACAAAATAATTTTTCTAGGGCAATGTGCGTAATACACCCTTGAGGTTTTCATGTAGTTTAAAGTTAAAATGTTAAGCTGCATACTTTGATCTAGCAAAAATAAAAAATTAGTCTGTTTTGCAAAGGAAAAGAATCCTTTCAGCTAGTAGAGGATGAGTTCTCACAGAGTATCTGTAGACTGGAACATACAAAATCTTTCATATCGGTAAAGTAAATCCACCTCTCAAAGTACATTTTGTTTTCACAACCTTCAGGAGTAAGATGGAAAAGGTGGGCCAATACTGTATAAACCACGATGTTCAAAGCCTGTGGGCAAGCAGTGTTGCTGCAGTCCCCATACAGCTATATGATGTAAGTCACAGGGAGAAAAAGCAGCACAGTAAATAATTATATCCACCCATATGGCTCTGCCAAAAGTTGTTTAATCCTAACTGTTGTCTTTACAGTTTACAGGCCAGTGTCCATGTAAGCCAGGTTACAGTGGAAGACGTTGTGATGAATGTGAAGAAAACTACTTCGGCAATCCCCAGATGCATTGCATTTGTAAGTATTGTTAACTGGGGGCAACTGGATTAGAAACTGCCTCAAAATAAATGTTTATCTTTTATATTCACCGGGGAGATGGCACATACTTCTAGAAAAAATAACCTTTCATATGTTTGTATGTATGAGATGGAGAAAAGTGTTTATATTATTTACCTATATTGTTATTTCTATGGTTATGATGGAAGTTAAAGCTGAAGAAGAGCCATTAGCTACTCAGTCCACCTGGCTCTAACTCAAACACTGGTTTGCTTCTATTATATTGAAATGCACAGTTACACCTTTTGCATACATTAATCTCACAGAAAAGGAACAACTGGATGTAACTTGCTGTCCCTTTCTTGCAGTGTGCCAATGTAACCCGGAGGGAACGCTCCAGCCCAAGTGTGACAAAGCCACTGGGGTGTGTAACTGCCGGGCTGGTGTCACCGGCCGCTTCTGCGACCACTGCGGCCGTGGCTTTGAGAAAGACTTCCCCTCTTGCCATCAATGTCACCTTTGTTTTGACCAGTGGGACACTGAAATTGCTGCTCTTGCTCAGACTGTTCAGGGGTTAATGAGGTTTGCTGCGAAGCTGGAAGATAAAGGAGGACGAATGCCCAGCTGCGACATGCGCTTCAAAGCCTTTGAAGATGCCATTTCTGAAATCGAACGGATTTTGAGACATCCTGTCCTTTCACTGGAGGCCCTCTCAGGCATCAGGGATTTTCAGGGCTACCTTCTGTAAGGGCTAGGCTGCTCCTGAAAAAATCCCTTGGTTGAGAAACAGTTTTCCCCCAGACCCCACCAGCCATCCCTACACATGAAGTCCCACTTCTGATCAGCACGTAGGTGCTGGGCTACTAAGTCACTGTTTTCAATAGATCAGTGAAAAAAAAAATCCTTAATATATTTCTATCCCCCACAGACATGTACTTAAATCCTGGAATTTTCCAGTTTATGCTAAATTAAATTAAATATTTCTGCTCTTTTAGAAATGTATCTCTTGCCTTCTAAAATATCATGTAACTCAGTTCTAGTTTAAGAACAATCCAGTCTGACTTCTGCATAACTGCTGTTTCCCTTTCAGACAAAAGGTTGCACAAATGGATCCCCTTCACAGTTCTCTGTACGAGTTTCCCGACCTTAACAAGAATTTAGAAGATATTGGAGCAGAAGCTGACCTAGTGTATGAACTTCTACAACAGAAAATACATCTGCATCAAAGTTTTCAGCACTTGAACTTCAAAGGTAAGCAAGCAATTAATTGAAATAGCTGGACATTTTCCATGAAATTTCAGATTTTTTTTTTTCTTCATTGACCCATACAACATTTCAAAGTTCCTTAGATTTTAGCTAACAGCATTCTATAATGACTTTCCAAATTCTCTATCTTAAAATGCCATGACTTCTAGCATGCCAAATTTCAGATGCGTGTGCCAGAGTCCCATCAGTCAGAAGTCTCACAAATCACAATGTTTACATCAGGATATAGAAGTCACCCACTTTCACAGTAAAGACTCACAGATTATGCAGTAGAATAGCAAAGGATTTCCCCTCCACTTTTGACTCCTCTTGCTCTTAGCAATGTTTAAAGAATGTTGTCCAGTAATGGTTTGTTTAATTAAAGCAGTGTCATAGTGCAGCTTCTTAGTGTTCCCATGGGAAAATACATAACTTTATGTGGTGCAGAACTAGCTCTCCATCATCAAAAAATGTGAAGGCAGAAATGAGTTCTCTGGCATTTTTGAAAGAATTACACTGTCTGTACTTGAGCTAAGTATAGTCTCCATCAGCTGCTAATAGCTGTAATGACAACGTCCCAGACTAGTTTCTGGAGAAAGATGAGAATGTATCAGTCAGAGATCTTGAACAGATGCTAGATCACCCACAGTGGCAGGAAATGGCCCTCCAAAGAGATGGCTGCCAAGATAGGAACCCCCAGAAGATATGGTGCCCACCACTGAAGACACAGGCAATGCACTCCCATTTACAGTTCCTCTGTGTTTCATTCAGGCAAGAAAAAAAATAAAGGAAAAGTCAACAGAATACAAAGCAGAGAGAAAGGAACAGGGGAAAAGAGGGATTAACTAAGATTTCGGACTTCCATGCCCTGTTGTACTTGGCAGTGCCCCTGGGGACAGCTCTTCCGCTCAGGCCCCTGTGCAAGCAGTCAGCACAGCTCTCCCAGGCTCCGCTTCCCAATCCAACTGATCCTCATGTAGACTCTGAGAAAAAGAGAAAGGCAAAGAAACAATAAATCCCAGGGAGGTCAGTGGATGCACAGCTGAAGCATCCATGGTGCTCTCTGGTCACATTCCAAACCCACTTCATCTTTTGGCCTCTGGAGATGGAACAACAGCCCTATAAAAAGCACATGGGGGTGTGGGGAGGGGAAGACCTTGAATTTAAACTGAATTTCCTATCAGGGCCACAAATATTCATTGGTCCTGCTATCAAGCATCCAATAGCACAATAATAACATTCCTTTCAAGATAACCAGCTTCTCTGATACCTAGGAGACAGACTGATTCCTTCACTTAGTCTTCCTTTTGGGACCATCAGCACATCCTACATACAGTTCTGTCTGCTTTTTCCTCTCTCTTTTATCCTGGGGTAGAGCAGGGTATGCCCATGTGGGGCATATCTGGCACTTGTGCCCTAGACACGTGTGTGGGATGGGCTCCTCTCTTTGCAGAGGATCAGGCCTTGGAGTCTTCCTCACAGGCATACACTCAGCTAGCTGACCTGGAAACGTCAATATCTAATGATGAATTAAAACCACTGGAAAAACCAAGACAGAAGCATCCTTAAAAGAATGTTTGCACTTTGAGATCTCTTTAAATTATGGCTTTCCAGCCTTGGCCCCTGGCTTTGCAGCCATTCTGGTATGGTAATACAGTGAGAACAGCTTCCTAGGCTGTAAATCAAGCCTGGACTAAGACAATGTGTTTAACATAAGGAACTTTGAAGCTCTACAGCTCCATCACAAACCAAATGTGGAAAATGCACTTGGCCACTTAATGCAGAGCTGAACCACTGTAAAATGTTCTTGCAATGGAATTATTGCACAGAAAACAATCTCTGGCTTAGTTACAGCAGTCTCTTGCCAGGTATTTTGTATTAGGACCTAACTTTAAACTGTATATTGTTTCCAAGAATTACAAGATAAATAAATAGCCCTGATTCTACATGACAACTAAACATAGTTCAGCTTCAGTCAAAGCAAGGCCAAGGGCTTTAGAGCCTGAATCAAAGCACACAGGACTTGATGAGTGTCTTGTCATTGACTTCAGCTAGTAACGGAGTCAGTTACCAGCACAAGGAGAGATGTTAATCAGTGACCTCTAATGCTTTTTCACTGCCAACAAATCAGTTCTGGCTCTGCACATAGTTCTGCCTGGGAATCTGGGGACAAATTTGGATTCCCTAGAGATCTGGGAAGCCTCGAGAGCAGCAGCAGATTTAAATTATGTGTTTTGCAAAAGGCCTGAGTCCTTTCCTCAGGCTATTCATCTGCAAAAAATGTAATATTCTCCAATTCTTTCGAGTCTTGAAGGAAGATCTTTCACTAAGCAAACAAGACTCTTGCTAGAAAGTATTCTTTGCCTGGCCTATGAGCTTATCATGGAAATGCGCTTTTTTTAATGCATCAGCCCTGAAATTGGATTTTCCAGAGCCAAAAAAACCCTTATATATTCCCATTTGTAATCTAAATTTTGGCCTCAGTTTAACAGACCATTTAACTCTTGGATGCTATGCTGAAGAGAAAGGACAAATGCTTTCCTGACTCACAGTCAGGGACATTGAGAAAACTGGCAGAAACAGTTCTCCTGCCTAAACTTCAAAAACAGCGTAAGTGTCAGGAGCTTTTATCAAATCAACAATGGCAGCAATGCATGAGCTACTGATGAATGTAGATCAGTAGCAGTTTGTGTCATTAATGAGATCTCCTTCATACTTTAATCTATTCCATTGGATTCTCACACACCTTGGACTGTGAAGAATGACATAGGATCCACCATATTTTCATCTAGTTTAGCAGATTTTATGAGCATCAATAACTATTCCGATTTGACAACTGAATGAGTAAAGGACCAAAAAGCTTGGCTGAGGAAAAGACAGTTCATGTCCTCACTGCAGTCCCAAATTAAACACCAGTGACAACAAACTGAATCCCTGTCACCCACCAATTGCCCAGAATTCAAGTAAATACAAGAACCAAATGCAACCAAAATGCAGGTGATATTAAACCCTATTTCTGTTGCTACAGAGGCCATCAGCAACATTAGAAAACACTTTGAAGTATCATTGCTGGCAGAACAGAAGACCAGGAGGACAACCCCTGTTTTAAGATACTCCGAGTACACCAGGAACCACACGCTCGCTACGTTGGACCATCAGGTCTTAAAAGCAAACAGTGTGCTGCAACAGCTCACAATGATCAAAAGCCCTGACATCCAAAACTTGAATGAAAAGGTAGGCACTGTGGATTTTGAACGGGAGCTAAAGAAAAACCTCTTTTTTGATGTTGTAGTAGGTTTTATTTTTAAAGGGTGGTTACAAGCATTTTTAAATCTGGAAAATGACACTTCCCTGGCACAGTCATGCAGTCACATCTGAAACAGCTGCATTCCTCAGCTGTAGTTATTCAGCTACCTTCTGGAAGCCATTGTTCCCAAGGCAGACCCAGCACAATGACCTGTTTAAGCACTCTGGTCTCAAGAGGACATCAGTGTAATTTCAGAAAGATTAACCCAAACCTCCTCCATCAGTAACTGAAGCTAAGCAGAGCAACCTTGCTCTGGAGTGGATAGGGAGTGCTCATATATCCTTTGCACCACCTGTGGGAAAGAGGTGATTTCTCTTCTTCTGCAGGGCAGCAATGAATACCAGATAGTACCTTCAGCCAGTCCTGACAGATCTGGAAGAGATCATCTATCAAAGCCTTTAATCTCAATATCTGTGTCAAACTATATGGAGGGCTAGACATGGTACCATGTTGTGTGAGAGGTGATCTGGATCCTTTAGAAGAAGTCACTGACCCATGGGCTGGATATGGCCAGAGAACAGTTCATCCATTTTGCCAAAGAAGGGTGAAGCAAGGGTCAGTGGAACACATGGAGCCTAACAAATGGCTTCTCAAAGGATACTCAGAGCCATGGGCTGCCATTGCACCCGTCAAATCAGGGGAGAGGAACCTGTGACTGGCAGTGATACCCATCTTCAGAGAGACCAGACCACTGTGTCTTTAGGAAAATCCCATCCGATGTTCAGTGTTCATATGATGTCAGACATCTTCCTTCCCTCAGGAATGTAACGCAGCCCCCTGGAGGAGTCCTGACTTTAAGCATCTTTCTTATTGCAGATCTGTGGTGTGCCAGGAGACCAGCCATGTGTCACAGCAGCCTGTGGGGGAGCTTTGTGCCAGGACAGTCACGGACTCAGGCAGTGTGGTGGCATAAACTGCAGTGGAGCTCTTCCTCTTTCCACCGAGGCCTTCAGGAAAGCTGAGGAGACTGCTGTGTTGCTCAATAACTTGACTACTCAGCTACAGGAACCTGAGAATCAGGTGCTGTATAGCAAACCTGTGTTTGTTCAGTGAAATGGATGGAGGATGAGATTTGGGAGGTCACAAATCTACAAAAACTTACCTGCCCTTTGGACAAAGAGCAATGACATAGTGACGGACCCTGTCCCTACATCATAGACCTGCCCTGGTTCAGTACTGGGGTAATTAGGTGGCAGCCCCAGCAAGCGACTGTGGTTCTACCTATGCCACCTTCTTCTTTCTCACAGCTGCCAAGATCTCACGGGTCATGGTGCCCTGTGCCTATGGAGTTGGTAGCTTCAGGCTAGTATTACCTGTATTTTTATTGGGAGAGATTCAAATGGCACCATTTGTCAGTAGCCTGACATGCTTATTGCAGTGGGATTACTGCTGTGCGTAGCATTAAACCCTATTTATACAACTTCATATTACTCTTATGTTTGCCATTAAATAACTTTTGTAAATAATTTCAAGATGAAGCTTTTCTGTCCCCAGTGCTGTTTAGGAAAGCATCAATTAGTTGACTGTACTGCACAGTAGCAGTGAAAAATCATTCAAGCAAAGTGTGCCCCATGCAACATGTGCCAAGGAAATAAAACAGACAAATCCCAAAACACCAGTAATTCTTACTAACAGTCAGAGATGATGCCTGTTACAGTTATAGGCAAAACACATTTTCCAACAGAAATGTCATTCTGCTGTGGCTTTGTCCTGTCCCTGCAGGGTGCCTGGGCATCCATTTCCTCTTTTTAAAATGCACACGACATGGGCATCACAGCTGTGGGATCAGAAATGAGCAATCACAGCACACGGAGGGGCAGCAGCAAGAGGCATCTGCTGACGTGGGGAGTGCCAGGTTGTTGGGACATTGCCTTTGGTGCTCACAAGCCTCAGGCAGCTCCATGACAATATGAGTGAACTATTTTGAGACATTTCAGAACTAAAAACATCACCATTTTTCTGGCTGCATAGGGAAAGACCAAATCTCTTCCCTCTGCAGACCACAGAGAGGCAGTGTCTGTGCCTTTCATTAAGGCAAAGCCCCTAGCAAAGCAAAATACTGTTGGAATTTGATGATTAGTCTAAAGATCTCATTTCAAGAATGCCAATTTAATGGCAAAATGTAACTTTTAAAGACAAGCCTTGAACTCTACCTTCCTTATTTGCATCCTTCTTAAGGGTTTTTTTAACAAGTCCAATATGAAATGACAAATGAAATTACATTTTCTGTAATCAGATCTGAATCTGTTCAGATCTGAATCTGCTCACTGACATGCTGCAAGACTGCAATAACCATCAGCACTTTCTTTTAGAAACAGAAGGGGGCTGTGGTTTAGCAGTGGTTGCAGAGAGAAAAACATGTTTGATTTAGGCTTTCTGAGGCCAGATGAAGGCCAAGATGTAGCAGTTTCTGAGTTCCCCAAAGGGACTCCTACTACTTTTCAAAGCCACATGAAGTGATTCCAGCTGAGACTTGGATCAAAATTACCTTTTTGTCAGAGCTCAACTTGCCAAGCAATGATAGATAACCTCCAGAAAATGGCACTGCTATTTCTAATAATATTTCCAGGTTGAAAGCATTAGAAAAATGGCAGAAGACAGCAAATTGAAAGGCTCACAATTTAATGGGCAACTGGAGATGGCTAAGAATCAAATTGAGGTTGATGGAGAGATCACTAAGGATTTCATCCAAAAAGTGAAAGACTTCTTAATAGGTAAATATGAAATGTTCTTTTTGACTTATTTTATATCTATATATTCCAGTATAATATAGTGTAATAGATAGTCAGAAAATGATGTAGCTGTGTGCACATGAAATTTCTTGTCTACCTACCTGTGCAACCTTTATCAATTCCTTTTTTCTAGTGCTTCTTTTTCCCAGGTGCAATACTTTGTATTAATTTTACAATAGATCTCTTATGTCCTGATTATCATATTTTATTACTGTGATTAATTTGAAGCACACAAGTATTCCCTCTGTTCCTGGTTTATCTGAGTAGAGGACTACTAAGATAATTTCATACAATATATAATGGCCAGCATGTCCAATGCATCCTCAAACTGCTACTCCACCCCCTTCTCCCAGGCCCATAAATAGAGGCTCTCCGTAGGGAGCGTGGGAATTAGGACACATACCACTCCACCGTCTCCATAAAGCTGTAACCCGAGGAAACAAAGGATTCTGGTAGAACTTCACAGCTCTCATGAAAAAATTACAAAATAACTATATATACCCTAAATATTTTCCACCCTCATGATTGCAGGAAAATGCTGTAAGAAACGGACCCTACATTTTTTTACCAGACGCACAACAAATAGGTTCAAATGTACAGGATTTTTTTAAACTCCTGAATGTAGCTGATCTCATAAATTTCTATGGATTGCATGTTGGCAGTCCTTTGGGCATTCATACCTCTACACCCAAATGTGTGCAAGGGCAGATGACAGAGGACTCCTTTTGTTCAGGAACATTTCAATTGTTTTATTGGATTGGAAGATTTAAGTCCATTTAATTCCTTAATATTCTCAGATTCTTACTTGATAGCAAGTCAAAATTCCACCTTTAGCTCTTTTCTATTTCTCAGTAAACACAGAGCATTTACTAACAATTATAAAAGCATTTTTTCAAATCTTTGTTTTGTTATTTGAAGTTTAAGAACAGTAACAGTTGAGATGCAGACAGTTACATTAAATCTGCTGTACTCTACATTGATGTGAATTGTGATTTTGGAAGAATATATTTCTATATATTTGGAAGAATATAGAAAATAGCTCTCAGGAATGCACTACTGTTTGCACACTAACTATCTTCTATTTAGTTGTTGCTGAGTTGCTCTGGAGCATTAGCGCAAATATTAAATATGTTTCAACTGTTTATCACACAAGATCTTGTCTATAAATGGAAGTGAGGAGAAAAGAGAACCGATGATGAGACTTCACACGGCACTGACTGCTCCGTGTGTGCCTGTGCCTCTTAGCAAAGAGCTGGGACAAGCTCATTCATTTGTAATGCGACTTGTCAAAATATGATTTTTTCTATTGTAAATTCCCATTCTATCTAAGTCTGACCCAGGTTCCATCTGCAGCTTAGCCTTTCTCATTAACTAGCAAAGGAACCATTTTCTCAATATTGTGGCAACTCCAGGGAAGGGATTACACCCACTGACCAGCTTGGAAAGCTCCATTCACACCCCAGTCTTGCCAGCACCTCTTTGATCTGTGGGCCAAGGGAGAAATGGGTTCTGACACATCTAGCTGTGATAGGCACTGATTTAAAACCTTCCACAGGCTCGTTCCACATCAGAATTTTAATAACTCAGTTCAAAGTGGGTTCAAATCCTCATTTTAGCCAGTTCTGACAACACTAACAGCAGTACCTGGAAGCATGATATTAAGTTACAAAATGTTGGAGATAATTCTCTTCCCCCCTTGCTGTGCCTGTCAGCTTTATTTTTGCACACAACTCAAAAGGTAGGGAGCCATAATGACCATTTACATTTCACTGGGAGGAAAGAAGACACTTCAGGATACTCTCAGCTCCATTTCTGTTGCAGATGAGAGCGCACCTCCAGAAGACATTGAGAAGGTGACAAATTACGTTCTGCAAATAAACCTTCCCGTGACTCCACAAGAGCTCACAAGAATGCTCAGCAAAATCAAGAGCATTATGAACCACTGTGAGAAGTACCAACTGAATAACAAGAGGAACATAAAAATGGAGGCTGCTCAGACGCTGCTGGCAGAGGCACAAGAAGCCAAGTAAGAAGGGTATCCTCATAGTGATGTACCAGCTCCAGGTGGGGTGGCACTGCGCACAGTAGGCAGGTTCTATACCCCTGGCAGTATCCGAGTAACACTGGAGGGAGAGTTCAGAGAAGAGCAGGTTTCACCTTGCCTTTTCCACAGGGCCTCTCCTGCTTGGCTGCAGGAACTGACATGCTGCAAGGAAGCAGCTCCTGCCAGCTCTTGGCTCCTGTGCCTGCTGAGTCAGAGAGGCCAGAGCAGCTACTTACTTCCATCTGAGACCTGGTGGAGCATTACATCTGGTTTACTGGGTGGTTTAAATAAGGGTGAGAAAGAACAAATGAGGGAAAAAAAGCATGTTCGCTCATGAGTTTTCCCTACTAGCAGTGCACCACCAGGCAGCCCACAGCATCCAGCCTCACCTTGAGTACAGCAGCTCAGGTGCTCCCACACAAAGTCTCTAACTGAAGTTTTGCTTTACCAACCTCCAAACCACAATTTTATTGGAATTTAAGGAAACATTTCTGTATGTCAGCATGGGGGCATTTGAAACATGTTCTTGCTTTGTGCTCCACACCATGATACTACACGTGCTTCTATTTTTCCGTTGTAGCAAAGCAGCTAAAGTTGTTCTGCCTGTGGATGAAATTAATAATAAACTAAAAAATGTTGCGAAGTCCCAAGGACACTCCAAAAACACCATCATAAAGTTAAATGAAGAGATACATGGCATCAGAACACAAATCTCACAGGTATTTTCCTGTAAATATTTTATTTGCTACAGACATTTTAGAAAGAGAAACTTCATGCTGAAGTTTCCTTAATATAAACTTAAATAAATAAAACTAGATTGTGCCACAGATATGACACTGATTCCTTGCTGCTTAAGGGTCTCTTCTTCTTAATTCATTGACTATCTCTTTCATTACCACGTTCTGCAAGCTGGATGGCTGTTGCACAAGAAATCAGCCTTCAATTGCTCTGTTTTAGGCTGAGAACCAAGTGAACAAGACAAACAATGAACTAAATGACTTGTCAGCAAAACAGACTGAGATCGAAGATGAAATTGCCACGTGGCAAGCAAAAATGCTGATGAACAAGAATCAAGCTACAAAGGCAAGAGCAGAGGCTGAAGCAGCACACAAGCAAGCCCAGAATACTGATAATGTGAGTCTTTCTGTCCATGTTCAGGGAAAAAAATTCCCTCCATGTTTCATAGTATTTTTGCTTCAGAAGTGTTACCCTGCTGTGCGCAAAATTATTAACATTGTCCTTATACCATGCAGTGCAAAATGTCACAGGTCAAGAATAATTAATGTTTTGTTTTAAGGCTTTTGGCATACACTTCTGGTTGCTTGAATGAAAGAAAACATACACATTTCTTTGGCTACTCCATGTCATTTTTTCTTGCACTGTGTATAAGACTCATGGTCACCATGGGCACCAGTAAACACAACAGAACAAATCACAAAACCAGATATTAAAATACGTGAGTGATGGAAGCAGCTTGGCCATTCATCCCATGCCATTCTCCTTCAGAGAAAATTGCTGTGGGAGTTACTTGGAATTTTTGGTCGGCCTGGTGCTTTTCAGTAGCTCTGTTTTTTGAGAATACAGCTAGAAATCTGCTAAAATTTCAAGAAGAGCCAAGCACTCACAGCACAAGCTTGGAGCATGACTATGCTTCCAAGTTGTAAGGAACCAAGATGAAATCTAAACTGCAGCCTCAATAGCAACCTAGAGCAGCAGGGAATGGATTAATCAGTAAATATTACCACAACCAATGATGTAAAAAATCCAGTGTTGCTACAGATAATTAATTCAATTTGAATTAAGCCTTATGGCAAAATGAAATTTGCAGAAAAGCCCTATCAACAGAAGTAAAAACAGCATAAGCTTTAAATATCTTAATATTTACTTTATATCCTTGCCCTTCCCTCTCCTACACATTACTCCACTGGCAGTTTGTTTTAATTGATTTCTATCAGGTTTTGCAAAGCATTTTTTATGTATAAACATTAAGGATGTGATTTTCAATATTTAAGAGAATGAGAAATCTAAAGTTTGGTTCAAAGAGGATGTTAAAAAAATAAAGTATAAAAATCTCCTTCTGTACACCAGATTAATTTTGAGATGCTCTTTCAGTGATGGCATTTTGTTACAGGAATTTGCTGACATTAAAAGGAAGTACACCATTCTTCAAGAAAAGCTAAAAGCCCAAGGACCTCCAAAAGTAACACTGCAAAAAGTGAAGCAGCTGAAAGAAGAAGCAGAAAAACTGGCAAAAGAGACTGAAAAAAAGATTAAAAGAATAACAGGTGGTGTTCTCACTTCCACAGCAAGTGGTAAACATTGTGACAGTCATGAATTCAAGACTGAAGTCCTTGCCCACAGACACTAGCAGACTAGGTTCACCTGAAATTCAGTTTAAAACAATTTAACTGCGGAAAATCCCTGTCTGAAGCTACTCAGTTTAAAAGTAGTTGAATTGATTTGGCTTATGTACTTTTTCTGACATAAATTGGTTGCTATAAGCAGAGTTTAAGAACTGCCCATCCACACAGGGACTTGCAGAGATTTTATTCAGACAGTTTAAAAACAGGATAAGTGCAAAATCTGCATAAAACTTGGCTGTAGATTTAGCTGGACGCCCTGATTTATGCACTTGCTTTGGGCACTTGGACCTTCAGTCCTTCCTCTGTGCTGTCTTTCTTTTCTGATATTACCCAAGCGATGGCTTGTGTTACAGAGCTGCAGGGTGGCTGCTTACCATCTGTCCATACTTGTTCCCCTTCAGACATTCTCTCTGAGCGATGGCAGAACAAACCAGGCACAGTTACTGCCTTATGGAGACTGTACCTGCAGAGGTCACGGGCAGCGGAGACTGCGGCTGCCGTGGCCGTACCGGCACCAGTCCTCACACACCACCATACCCCTCACCTCGGGGGGGTTTAGAGGGTCACCAAAAAGGAAAAGCATTATCTCATGTTGCTGCATACGGGAAACCTAATTCTGCTTGTAGCGAAGGTCTGGGCATTCCCACTGGCAATCCTTAGGCCTAGGATCCTGCCTGGCTCGACATCTGAAAATACCGTGTAACATCAGCAAAACTGAAGCTGAAACTCCATCCCAGGGGCAAATTCTTCAGGACAGGATCCAAATAAATATTCTGAGCATATCTCTCAAGGAGAAGCATTAAGTGCTGCTCTCCATCTTTCCAAATGTCCGTATGACAAGGGTGCTGGCAGCACGTAGTGAATACTCACTACCAGTATGCTTATACTGGTGTAGCTTCATGGGAACCAGCAGAAAACATTCCCCTAAGTGAGGGAGACCTAAACCCACTATGCCTGAACTGTCTAGGCTTTACACACATTACTCCACTGTACTGGAGTACATTAGTGGACACACTGTTCCAAGTGTTTCCATTCAAACCCAGTCCTTTAGGAGCTCTGTGTCCTGTCCCATCCTAGCTGATGGACAAAAGCACATGCTGAGAAATTAATTTCTTTAAAGCTGTCATGCTCTTCTTGCTGTCCAGAAGCCAGACTTTTCCCCTCAGTTGCATGTATAACATTCCCCATTTGAAATGGGCTTATTACCTCTAAAACTTCTGGGAAAAGAAGTGCTGTTAATCCCTGAATTTTACTTACACAACAAATGTGAGCACCATTGCATGTCTCTTCCAGATTTGGAGAAGAAGCTTCAGGAACTGAATCAAACCAAACAAGACAAGGCGGAGCAACTGAGACAACTAGAGGAACAAGTGATAGCCATTAAAAATGAGATCATGGAGCAGGAAAGCAAGTATGCAACATGCAAAAGTTAGGGTCTGAACAGACCATCAGGTAAAATGCAACTGAAGTCTCTATAATTGCCACCTCCTGAGCTTCCTGGCATGGGGGACTGTCCTCTGGAATTACATCTGAGGGGGCATATAGAATTTTGTCTCACTGAATTATGTAAATTTTCTCCTTTTTTTTTTTGTTGGTCTTTTTGAGTTTATATGGAAATAGAAAATACCTTTTAATAAACCAGCTGATTTAGTAATCAGGCTGCAGTCTTTGAGGGAGCTCTGTCTGACACTCCTGTGCACAGCCTAGGGCTTCTCAAGGTAGAGGTTTGGAAATGCAAAAGGAGGATTGCTCAGAGATAACCTGTGGTTGTGCCACGACCCTGCATGGGGCTGCACAGACTGGGATGGGGCGACGCAGGTAAAAGCCTGTGGACTTCTGCAGCCACCCCTGCCGACAACCAGCGGTGTCCCCAGGCACCATCACTCCTCCATCCCCTTCTCTTCACTGAGACAGAGCAGGAGAGCACCGGGAACCCCGACCATGTGAGGGTTCCCTAAAGAGCATTCAAAGGAGGGGCACAAGGATGGTGAAGGGTCTGGACAGGAAGCCATATGAGGAGTGACTGAGGTCACTTGGTTTGTTCAGCCTGGAGAAGGCTGATAGGAGACCTCACTGCAGTCTTCAACATCCTCATGAAGGGCAGCAGAGGGGTGGGTACCCATCCCTTCACTCTCGTGACCAGCGACAGGACTCAAGGACATGGCGTGAAGCTGAGCCAGGGGAGGTTTAGTTGTATATCAGAAAAAAGTTTTTCACTAAGGGAGTGGTTCAGCACTGGAATAGGTTCCCCAGGGAAGTGGTCACCAAGCCTGACGGAGTTCAAGAAGTGTTTGGACAATGCTTTCAGGCACATGGTGTGATTCTTGGGGTGTCCTGTGCAGAGCCAGGAGTTGGACTGAATGATCCTGATGGGTCCCTTCTAACCCAGCATGTTCTGTGATTCTATGAAAACGCAATGGGCGGTACCTCCGTGCAGCGCGGGCAACAGAGACAATTCCGCAGTGCCCACTGGATGGCAGTGCACAGATACTTAACGCCGAAAGCAAATGGAAAATCTTCCCTTTGTCAATGGCCCTCCTGCAATGACTATTCTTCTTTTGCTGATAAGGGGTTTACCACATTTTTCATTAATGCAACCAACAACTGAAGAATAACTCCAGTTCTCCGGTTTAAGCAGTGAGTCTAAAGGGCCAGAAACGTTGAAAAACTTTCTCCAGCTCTTCTCCCACATGCAGAGCTTCACAGAAGTCAGGGTTCACTCAGCAGTTTTTTTGTAGCCATAAAAAACACAGGAGTTGTTCTAAATTTTAGTTTATATTTCCTTTTTTTAATATAAATACAGAAAAAACTGGGGCTAAGCAAATGCTATAGAAGGGCTAGAGTTTTAAGAAGACAGAAGTGAGCTACGCTTCAGTTTCAAAATCCCACCCTTGGTATACATACTGCTGGAGGACACAGAACAGCCTACTGATGGCTTTTCCTTAGTTAAAAGCAGTCGTGTCGTTCCTGGCTGGACTATCCCACAGCGAGCATTCATCACGGACTTCATTCAGCCCAGTGCTGCTTCAGAGCTCGGATGCAGCCCAAACCACATCTGTAAAAAGAAAGAATGCTTTGCAGGAATACATGGCTCTCAGCATTTACCCATCCCATGCCAGCAGCACCCGTAAAACAATCCTTAGTGATCTCACGGAGTAAACACGGCATCGTTATCACCCTGTGTTTACAAGAGCTAAAGTAGCATTGGTATGCGGTGGGGGGCTTCGGTGGGAATTGCTGGCAGGGATGAGATTTCAGAGATAACTCCTTTAACTCAAACCAGCTGTGCTCCAGGGCATTGTGCTACATGCGTTACAGATATAAGAGCGTCTGTTGTGAAAATGACGGAATCAAATTATTATTTTGATGTAATCTAACAAAGCCACCTGAATGCAGGAATGCAAGTAATTTGCGGGTTTGCATTTTCTGGATTTTAGCACTTTGAAAAATCATCTTTGAGGCGTTAGGCTTCTTTGTAAGTTACTAGGCTATACTCAGGTGACTGTATTTAGACTGATTTTGCCATAATGAAATCGAACATCCCTGCTCCACTCGGAGCACACACCAAGCTGCTCCCATGCAGGTCTCCAGGTAACAGGATTTTCTGCAGGTTTCAATGCATCCCTTCTGCACTGCACCTGGAAGAGGCAAACTGAAGCACTTAGACAGAAATTCCCGACTGCATATAAACCAAAATTATTTCATTCATGGCTTTAAAAAACTGAATGCACAAGCAGAAAGTTGAAAGAGAACTTCCTCCTAAAATCCACTGCTGGCTGTGAGAGTTGCCATATGGCTTTCCACAAGCTGTGTGGATGAGAAATCCGTAAACACAAGGCAGTCAAACAGGCCTGGAGGGGGGATGTATTCATGGGGGAAACAGAAATCCTGGAAGAAAAACGGAAACAGGAAGAAGAAAGTCAGCGTGGAGTCTAAAAACCTCCCCTGCCTTTCTCCAAGCATGCTCAGACACACAAAGGAGGCAAACCTGATGGGACCAGCGGCTACAGAACTCCAAATCCATCCTGAGACAGCTTCTGAGGTTTACAACCGTGCAGCATTCTGCATTGGAAGGGACATAAAAACTTTCCAAGTGTTTCTTCGAAGTTAATTTGTGGGGAAAATGCTGTATGTAGATCAAAAATGCCTATTTTTAGTTCCTCCTGGACCTGTTCCTTGTGGGCAGAAGTGGCTTCAGAAAACTGTTTCTTGAAAAAAAAAAAAATTGAAATCTGTATCTTTCTGTAAAGCATTTTGACTGCAACAGCATTAATCAAAATGCAAACAACACTCAACCAAACCCACATATAATCAAAGATACATTTAATCAAAATTATATCAAGTCTGTCTGCTAGGTATTCAACCACTGCAGTGTTGTAAGAAAACAGGGTGATCAAGTGGGTCCCACTGAGGTCAAATTCAGAAATTTTGTCCTTTGAGAAGACTTCCAACCCAGCACAAACACAGACACTCCAGGGCTGTAAAGCTGCCTCACCAACCACCAGGGCAAAGCACAACACAAAACTGAATTTTTATCATTTGAAGAAACAAATTAAAATACTCCCACTCACTATATGTCACAAGCACTGCAGAGAGGGGCAGACAAAAACAAGTTCTCTGCTCCTAATCACCCACACACTGAATGCTGGTGGTTCTGGCTACCTCTGAAAGGTGACCACGGTTATGGGTGATAGTGGCCACCCCAGTCCGTGGCTGCAACTCCAACTCAATCCCTGATTCCACATGGCAGGATCACCCCCAGGCTGGAACAAAGAGCATTTTCATGCTGTCTGTGGCAAAGCACGAAGGAGCCTAAGCACAGTAGCTTCCAGGGAGCTTGGAAGAGCGCTTTACCCCATTTTAGGTATAGGGGAGAACAGGACTTCTACAAGGCTGTGAAATAAACAAAAAACAAACAAACAAACAAAACCACAAAAAAAAGGAGAAAACGTCAATGAAAGTTGAAAAAATATGGGACAAAAAAAAGTCCAGTGGCAATGAAATACTCTGTCCTTGCACAGTCACACAGAGTGATGTTGCTGCCCATCTGCCATGAACCAGAGGAGGTTGTAACCACAGCAAAGTAAAATATTTTCTTTTAGTGGGACAAAAATATTTATTGTACTGGAGCTTCAAAATATGACAGGATAATTAAACTGAATTAGTTTTGACAATTTAGAAGACCACATTGGGAAAAAAGTTTAAAATATTACAATTCCTGTCAGCTTAGAATGATTTCACTTCATGGATATCTTTAATGAAACAGACCCACAAGTTCTTTAATCAGGAGTCTTGGGTTATGTTTCAGACCTGGTGTTTAACCTTTAGGGCAAGTCACTTGGTATCTCTCTGTTTCTGCTTATCCATCTGTAAAATGAGAATGAGCATATTTACCTACCTCGGCAGGGTTTGCTGCGACGGACAGACCGTGGTGTGTTTTCACTCTGGCACTGCAAATAGTGAGGGCACAGTGTTCTTGGGGGCCACTGGTACCCGGTAAAGATTTACACAAGTTCCTGCGTTACACGTGCGCAAGCAAAACTCAGGTAAATAAAGCCAAGCATCTCCCCCAGTTTATTTACCAGTAAACCCTTTCCCTGGGTGCCACCAGCTGGCGAAGCCCCCGTGTCTGCCAGCAGAGCGCAGGGTACCGACACGGGAGGCTGGGAGCGCAGCGGCAGCTCCAGCACAGCCCCTCGCTCCTTGCAGCTGCCCCAGCGCCCCCGGGAAGGCAGCAGCACTGTGTGCTCCCCAAAAACGAGAAACAGCCTGGCAGCGGCCGGTCTGACGGGCCTCTCTGCCTGCGCCAGGGCCAGCCCTGGCCATGTACGGCAGCAGGGCCACCCCCCAGGAATGGCACTCCTGAGCCGCGTGTGCTGGCACCGCTGCACCGGGCAATGTGACAGCTGCCAGCACCCTGGTTTCATGCTGGGTTTTGGGCCTTACTTCGCAATCATCCATCCATCCATCCATCCATCCATCCGTCTGTCCATCCATGCCTGGCCCGGTACCACCAGCACTACCGGCAGAAGGCAGGATTGGGTCCATTAACCCCAATCCTTCACGGTTTCTCCATCGACAGGGGCAGGGAACGGGGTCACCCGATCCCCCTACCAATTCCTCCCACCTACCAATCGTCCCAGTCCCCTCTATTGCCGCACCCTGCCCAGAGCCTGCTCCCGACGCTGGAGAGCAGCGGGGAGGGCTCACCCTGCGCCCCGGGCGGCGGGGGTCCCACGTTCCCCGCTCCGGGCTGTCTACACGGGGCAGCAGTTCCTCCCCCTCGGGCCGCTCTCCCCCTGCTTCCCCCCCCGGCCGGGCTGCCCTTCCTCGACGACAGCCGCCGCTGCGGGGCCGCGCAGAGCCGGGGCGGGGGGCCGGGCGGGAGGGGCTCGGCCGGGCCCGGCCCCGCGGGGGCGGTGGGGCGGAGGAGGGGGAGGAGGACCGGGGGGTGCCNGTCCCGTCCCGCCGGTGCCCGCCGCCCGCCATGGGCCGCCTCCCGCTGTACCTCTGCTGCTGCCTCGGTAACTCCCGCCCCGCTCCGCTCCGCTCTGCCCGTCGGGGCACGGCGGGCCGGGCTCGCCGCTGCAGCGCCCGCCGGGGCGGCTCGGGGCGTACCGCGCTCCCGCTGCCCTCTCTCACCCCCTGTCCCCTCTGTCCCCCTCTCTCCCTCCGCGGCCGCGCAGCGCTGTGGCCCGCGGCGGCACAGGAGCCCGAGTACAGCTACGGCTGCGCCGAGGGCAGCTGCTACCCCGCCACCGGCGACCTGCTCATCGGCCGCGCCGACCGCCTCTCCGCCTCCTCCACCTGCGGCCTCCGCCAGCCCGAGCCCTACTGCATCGTCAGCCACCTCCAGGTGAGCGGCACGCTCGGTGCGTTCGCGGGGCGGCATCGCCTCCCGCCCTGCGGGGGCGTCGCTCGGGCGGGCTCGGCGGGGCGGCATCGCCTCCTGCGGGAGGGAGACGCCGGCAGCGGGCTCGGTGGGGCAGCATCGTGCCCCGCGGTGCGGGTCCATCACGCGGGCGGGCTCGGCGGGCAGCATCGTGCCCCGCGCGGGACCCCACGCCCCGCGTCCAGCGAATCCCGCGCGGCTTTCGGCTCCCGACCCCCCCTTTTCCCGACTGAGGTCCATAAGGAGGAATGTGCCGCAGTAGGTTCAGTTATTGCTTTATTTCCAGGCTTGCTCGGAACCGTCTAGACAGCTTCCTGATGGAGAGTGGGCTGTGGGGCCCGGCAATGTTTTGGCCGCAGTCCCCGTAATGTAATTACATGTGTATGGTTTCCGAGCGAAATGATGCAAATAAGGTTGTCTCCGCACATCTGGTGGAAAACACAGAGCGCGTTGGTATTTAAGCCAGAAGCTGCTCACCAAACTTAAAATCTCAGAGGCACAAGGGATGGTGGAGAAGAATAAAATATGAGTTATAAGTGGAACTCTGCTGAACTGAAAGTAGAGGGATAATCTCCGGACGAATTACTGTGGAGACAATAGGGCCGGATTCTGGCCCTTGGAAGGAAAGCCACGGGAAGCAGGAGGGGCTGTAGCACTTGACTCATTTGTACCCTGAAGTTACCAAATCTGCCCCCTCCTTCCCCGCCTTTAGTTGTACCGTAGTCCTCTATCTGCTAGATACTTTATTTAATGTGGGGTTTTAGCTTTGCTCGAACATTTTCAGAGTCCGTTTGGGTGGACTTTGACAACATTAAGCATCTCTGGTAGAACAAAATAATAATGGCATTTTATTATGTTTTCTTCTCTCAAAAAATGTTGAAGTGCCACAGTGAAAAAAAAAAGATTGCTTCAGAAGTTCTCCTCTGCCCTTATTCCTGGTCTCACAGCCCCAGTCCAGCATTTGGGATATCCCTGATTACTTCTGAACCATAAAGGGTTGTATTGAAGAAATCGTGGGAAGGTACTGACGATCCTCTTAGTAACGTGAGACTTGGGTGTGTTGAGCGCTTTGCAGAATTAGATCTTCTAGGGTTCAGTTTTGGTTGGAGAAGAAGCGAGTTGTGGCATGAGGGGCTGGGATAGAGGAACCTGGAGCCAGCAGAAGGGGACATCTTCCCCGGGACCCATGCTCTTGCCATTCTCTCTGCTGAAGGAGCCTTTGAGGGCTCATGGTGGGTGAAGCTCTGAGCTTGGGAGGAGCCGCTGAAGCCAAAACGGGTGAAATGGAAAGCCTGTGTGGTGCAGACCTGCCAGCTCTCACATTCTTGGCTGATAAAGCGCCGTGCTTGTCTCCATAAACGCGCTCGAGGAATGATGCCTGTGTAGCTTTTGACAGTGATGAGTTGATGGTGTGTCAGGGCTCCCTCTCTACCAAACAATGAGCTCCTCTCCCTCATCTGCCCCTCCAGCTGATTTGGGCAGGAACCCTCCCTCTGGGTTAGGTTTGCATCCTACCTTACTAAATCAGAAAGTGGTGGGTTTGGGTGCTAGGATAATGCAAAAATAGCACTGTTTGTAGTAATAGCCATGATGGGATTTTGTCTTCCTGGTGAAGATGCTTCTGGTTTTCCCAAGCAGCACATACCATGCTCCAAGCTGGTTTTCTGTGGGAACACCTTGTGGTGTGTGCAGATGGACTTCATGTGCATACCTTGGGATTGCAATAGCAGGTGAGGATGCTTGACAATCTGGATTAAGAGTCAGGTTAGTCCTACACTGAAAGGGCTTGGTCACAAGTCCTACACTGAAAGGGCTTGGTCACAAATCATTGATGGCCCCTTGACATTATAAGAGGTGTCCCTAATGCAGACAACTTGCACCTCCAAGATAGCTCCCAAAAGCCAACATTACCTCACACAAGTTGTCGAAGGTGCAGTTTTGCGCATGTACATTTTTACAGAAGCAATTCAGCAATTTTCTGTCGATGCTGTTGTTGGTTCTGTCTTCTGCTGGAGAATATATGCGTTGGAAGAGATTTCCTGAAACTGCAATGTTGATAGAAAACATATTTGCCCTAAAAATGAAGTTTATGGAATTCCTGGCGTATTTTTGATTTGGCAATTTGCATTAATTCGTAAAGGTAAATACACTTGGTATTTCAACAAAAAAATACTTTTGATGACTCCTGCAGGCGAAATGAATGGAATGTGATATGAATGGAAAATACTCTTATCTGCAGGAAGCAACTATTGCCCCATGGATAAAAATCAGTAATGCTGGCTATCATGTTGTTTCAGGAGGACAAAAAATGTTTCATATGTGACTCCGAGCATCCCTTCCACGAGACTCTAAATCCTGACAGCCATCTCATTGAAAATGTTGTCACCACGTTTGCTCCAAATCGCCTGAAGATCTGGTGGCAGTCGGAAAATGGTATGGGGTTTGTCCGCAGCCATTTCCAGGGCTGGGAGATGTTTTCCCTCCTTTTGTTTAAGGGTACCTGTGGGTTTGCTGTTATCTCTGGCCTTGTGGGGATTACTGCCCTGTGAAGGATCACGCTGTGTGAGGAGAGATGAGTAAAACTGGCTGCTTTTGTGTGTCCTGGAGTGGTCCTTGATCCACAAGGAAAGCCCTAGAGCCCTCCAGGAGTGTTGGAAACAGCTGTCGCAGCACTTTGCAAGAAACTTTTCCTTAAAGAGAAGAGTTTTCCACGCTGCCCTTAGCTATCCCTCATGTCTGGGCAGTGGGAGTGGAGCAGCCTTCCAGGAGTAAATATCCCGGGCGGCGCTGCCAAGGGAGCACCGCAGGGCTTCCCTGCGCCGCTGGACCGCAGGGAGGTTGTGGAAGGAGGAGGTTTGGGCGCAGAGCCGGGGGCTGTCGTGCTGCCTGCAGACCTCCCGTTTCCCTCTCCTGCCCCAGGGGAGTAAAACCAGGGATATCTCTTACTGTGCAAGCTGCCTGCTCCCTCCTGGGCTCCCTGAATCCCCTTATCCATATGCCAAACAATAAAAGGAACTCTATGAATAAGCCAGCCAGTTAAAAAACACATTGCACTTCAGTTTGGTGTGGGTTTTTTGGTTGGTTGGTTGGTTGGTTTTTTACATCCTTCTTCTGCCTGTTTTACTTTTCTGGTTATGCTTTTGGCATGCCTTCATACACAAAACAAGGCATGGAGGTTTCTCAGGCAGCGGCCCTACCCTGCAGCCTTAAGTCCATCCGGACAGGGTGGGATTTCTGCAAATGCATCGGCAGTAGCTGCCTTTAAAAAGAAAAGAAAAAAAAAAAGGTAATACTTGTAACAGTTTTACTGCCTGTTAAAGAAAGGTTTTGATTAAATAATTTTTAACCATTTAGATCAGCCTAGCAAGCTGCCTGCCTCCAGTGGCTCTCTTCTGGCACTCCACATAATTCATGTTTCTTGCAACAGACTTGGCAGCATTCACACAGAAAAGTTCTTAGCTCATAAGGTCATGAAAATGTCCTTCAACAATAAAAAACAAATGATTCTTTCTGTCCAATTCATGTTTTCTTCTATTCAGGCATACAGCATAGGGGACCATTGCTGCATGCTTCACAGAATGTTACAGCTGATTGAAAATTTAAGTGCTTTATTGTTTTATTATTTTTATTTCTTACCCTTTCTCCTCTCTGTAAATCTTGATTTTATTTTTTATTTTGAGCTACAGTGTAATTAGTATCCAGCTGTTTTGAGAGGTCTTTTCACAAGGCAAAATAATATTTGCAGCTGTTTTTCTTCCTTTCTGTGTAGAGTCCTTGACCGTAGGTAGTCGTACAGCAGAGTTTGGAAAACCTTTTGCTCCTCACCAACTTCCTAGCCCTCGTGATTGCAAAGCAGGGCTGTGGTAGTTGCTTTGGGAATATCTCAAAACCAGGTTGTAAAGGAACTGTGGGCAGGAGTGTCCAGATCCATGAAAAATGGTGGGAAATGGCCTCCAGCAGACATCAGTGAGCCTTGGGGTGTTCGGGCTGCAGAAACTGCTGCCAGGTGGGCTGTACTATGTAAGGGCAGCCTGGGGTCACTGTGTAGGTGTGAGCTCAGCATCCCCAGTTGTACCAGCTGCTGGGTACTTTGGTGCCAGGACCCAGCCCATAGCAGTCCTGTCCTTGCCCTACCTCTAGTGGTACCAGCCATGGTACACAGTCTGAAATAGCAGCAGTGCAGGCTCACACTTTGGGTATTTGGTGCCAGTGATGCACAGGAATCCCATGTGTGATTCACTCTTCAGCAGGTCCTTGCTGTATTCCCTTGGACCTCAGGAATGCACTAACCCTCATATTCCTTTTTTACAACAGAGCCAAGTGGTAAAAAAAAAAGTCTCTGTGCCAACAGAGCGAAGATCTTTGGCAAAATTTAGGTGTAGAAACTGGCAGGTGTCCTTGTTTGCTGCACACCTTCTTTTCTCTGTCCCTCCAGGTTTGGAAAACGTGACTATCCAGCTGGACCTGGAGGCTGAGTTTCATTTCACTCATCTCATTATGACCTTCAAGGTAAGAAAGCCCCACCCTGAACCCTAAAACATGAGGAAGTGAGAGATCTCACAGTCCTTTGCATCTATTTGATATCTGGGATTTGGGCTTTATCTGAGCTGTTTGGACTGATTTTTCTGGAGCTGCCAACCTTTAACCCTGCTGAAGTCATGCAGAAAGGCTGAGTTGTGACTTGTGTTTAAACTCCATTAAGGCTGCAGAAGGAGTCCTTCTGAAGCTGGGGTTTGCATTGGTGTGTCTCCAGTGGTTGTGTTCTAGAAGATAGTTAGCTAAATCATATAGTAGCAAGGATTTTTTTTTCCTAAAAAAACTTGGCCATGGGATCAGCTTTCATTTGGCAAATGGAAAGGTCTTCAGGAAGAAGGAACATCTGTACACAAAGTGTCTTTGTTTCTTCACAAACAGATGTCTTGGAATGGCAGATTATGTCCTGTATATCCTAAATCACAGGCAAGCTCTAGTGGCAACCTTCAGATGAGGTTTCAGGGGCTGCAGTTCCTGGAGTGCTAAATCCCTGCTCCTCCCATGTAGACGAATTAATCTCTGTTTTTACCCATCAGCTTTCAAGGAAAGCTGGTTCCTCTTTCCTGTGGCATCAGCTAGGGTTTCTCCCCTTGCCTCAAGGTGGTGGCTGTGGTGGAAGGTGGTCCTTGTGGAAGGTGGTCCTTTCTGTTGGACCAGCCGCGAGGGACCCCCAAGCGACCCCTAATGTGATGAGGCTGCTGCAGCCATTGTACCCCAGTGCTGGGGCTTGGTCTGCCATCAGGAGGAAGACTGTAGGGGAAAGATAGTTTTAATGATGATTTGTTGACTTTGTGTGGTAAAACCTTGAGCTGCCTTACCTCTGGGTTGCTACGTTTTTCGGTTGGGCGAGATACCAGTTTCTGAGACGGGTGTTATTTTCAGCCAGGAAGCGCAGAGTAATTTTCTTTCCAGCTGTGACTGAAATGCTTTTGTGCTTGGCTCCGGGAGGTCCTCCTATGAATACATAAAACTAACAAGAGACTGTTGGTGTTTCTTCTTACATGCAAATTAATGCTTGCTTTTTAAAAGGCAGTGCATGAATTGAAACACCATATTTTTTAGGTTTCAGGGATTAAAAATCTGTCAAAAATATCATAAACTCTTTGTTCTAGAGTTGATTATGTGAAGGTAAGAAGGACAGTGGTTTGTCAGTGGTGAAGAAAATGCAGCCTGCCAGAGTCTGGGCAAGGCCAGCTGGAGGAGGGTCACTGGGGGCTGGGGGAGTCAAATGCAGCAAGAGTGCGTGAAGCTGAACCTCTCCACCTCCTTAAAAATGAAGGTTTTCTTGAGGCAGCACAGAGGATGACTGGCACTGACCATCAGAGACACTGCAAAAGGTCGTGTGGTCAGATGAAGAGAGGTAGGCAGTCCCAGGACTTCCCTGAGCATCAGAGGTGACTGCTCAGCAAGAACTTCTGGGTGTCAAAGCGGGATGGGCAGCACTGACAGTGGCCTCCCCGGAAGGAGAGGAGGCCCATTAGGTCCTTTGTAAAAGGTTAGGCAAGGAGGTACAGCAATGAACAAGGCTGTGCTGCTTTCCACAAGCAGTGGAAAAAATCCTTTTGTCTCTCTAAGGCCCTGCTTTAACCTCCACTTTTCAGGAAGTGTTTGTAATCCCAAAACCTTACAAGTTTGCTTATTTATTGTAAGTCCATGTAAGCACTGGGCCACTGAGTGCCATCTTTTGAAGATGGGGTGTCTGTGATTTGATGTGTGTTACTTCAAACATCTGCCTCTAAGCACAAAGTGGGATATCATCAGAAAAATATTTCCACATACTGGAAACAGTGCAGGGAGAGATATTAAAATTCAGATGTGGATTGCTCACTCTAAAAAACACTCAATGTAAATGCAAGTAATAATTAACCACACAAAATCTCTTTTGTTTTGCTGCTGTTAGACATTCCGTCCTGCTGCAATGTTGATTGAAAGATCATCTGACTTTGGACAGACATGGCAAGTTTATAGGTATTTTGCATATGACTGTGAGACCTCATTCCCTGGGATTTCAACTGGACCCATGAAGAAAGTGGATGATATAATTTGTGATTCCCGGTACTCTGACATCGAACCTTCAACAGAAGGAGAGGTCAGAGGCCTTTTTTTCCAGGATGTTTATTGTGTAGACCTCTTCTCTCTTATTTTTAAATCTGAATCTTTTGTTGTTTGATTTTTTTCTCCAGGTAATATATCGTGTTTTAGATCCTGCTTTTCGAATTGAAGATCCATACAGTCCAAGGATTCAAAGTATGTATGCAGTTACCTTGCAGGCTCTTTTGAAAGCATTTCAGTACTTACTTGCTTACAAAAAATAATAAGGCACAAAGTCATGCATTAGCCCCAACTGCACTTTTGAAGTCATATGAATACCTTTGTGTGTGGCTCCTTTTCCCAACTCAGACAGTGATGTCTGGGAAATAATGGTCAGTGTTGTCAACCCAAGGGATTGCTCTTACTCATTGGAGTTGGTCCTTTTCTTAATTGATCAGAGATTTATTTTCGTTAAAGACACCCTTTCCTCAAAATATATGCAGTTTCCAAGAGAAACCTTGAAATGTGATCCTGTAATTTACAGAAAGCAAGGAAACAGAACTACAAAGGTACTTAGATCATTTCTAGCTCCAATTAATGGGGCCGTGTTTTATTTTTCAGTGCACTGAGTCATGACTTTAACACAGTTGGCCATGGTAGCACTGCATGGCTGTACTCCACAGATGTGGTCATAAACCACAGCTTACTGTACTGTTCGTGTATGGTCATGGCAATCCATGAATGTCAAGGCAGAGAGAGCTGTTGCTCAGAGTGGCTCAAAGAGAAACATCGTGGGGCATTTGGCCTGAGGGAACTGCAGTGCTTGGCCTTAAGCTTCACCTCCAGTTTAATGTGCATTCTCAGTTTCAGTTTGTGTCCTTCAGTGCAAAGCTATCCAGAGGAGCAGGAAATATCAGCAGTAGAGGGGTGTCAGTTGGTTGCTGTATCACTCTAATTTTGAGGTTTTTCTAACAAACATTTTAAAGAAGAAACTGCTTCCATGGGCTTGAAGTGATTTTTCAAGTGTATTTCAAGGCTATAAGAAATTACACAGGATTCACAATATCAAAGTGAACATGTAGGCTGAATTAATTACTGTAATATTGTCTTGCCTTGGATTATCCCTCAAGAACTTCTTTGTATTTGGTCAGTGATACGGTGTTGTTTCTTTCCACAGAATATAATTAATTATATTTGCTAGGGAAGTTGGGCATATGCAAAACAAGAATTATTTGTATCTTTGTTTCCAACTAAAGCGTTTTTCAAAAGCCTTAACTCTTAAGGCTCCTGCTGGACTTGTCAGCAGTTTCTTAATATCAAGTCCGTTCCCATCCTACATTTTAAAGCCCCAAAGAACCCATGTCTTTCCAGTGGTGCTGTTCTGCATGCCTTTAATATTTGTGGTTGTGCGTCTGCATGTCTGCAATAAAATAGACTAATATTCTTAATTAAACTTAAACTTTCTGGTACAATGATCAACCTGTAGTAAGATGTAATTTCATTCTTTTTTCAAGTTGGGAATATAAAGTGATGTGTAGTATCTAAGTGCTGAAAGTAAATCTGAGCTAATCTGCCTGTAGGAAGCATGCCTAGGAAGCCACTCCTGGCTTCCTCCCATTCAATACAATATCTGGGAAGTAATTCCAAAATGAGTTCTATGGTTTTTTGGGTGTTTTTTTGTGTGTCCCCTGCAGACCTGTTAAAGATCACAAATCTGAGGGTCAAATTTGTCAAGCTGCACACTCTGGGAGATAACCTGTTGGACTCAAGGATGGAGATCCGAGAGAAGTACTACTACGCCATCTACGACATGGTGGTTCGTGGGAACTGCTTCTGCTACGGCCACGCCAGCGAGTGTGCGCCAGTGGAGGGCTTAGGTGAAGAAGTGGAAGGAATGGTAAATAGTCACAGTTTTTTGCATGAGCTCTTCCTGTCTGTGCCTCTTTTAAGTGATTGGGACACAAAAAATAAAGTGGTACCCACTGTACCGCTCCTCCACACTCTTGATTTTTCAAACAAGGAAACCGTTATAATTATTCTTTCTCAGCAAACCTATCTGTCATTATTGGTGTTAATCAAGCACAGAGATCTTAGGTTAGGTGAAAATTGTTTTAACATTCCTTTTCTAATTATGTTAAAAGACCTGATGAAATTGAAAGGTAGGAATGAAAAAACCTTACGGTTTCAGAGGCAGGTGTTGATTTGGTTACCCTAAAACTGGAGCAAATAGAGGCATCAAAGGATGATACACCTGTGAATCAAACATGATCTGCATTTGTATCAGTTTTTGCCTTCTGAGAAATGGAGGCTGTAACCCTAATTAACACAGGCCCTGAAGGAAAATCCTGATTGCTTCCCTGGTATGCGGCTTCACAAGCGCCACATTCTTTCTGGGGTCTGTTTTTCCCCACAATTTTTGCCTGACAAGCAGTAATAGCATCCCTGTTAATGAGTGAGTTATCTTTTGGTGGAAATATGAAGTGTACAAGCAGGTTGTGTGGGTTGTCCAGGGGCTGCAGGATGCTGTGGAGCTGGATGTGCTCCTTTGCCCTGTGCTTTTGGTCAGTGTCTCCACCCAAGCTTTGCCTTTAACATCACAACTTCAGTGCTGGTAGTCCCAGTGGTCTATGGCAGCAGCTGTCACACGATCACTGTAGGTCTTCTTAGTGCTTGTTCTGTACACTTTGAAGGCAAAGTCTGGGGTTGATGGATAAACCCCATCCAAACTGCTTGTCATCTTTGCTTTGAGAACTGAGGCAGAGCTGGAAAGAGGGCACTGGGCTAGCGGTGCTGATAAAACTAGATGCATGTTAATAACTAATTAACAGCCAATAAACAGCCAACTTTTAGTTCCAAGAGGCTTTTGTGATTATGGAGGTGGAACTGTGCTTTCCTTGTTTATGGCTGAAAGCATTTATTCAGGCACCAGTTCCAGTAAGGAAAGAAGGACAAGTTTGTAAGAAGACGTTCTTACCTTGGCAGGTTAAGGACACTTCTTTACACTTTTCTAAATGCAGTTACATAGATGAAAGTCTCCAAAAGTATATCCATTATGTACTAACTATGTTTTGCTTTAGTTGGAGAATGGTGGGGTTTTTTTTTCTTCTTTTATAACCAACTCTTTCTCTCTTTCTTTTTTTTTCTTTTCCTTTTTTTTTTTTCAATTACAGGTCCATGGGCACTGCATGTGCAGACATAACACCAAAGGATTAAACTGTGAACAGTGTTTGGATTTCTACCATGACTTACCCTGGCGCCCTGCTGAAGGTCGCAATAGTAACGCATGCAAAAGTGAGTTTGACTGGAACACAGAACTGGATGTGGTGCTGTAACTTGGGAACTTGTGACCGTGTGTAAAATCATGCATGTTCTTTGGCTGACATGTGTGTCTTTTCTGCAGAGCTTCATCTCCCCTGGGACCAGGCTCTTACTTTGCTTTCTGTCTTTGTCACAGAGTGCAATTGCAATGGCCACTCCAGCCAGTGCCACTTCGACATGGCTGTGTACATGACGACGGGGAACACCAGCGGGGGAGTGTGTGACGACTGCCAGCACAACACTGTGGGACGCAACTGCGAGCAGTGCAAGCCCTTCTACTTCCAGCACCCAGAGAGAGATCTGCGGGACCCCGACGTCTGTGAGCGTAAGTGCAGCCCCGCTCCTCAAGGAGGGAGAGGCCTTGAGGTCCCTGAGAGAGGGTGATTGTCTTGGAAGTCTTGAGCGAGCCTGGCTGGGTCTCATTTTCTCTTTGAGAATATGGAAGTTTACCTGGTGCTAATGTGTTCAATCCATGTTGTGTCTAGTACTTGCAGGAGTGATACAGACTCTCCAATAGCTGAGTTTAAATAATGTAGTGTGAGACTTAGCCTTTTATTTTGTGGCAGTTAATAAAACACGTGCGATGCTTCCTTCTTAGCTTGCAACTGTGACCCAGCTGGCTCCCAGAATGGTGGCATCTGCGACCGCTACACCGATTTCTCCGCTGGCCTCATTGCCGGACAGTGCCGCTGTAAATTGTTTGTTGAAGGGGAGCGTTGTGACCTCTGCAAGGAAGGGTTTTATGGCCTGAGTGCCGATGACCCAGCGGGTTGTCAGTGTGAGTAAAAACATATGTTCCTTTATGTGTGATCAAAAGCTCTTTGAGGAGCTGTTAGAGGCTGAGAGATGTTGTTTTGTGGGATGGACTTCTTTCCTTTTTCATGTTTTTGCCGAAGGAAAAAGGTTGCTGTACATTTGCTGTAACTTGGAGTCCACCAGCTCTTAAAACTCAGTTTGCCCACTGATCCTTCTAATGTATTCAGTGGAAATAGCATAGTCCTCCTTATTTGTTTTCAATTATAGGTCTCTAAGCTGGGGAATTTTAACTGGGATGGGTTGTGGGTGAAGTCTGCAAGTAATTTCTGTCCTGGGGAATTCAGGGGAAGCTTTAATGTATATATTTAAGTTGAATACTGTCTAAAATATAACTCCAATCCTGTCTTTTGACCTGCCTGTTTGTATTTCCCTATCTAGCTTGTGCATGTAATCCTCTGGGTACCCATCCCGGGGGGAATCCCTGTGATTCGGAGACAGGAAACTGCTATTGTAAGCGTCTGGTCACAGGAAAGCAGTGCAATCAATGCCTGGCAAGTAGTTTACTGCAAAATAAATTAGGACACACTGGTGTGAGGGAGGCCGGAGTGCGGAAAGCGTGGAGCAAGGTGCTGGCTACTGTCTCAGACTGCCTGCAGACGAGAGCATCCAGTTTAATTCCTGGGACCATAAGGAGTGAGACATTAGGATCCCTGTGGTTGCTCTGTGAAAATGACGGGTCTGGGGCAGTTCTGCCGAAGTCCTTGCTGGTGTGAAAGACAAAATGGTCATGGAAGCAGTGTTATCAAAATAATTGCTTCCTATACAGGTCATTATTTTAGTCAGGGATTATTTCATACACATACATTTCCATGTAATGTTTATGCATGCTGGAGTGTTAGAGAAACAGACTGTCAGATAACTGGATGTGTTTGTACAAACACTGACAGACTCTTATCTAGCAGTGGAAAAGCTAAACAAGTCTGTCTGTCTATGCAACAAGCAAGTTGCAGAGTAGCAGCCCTGCAAGAGCAGTGCCCCACACAAACACTCACCATCCCACATGGGGCTCTCACCCTCAAAATGGTCAACCAGGTGGGAGGGAGAGCAGGTGGGGGAGTGGTATTGGTGGTTGTGGGGGGTAGACCCACAACCAGGGGAGCAAGATTCATGGGTTGTGGGGACAGTCTGGGATAGCTTATGTTGAGTATTTAAAAGTGTGCCTTTGGGTATATGGGATTAAATCTGCCCCAGGTAACAGTGCTGGTGATGTTTTCTCCTGCAGCCTGAGCACTGGGGCCTGAGCAATGACATGGATGGATGTCGGCCATGCGACTGTGACCAGGGAGGAGCGCTGAACAACAAGTGAGTCTCAGCCCAGTTCCTCTCCTGTAATCGTTCTGCCAGTGAGTTTCATGTTGTTTGCAACCATGCAGGGCTCAATGTGCTCTGAAGGAGGATGTTTGGGACCATCTTTGCTCCAGGAAGTGGCAGGTCTTGATCGCAGCAAGGGTGACAGAGGCATCCATGACTTTTCCATGCTGAGCAACCTCTGTTTGTGCCACTGGTACAAGTGAACATGTCAAACTGTTTCTAGTGTAGCGCTGCCCTAGGTCAGCCAGGGTAAGAGACAGACATGGATTAATCTCTGCCATAGCCCAGGGCATCATCCATCTCAAAGGTTTGCTCTTACAGAATGAAAACGGAATCAGACAGTGACATGGACAGTCAGACTAGTGCTTGGTTTGCTCCTAAACTGCTCTTTGGCCAGTCTACCCACCAGTGCTGGGGCAAGTGCACTAGGTGCACAGTACTGCTCCATGACCCCAGTGGTGCTGCGTGTGGCGGGATGTGGACCTGGAAGTGCCCACTGGGGAGATGGAGATTTTTTTAGAGAAAATTATAGCTTTTGGATATGCATCCATCAGTATCATCGTGGAAAGTCCTCACCAAGATGCCTTGTCAGTGGAATGCTGGGTAGCCAGACTGCTCCTCTGACCAGAGCAGTTTTCTGTGTGTTAGGTGTGTGTCTGACCCAGGATTGTCAACAGCAGCGTGTTCCTTCGCTCTCTTTTTGTTTTATTTTGTTTTTCTTCCCCCCCTTTTCCTCCACAGACTCTTTGAAATATCCTGCTTTTGTCTAAAGCCACAGAAGTTTCCCAAAGGGGTCAACAAACTGTTTCCCACTGGAGCCCATGGGACCACAGTGGGGGAGTGTGGGACTGGTCTTGGTGTGACTCCTTAGGTCGTCACAGCCTACGGACACCCCATCTGCATCAGGGATTGCCGTGGGAATGTCCCACGGGCCATCTCTCCCGTCTGCTCCTGAGTGAATTATTAGCCCTTGGCAGACAGCAGTGTGGATGTCAGGGATTATTTACTCCCCCGTGCTTGCTCCCTGTGTGCAGATGGGTTACACCACACAGCCCATAACAGCTCCCCCAGCGCAGCTGCTTCCAGGGATTTGGGGTAACAGCCCAGCCGTGGCCCAGCCTGTTTCCCATGCACTGAGCTCAGCGATTGCAGAACCATGTGGGACAGGGACGTGCACCATCCTGGCACAGGCAGGCAGCAGCTGTGCAGGAGAGCTGCAAGGCCGAGCTCTGGCTCCCGACTTCTCTCTGTAACATCATCAGGAAGGGGGAGCTTTGCCCTCCTTGGGGCTCCTCAGCTGCTGAATTGTTGCCTCCTGGCTCCCGCTCAGGGTGTCGGATGCAGCATCTGGGACAGCCCCGCCTCGCCCAAAATTCATCCCCATGGTGTAAGCCAGGTGGTGGAGTCACTGCCGTCCCTGGAGGGGAAATTTCCCAGCTTCGCTTCTGGGACTGCTAAGGCACTTCTGGCACTTCAGAGGGAACATTTAAATTAATCTCTGCAATTCCAAAAACAGTTTAAGTTAAAAATTACTCTTTGAATGGGGGCTTGAGAAGCTTGGAGATTTTCCATGGAAACCAGAGGAATTTAACTTTAGAAAATGTTTCTAAATCCCACTCAAATTTAAAGAAGTGTATTCTGGTGGACCAAAAACCCTTTCTATGAAAAAGTGACCAAGCATTTGCAAAATTATGACATGCTCAACAGTACTTCATAATTCAGGGCAGACACCCTGAGGACAATAAACGGTCGAAAGGCAATTTGGGAACAGAGCTGTATTGAGAGAAGAAAATGGCTTGTTATGAAGGAAGGAAAGCTCTGTATGTCACTGTGGACAGACCTCCTGTGTTCCCTGCTGATGGCCCTGTCCACATCACTGGCTGTGTCCATCCTGCTCTAAAGCAGCCACGTATGTGGTTTATATATTTCGCCCATGCGTAGCTGCTGATGGGTGAACTCTGGGGATATGTTTTGCACCATGCAAGAACAGCTTGACATCCCGGGGCACACAGGGTCATGTATGTTTTTGCTCTGCCTGAGCCCATACCAACAGGTACACTGCTTGCCTGGCTTGCAAGCCTGGAGCCAAAGGCTGCCCTCAGTTTATAGGACAGACATGCCTCTTGACTATGTCTGGTAGCAAGTGAAGCTCTCGGGACTGCTGTCTGGCCCTGAGGAACTACTTGCATCCATAGCATGAAATCCTCTCATCATCGAAACAGAGGAAACCATGTGCAAAGTGCGCCCTGGAAATGGTCCCTGGCCCGTGCTTATTCCCAGCCTGAGCCTAGATGTTGTTTTGGAGAATTACAGTTGGGTTGAGCCAAGACTGCGCCCAGGACCACACTGCCATTTTAGTAGTGCAGATGGCCCAGCTGCAGAGCCCGGGAACATCTTGTGTCCCGACACAGCTGTGTTCAGAAGTGCTTCTCGTCCCGTGTCACTTTAAACGTCAGAGCGGAAGATAGCTCTGCACTGTCTCAGGGTAGCCAAGATGTGTTGTAAATTCAATGCTCTTCCATTTTAGCTGCTCAAGTGAATCTGGCCAATGTGAGTGCCGGCCCCACATGTTTGGACGTCAGTGCAACCAGGTGGAGCCTGGCTATTACTTCATTTCACTGGATCATTACATCTACGAGGCAGAGGAAGCCAACTTGGGTCCCGTGAGTAGCAGTTCTAGAGGTCTGGTGTGTCTGGAGAGGTGTGGGGATGTTCTTTCACCAATTGGATGTTGGAAGCATCTGTTTTATATGCTGAGTGTTTTGCAATTAAACTGTGGAAAACACAAAACTGGATTGTATCAGAAAACCATTAACCTGTGGCTTTTCAATGTTAGTGTCAATAAATAATGTAACGATGGGGGGAGGAGCTGCTATTTTTCTGTTTAAACCTGTTTCTTTGATCATGACTGTACAGTTTCCTGTCAGCATCCCTCTCTGTGCCCCAGTGCAAGCACGCCCACTGCACCCACTTCTACTCCCTGTGTCTCAGGAGTGGTGGGACACAGACACTGGCTCTTCTCTTTGGTGCCACTGAAGGGTGGAAGGGACAGAGCCCACACTTACGGACATTGCTGCAGCTTTTGTAGTTTCAGTACATCAGTGACATTTCTTTTGCTAATAACTAACACCACAGTTGATTGTGCAAAACCTTGTTTTTGTAAGTGAAGTTTCCTCTAGCTTGTTTTGCCTGCTGGCACAGTACAGCAGAGTCTTTGGCTGTTTCTGCTGCCCACCACACAGCCTTCCTTTCAGCTCATTAACAGCAGCTAGGTGATTACATCTATTACTTTTGCCTCCAGCAACAAGACAGGGAGATGGAAATAATGGTTTCTCTAAAGCAGCAGATCTTTGTCTGCCTGCAATTTGGGCACTTGGTCCTAATTCATTTATTTTAGGCAAAATGCAACCACTTTGCAGTTTCAGCGAAGGCTGAGGATTTTTGCTTTCAGATAACTGCAGGCAGGAAAGAGTGTGGAGCAGAAGTTGTACCACAGCAGAGGGCACATGAGCTGGCACAGGACTTTGGTGCATTTATTTCTGCCCAGCTGGAGAGGTGGTGCCTGAGGCCTTGCTGAGGCTCAGGGATGAAGGAGCCCAGCGTGAAAACTCACCTTGCCAACCAGAGCAAGGAGATGTACTGCTGGTTTGCCTTTTGAAACTTTAAGAACAAACAGTTCTAAAAAACACCAGTATTGAAAAGCTTTCTCACAAGTCCCATAGTAGAATAAAACTCTGAATTCCCAATGCAAGACAAAATGCAGTGGCACAGAGTTGCAGGAATTTACAAGTGGTGCCAAGCCTCTGTGCTCCTCACAGCTGCACACCCTTGCTCACATCTCACCTGCCATCCTTTCTGGGAAGCTCTGATCTTTGTGCAAAGCCAAGTGTGATAACTTACAGCCAGGCTCTTTGAAGGGAGTATAAGAATATGTGAGGGGACATCCTGAAGTGATGCGTATATATGTAGACATTTCCTTTCATTTTATCCCTTTCTACTGAAGCAGCTTCCTTAGGAATGCACAGGATGTTGTTCTATGGAGAGAACTATTTGTGGATACAGTTACATTTGAAGCAGGATATTTGAACACCACATGTTTCCATTTTCCTTTACCCTTTTCCGCTTCTTTGCTTTATATAAAGAGTAGCAGATAAAACCCTGTCACCACAGGCTGAAAGGAGTGACCATGTGTTGATTTGGCTATTAAACATCTATCAATGACTGGGATCTGTTATTTAATGACACCCTATTCATAGTGACACCCTACTCATAACAGCTGGGATCTGCTTTTCAAATGTTATTTTGAGCAGTGGTTTGGTTTGGAGCAGCCCGGTGTAGTCAGGAAGCAATTAGCACTCAGCTTGAGTGGTTAATGGAACAGTGATGTGCCACTGCAGTAAATCCTACTGCTGCAATGCAAGTATGGGGTGGAAGCCCTTACAGTGAATGAGATAATGTAGGTGGTGGATTAGTTACTCTCAGAAAGTTTTTTTTAGTTCAATTCTGCACCATAACAGAGAAATGTGTAAAGAGTTGTGCAGTCTTGTCTTCTTTTATTTTACTTGCTTTTTGTATGGTAAGTGGAAGGGCAAAGGTGTGCACATGTATGGGTTTAAAAGAGAATTTGTATTGTCTGGCATGCAAGCAGTGGATGGTGCCACCCAGAAGTCGTCTATCATCAGAACTCATCAACTTGCACACTCCTTTGGGGTTTGCAGATTTAATGTCTCAATATTGAAATTCCCTGTTTTGTAGGGAGTGAACATAATAGAGCGCCAGTACACGCCAGACCGCACACCATCATGGACAGGCATAGGATTTGTGAGGGTCCCTGAGGGGGCGTACCTGGAATTCTACGTTGACAACATCCCCTACTCCATGGAGTATGATATTCTGATCCGCTACGAGCCACAGGTAGGTCTGTGAATTATGGCATTGCTGCCTCCCAGCAGGTGCTGGCTGTCCTGGTGCACAACTGACTGGAGCCCAACACTTTCAGGAGTCATCAGGGCTCAAAGACAAGGATGGATGCTCAGTTAAATGTCTGAGATACGTGAAAATCCAAGCTGATTTTCTAGTATTTTCTAGTATATTCTGACTGTTTCTAGTATTATTTGCTTTACAGTTTCTTTCATTATTGCATTGTTTCAGCACCTGGAGCTGCAGCCCCATCATCCCCAAAGCACAGCTGACCACCCTGTCTCTGCACGTGCTTTTCCTGGCCTGAGCTGTGGATGATTCCGGGAATTTATGATAATTGCTTGGTGCTGATTAGGCCTTTGTTTTTTTTCCCAGTTGCCTGATCAGTGGGAAAAAGCCGTGATCAACGTCTCGCGGCCAGGCAAGATTCCCACAGGTAGCCGGTGTGGCAACACAGTTCCTGATGATGATAATCAGGTCGTCTCACTGTCACCTGGGTCCAGGTTGGTATAACTGGATGAACCAAAAGGAGAAAAAAAAATAATTAAAAATTGAAAGAGAATAACATCACATTTCCAGTTTGCTGTAACGTCTATGAAAATGGGTGAAATTTAATTTCCAGTGGGTTATTAAAATGTATTTGGTAGTGTGTCTGCAGAATCAAAGCTTTTAAGTTTATTCTTATATTCTGATACAGTTTGTTCACTGAGTAAATGGAGGGGGAGGTGTTTGCACAGCCTGTGAGTGAACATCAGTGTGACTCTTTACCTTGCTGATAACCTTTTCCGGTTCTGACTTGCACAGCCCTCCAAACTACCTTTCTCACGTCGTAGCTTTTGTTCTGTCCGGTCTTGGCTGCTTTCCGTTATCTTGATTGCTTTATAGGAGCACCTGAAACGCTTTATGGTGCTGTACATTTGAAGTTGGAATTGTTTCCTGTTCCTAATCCAGATACGTTGTTCTCCCACGGCCTGTCTGCTTTGAGAAGGGGCTGAATTACACCATCCGCCTGGAGCTGCCCCAGTACTCCTCGGTGGATACAGAGACAGAGAACCCGTACACGCTCATTGACTCTGTGAGCAGAATTTATTTCAGGGCTGCTCTTAAAAGCCTGAAAGTTTGCATCTCCTCTAGCTTGTGTCTATGTAAATTCAAATTCAAAGTAGTATCTTGCAGCATTTTTCCTTACAGCTGAAGTCAGATTTAAACTGAACAAAAAGCAGTGTAGGTTTATTCAGTCTCAAAGTATGGGGAGTTGTTTTTCTACTAAGAGGCTTTTGAAGTATTTTACTGCAGGACTGCAGCTAGTTCCACAGACCTGTAGTTTCTTTGGGGAAGCTAGTGTGTTTCATGAACGTCAGCATCAGTCTTTTTCTTTTGAATGGATAGAATTTGGTAGATTGGGTTAGAATTTGTGAGATACCAAAACTAGAGAAATAGTGTAATTTCTCTTCCAAATTCTATCTGGCTGTTTGCTTTTTAGACAAAAAAGGATGTTAGAAACTGGGATAATGGTGAATTTTCACAATTTTGGTGGAGGCTATTTTATAAATAGTGACACTTTGTCATTGTAAAATTGCTTTGTAGCTTGTTCTCATGCCATACTGCAAATCGCTGGACATATTCACAGTGGGAGGCTCGGGCGAAGACGTGGTCACGAACAGTGTTTGGGAAACCTTCCAAAGATATCGGTGCCTGGAAAACAGCAGGAGTGTTGTGAAAACCCCCATGACAGACGTCTGCAAGAACATAATATTCAGCATTTCTGCACTATTGCACGAGACTGCATTATGTACGTAACCATCTGCTTGTAGGGCAGACTCAGCCTGAAGGCTGGATGGCACTTGCAGGTAGAGCAGTGTGCCCAGGGAAGGCGTGTATGTGGGGTGATTTGGAATTCCTGTCCTGTGCCACAGTACTCACTCTCTCTGATGCTTTTCTCCGCTCAGCGTGCCAGTGTGACCCCCAGGGCTCCCTGAGTTCGGTGTGTGACCCCAACGGAGGACAGTGCCAGTGTCGTCCCAACGTTGTTGGCAGACAGTGCGACAGATGCGCCTCTGGCACCTTTGGGTTTGGGCCAAGCGGATGCCGACGTATGTTAACCCCTTGGCTCTGGGCCGTGCTGCGGTTGGGGCCCTGAGTTTATGGCTTCTCATGGAAACTCAGCGCCTCTCTCCCTCTCCTTGCAGCGTGTGAGTGCCATCTCCGCGGCTCCTACAACACCTTCTGCGACGTGGAGACAGGCCAGTGCCACTGCTTCCCTGGGGTGTACGGGCGGCAGTGCGACCGCTGCCTGCCCGGCTTCTGGGGCTTCCCCAGCTGCCAGCCCTGCCACTGCAATGGCCACGCCGACGACTGCAACCCCTACACTGGGGAGTGCCTGAGCTGCCGGGACCACACTGCGGGACACAACTGCGAGAGGTATGGCACGCGCGCCCTTCCCCGCAGCAGGGTGGGTGCAGCTGCTGTTCCCTTTGCTCCTAGTGCTCAGGCAGGTGTGAAGATACAGGGAAAGCCCCTGGGAACTGGAGTAGTGCGGGTGATCCTGGAAAATTATGGGAGCGGGACCCCTCTTCCCTGCATGCAGCCTTGTGTCCCACAGCAGTGCCTGCCTGAGTGACTGAGAGCCTTTAGAGAACTATTGCAAGCCTTCTGAGAGGCCTTGCAGTGGCAGGGCTGACATCCAGCCTTGGGTCTCCTGCTCTTACACTGGTGTAAGCCAGATTGATTTGCCTCTGTGGATACAGCTGCTAGGAGAGTGAGTGGCAAGGGAGAGCCATAAGGATATTCCTGCCCTTTGGCTCTTCACAGCAGTGGGAAAACCTGAGCTTAGTTACAGCCAGGCTGCAGCGTGTTTGCCTGCGATCCCCCATGTGCTGTGTACCCTGTTGTGTAGGTGCCAGGCTGGCTACTACGGAGACCCCATCCTGGGATCAGGTGACCACTGCCGTCCCTGCCCTTGCCCCGATGGTCCCGAGAGCGGACGCCAGTTTGCCAATGGCTGTTACCAGGATCCGGTCACGCTGCAAGTTGTGTGTGTCTGTAGCCTGGGCTACATAGGTACTTGGCGGGTGCATGGAGGAGGCTGGTTGGGCTGAACCTCTAAGTGAGGAGGGGTGTGTTCATATGGGTTGGATGTGACCACAGCAACAGCACTGATGGGATGTTGCTGGAGGCGCTGGGGCAGAAAGGCTTGTGCAGGCCATGCCAGCGCCACCATGAACCTCGTCTCTCGCAGTGTGGTGAGAGATGACCAGTGGTCAGCACAGGTGGGGAGGACAGCAGTGGAACTGAGGGGACAAATGTGCTGGCGGCTGGACTGCAGCGCCATGCCTTGGTGTCCTGGGTGGTACTATCCAGGCTGCGCCAAGCTGCTGTGGTCCCACCAAGTGCTGCCTTTTGTGCAGTGCCCCCCACTGATGGCCTTTATTGCCTTGCCTCAGTCTTGCCGATTACGGGGCTGTGCGCTCGTGAGCTGTGATGGACATTCCCACTGTGCCTGTTTGTTCAAACAGGCAGTCGATGTGATGAATGTGCGTCTGGCTTCTTTGGGAGCCCCGATGAGGTTGGTGGCGCCTGCCAGCCGTGCCAGTGCAACAACAACATCGACACCACTGACCCAGAGTCCTGTGACAAGAGGACTGGAGCGTGCCTGAAGTGCCTGTACCACACGGAGGGTGAAAACTGCCACCTCTGCAGAGAGGGTTACTACGGGAGCGCCCTGCAGCAGGACTGCAGAAGTGAGTGTGGAGATGTGGCTGCAGCCCCTGCACCAGACACCTCAGGAGCACCAGTGGCCACCTAAACTGTTTCACCTGGGAGCATTTGGGGTGGAGGAAAACCTCTTTACTTCCAGCTGGAGTTGCCTGCAGTTTCCTTGCAGCTTGGTGCAGCTCCTGGCTGTGAGGGAGGTCCTTTACATTTGATGGGGGAACAGGCACAGCACTTATATGTGCTGAAAGGAGGAGGATTTTGTGGGAGAGAGGTTTCTCTGTCCTCTTCATACTGGTCCCTGTTTGTCTCTTCTCCAGGGATAGGGGGTTTGGCTTTTGTTTGTGCTGGGTCCCTGTAGATGTGGCAGGGCAGTGGGAGTGAGAGCTGTGGCAGGGAGCCGAAGCGGTGGTGGGGAGGCAAGCCCTGCTCTCCTGTGGCACCAGACACAGCAAGACAGGCAGGTCACTGCGTGGGAAAGCACACCATTGGTCACTTCAAGCAGATCTGCCACTGTAGCTTGGCTGACAGGAGCTGGACACACTTGGCCTTTGGTTGTGTACAGAGGGAGAAAAGGAGAACAGCACGGAGTGCTGGGCTGCTGGAGTGAAGGGCTCCTGTGACCTGCTGTGTGCTGGGACAGAAGCTGTAGAGGTGGCCAGCCTGAGACATGAGGAGGGCTCTGGGGCAGTGACGAGTTGTTCCGTGTTGGGTCAACCAGGCCTGGCCACGTGCACAGGGATGTGTCAGCATCTGCCCTCAGAATGAACTAGGTGTGAACTCAGGGCAGGCTGACACGGGGTGCCGTGCTCTCTTCCTCAGAGTGTGTCTGCAACTACCTGGGCACCGTGCGGGAGGACTGCGAGGGCTCGGAGAGCTGCCGGTGCGAGGCGGCCACGGGGCAGTGCCGCTGCCTCCCCAACGTGGTGGGACAGACCTGCGACCGCTGTGCCCCCCACACGTGGAGGCTGGCCAGCGGCTCCGGCTGCGAGCAGTGCGACTGCGACCCCGTGCGCTCCCACGGCCCCGCCTGCAACGAGGTGAGGGAGCGCCGCGTGCGCTGGCGGCTGCGCCTCCGCTCTGGTGCAGGGACGAGCTGCTGAGGTGCTCACGTCTCCTGCTGGGTTGTTTTTTTGGCAGTTCACGGGGCAGTGCCAGTGCATGCCAGGCTTTGGAGGCCGGACCTGTCGGGAGTGCCAGGAGCTTTTCTGGGGTGACCCAAGCGTGGAGTGCCGAGGTGAGTCCAACCCTGGTGCCTGTTCCACCTGCTCCCTTTGGAAATGTCTGTGTGGTCCTGGTGCACTGGGACACCCCTGCCAGGAGCAGCCCACTTGAGCCTTGGAAATGAGGAAGGAAGGCACATTGGGGTCTGCGCCTAGGTTTTGGTGCGTTGGGTGACAGGATATATGTGAGGAACCCAGTCCTGGGCTTGCCTGTGTTTTTGTTGTCTGACCCTTATTTAGAAAAAGGGTAAGCTTGCAATGCTCTCAGGTAAGCCAGTGTGGTAAGAAACATATCACAAGCATCAGGGTTTGCCAGTTGGTCTGGAAACCAGTTTCCTTTGTCCTTCAATTTTATGTAGCTGAAGAGCACTTTCTCTTCTTGTGTCTTCTTAGGAGACTGGGTCTGAATAAATAAGGGTTTTTTATTTAGTAGGAGACTTTCCTTGTATTTCAGATGAAAACAAAGGAGTGAGCAGAGATCATGCGGTGGGTTAGCCATAGCTACATGCTGCAAAGCAGAGCGTCATGGAGTTGCTTGTTTAGAAAACTGGATGCCCTTTGTCCTTTCATTATAAACGAGTCTGTTCATTAGCTGGAAAAGAAACTTCAAACATTGTCCAGACCAGAGCAAACTTGTATCTCTGATCTGTTCAAATAGGAGCCTTTGCCAGGAGGGTTTGCAATAGATTAAGGTATTTTTTCCTGCAGGGAGGAATGTGCTTGCTGTGGTCTTTAATAAATCCCTTACAATAGAGATACCTTAGAGCCCATTATCTTGGCAGATAGGCAGGTCACAGCTACTTGGTTACTGCAGCAGATGAAAGAACTGGGGAATTGTCCCAGTTTCTGAGTACGTATTGGGTTTCTTGGGGGGTGAGGCAGCCTTTTGGGGAGGCTGTGTGTGTTCTGACACGGTGAGGGGCATACTGACCCTGCTGGCTCCAGGGCAGGGATTGCCTCTTGGTATCAGTTGTCTCCATCAGGGTTTATTGATGGAGTCCATCTGCATACCTTATCTGCAGGGTTTTATAGCATACCAGTGGTTGTGGTCTCTCATGGAGTTTCTGCTGCCTTTCAAACATGTAAAAACCTGCTTTTTAATATTTCTGAAGTAAAGAAAGAATATACTCTTCAGAGCCTGTTTTTACCACACAAGGTCTACATTCTCCTTCTAGGTCATCATACCTTCTGCCTCCAGGTAATACAGGAGACTCACTTGGGTGGAAATTCAGATTTTCCTTCATGATTACATCCAATAGGAGATCTTTGTGGCAGGTGGGGAAAGCCAGTGCCCAGGGCTGAGCTGTGGAAGCCTGCAGCGTGATGCCCTGGACAGGCTCCAGGCATGTGCTCGCTCATGGAACGCATCCAACCGTGTGGTGCTGCAGAGTCTCCCCGGCATGGTGGGGTCAGTGCCTCCTGCCCGTCTCCTATCCTTCCTTGGCAAGGAGACAGTCAACTTCTCAGCCCTCACTTAGCCCCAGGGAGTGAGTGGTGATGTTGAGGCTGGCAGACGTGCAGCTGCCGCGTGGGCAGGTAGCAGTTCTCAGTGGTAAGCGGTTTGCAAGCAAGCTGGAAAACTCTGCTGTTTAAGGAGTTGCAGATCAGTGTCCCTGGAAAATAGCTGCAATCTGGCCTGAGGCCAGGGTGAAGCTGGAACTGAGATGAGGCTTTGTCACCAAGATTTTGGCCTCCCCACATTCAGGGGGACATGTGGGCTCCTGGCCATGGCGTTTGCCACCTGCCCTTAGTGGCATGCTCAGTCTGGCCCAAGCAGCCAATAGGGCCACATTTTGTGCTGCATTCAGGAAGAAAATAGAGATCAGGATGGGGAACAGTGAGACCTCTGAACCATGTGAGTGTGAACAGTCTTCACTGCAGGCACCAAGCTGATGCAGAGGTGTGGGCATCAGTCCCAATGACTCCATGGTGGGATCCTCCACTGTCTAGGGCAAGTGGCTTCTTCTCAAGGTCAGAATTCACAGGCTGAATCAGTTACACCGGAGACAGTGATGTGCGATCTGTTTTCAAGAGGTCTTCAGATTGTCAGCACCAAGAGACACAAGCTACTGATGAGAAGTGGGGACTGTACTGCTCATGTTGCTGTGACAGCCTTTACAATACTGAAAAAACCCAAGTGCCTGTAAGCAAGCTACGGATGCAGCTGTGTGGAGATGTACAAAGTGGCCCATCTAGGACAGGCTGGGGGACCACAGCTCCCTGTGGGTTCATAGGCACTTGCAGCAGCGAGTTATGAATGTGGTCCCAGGGTCCCAGCATGCTCTGCTGGAAAGAAGGTTCTAGGGCACGCTTCCCTGTCATCGCCATCGATGGCAGTGACCATTGCCAGCTGCTGCTGGGCCTTGTTTTGTAGAAGCCTTGGTAAGATCAGAGCTGCTGAAGTAGAAGCCAGGGGAGGCAGGTTTTTGCATCTGATCTGGATGGTTTGATTTGCAGTCTATGCTCCCTGCTGTAGAGAGAAGGCATCATCCGATGGCTCTCTGCATCTCTGCAGAGATCACACTGGGACCAGACCACTGGGGCAAGCTGAGGTGGGTGGCCATGTTTGGGCAACATCTGGACCACTCTGTACTGGGTGCAGTCCCAGCACCCACAGTTGTCCAGTGGGGATTATACACCCGCGGAGAGCCTGTAGGGCTGGATCTTCAGAGACTGCTTACTCTCTGTGCTTTGAAAAAGCACAATATTTTCTCACTTAATTTGGCATGATGCCTGAAACAAGCACAGCAGAAGCGTAGAGCGGGGAATGCCCAGCGTGTGTCTCAGCCTTGTGCAGGTCCCTGTGAGGATTGCAGTGAGCTGGAGCTGTGCTGTGAGCATTGCCTGCTCAGGGGGCACTGCCAGCCCCTCTGCAGTACTCTTCTGGCCATTGCTCCACCCATGAGCTGTGTGCATGAACGCCTGTGTGCACGTAGAAGTCCTTGCTACGGTAGTAAATAATAGGATTACAGAGTTCATGAAACTCAAGTCTCCCAGGCATTCTGCTGGAGCTTTTCCAAAGCCTGGCAACCGAAGTGCAGGACTCGGCATGCTGAGCTCTGTGCTGACTTCTGCCCACAAAGCACGTTTCTAGCAGGAGCCGCCAGGATCCCAGGAAGCCTCTGAGATATGGTATGGCTGCAGATGCAGCTCAAACAATGCCCTTGCACAGCAGATGCTATAAGTTTGTTTCGTATCATATAAATGTGATGACAATTTTACTATACTTACTGTTTTCATAAACTGAAAAACAGAACAGAGTGCAGTTAGACGGTGGCACTGTGTGAGATTGGAAGTTAGGTGGTGTTGCTATAGCCCCTTCACAAGAACTATACCTGTGTTAATATTTTTCTCTGTTGGACATGAGTATCAAGCCCTGTTGTAAGACCACAGAATTGAACTAAGATGAAAAAATTGTATTTTTTATCAAATACACTCTGCAGACATTGGCAGAACGTTGTTTTATCTCAGTTTTTAGTCTTTGTTATGTAGCTGATGCTGAAACATCTGTTCACTGAAAATGACCCCATTGCCATTTTATAATAAGTTTTGTAGTCTTAATTTAACAGTTGGCACTTAAACTATTGACAGAGACTGCTTTTGTAGGAGATGTTTGTAGTGCTGAGAGAAGACTAGCAGATGTTCCTTTTCCTTCTGTGATAAGTGTCTAAAAGAACTCAGACATTCTACACTAAAGAAAATACAATTCTCACTTTGACTTTCATAATTTCAATTGACCTGTGGTCATAAAATACTGTAGTGTGTATTGCTTCCAGCAAACTGCCCTTTTGGTAAGACCTGCTAGCATATTAATGTGCAGGACAACTCCAGTAATTCTAGGCCGGCATCTTATCTTAACATTCCTGCTGAAAATCGCAACACTGAGGAGTTAAAACTATGCTTACAGGGTAATTTGAATCAATAGCTGATTATTTAGAAGACATTTGCTAGCTCTGCAAAACTTTCAACCTTACAAATTGCTGAATGGTTTTCTTATCATAGCGCCTCACTACCACTGGGAAATGATGCCAGGAAATCATGTTTGAACAAAACCTTTGTGTTTTTTCTGCGGAGGAGTTAAACATTTGATGCTTGCTGTCCTCAGTCTCAAGCATTAAAGAAAATATTTCTGCAGAAATGATTTCTGTTCTGTGTAGGATGATGTAGAACGTTTGCTTGTTCCTAGCATCCAGCAGTAAGGAATTGAACATAGAGACTGGTCTTCATACAGCCCATTCAGTGTCCATTATATCATCTCCGCTGTGGTATCAATTCTGACACACCTTAGTTTAAATTAAGTGTTGTGCAACTATGCCACATATTCAATTACAGTAGTTTAAATGGAGGTGAGTGCTAAATATTCAGAATTGGAGGGAAAAGTAGCAAAGCTGCCAGAGGAGATGAAAGATGAAGCAATTCATAGATCCTTGTGAGCTTAAGGCAAATGTCTTGAGCTAGTCGTTTGCTTCTTTTGGTTTTCTTCCCTTAGGTTTCTGCAATACTGCATTCAATATACATGTACGGGTTTTACTTCTGTCTTTAGGATCAGGAAAAAGGAGGAGGAGAAATGCATTGATCAAGGTGATATAAAAATGACACATGTATACTCTACTTGTGCATGCACATATGTGTGTGTGCATTTGTGAACAGACACAGCTACAGTCTTTCATACAATCTGATAATCAGCTGGTCCTTGCTGGAGAAATTGGCTAAAAATTTTCATGTCAAAAATGTGATTTCACTTAAGTGGGAATATCCCATAGAGACTCTCCGATGTAAACACTCAATTAAAGAAAACAACATATCCAGTTCCAAAATGACATTTCAAAATAGAAACCTATTGTTTAACTTAGTAAATGCTCCTTTGAAAACCCTTAAATTTTTGGCCAGCCATTTCAAATGACTTCTTTTCCTCCACTGTGTTTTCCATGGGAGATAGTGCAGTGTCCTGCTCTGCTTAGCCAGGGACAGATTTGAACCCTGTCTAACAATGATCTTCAAAGCAAGCAGCCCTGTCTGTATTAACTTGCAGCCCTTCACCTTGGCTTTGGTCAAGGCATGTAAGTACCTTGTAGTAAACTCAACATCTATGTGGTTTTGCAGTGCAAAATGGACTACTTTTCCCAATTTCTAGTCACATAGGCATAGACAAGACATTTAAAAGGAACTCAGAGGACGGTCTTTCTCTATTCCACCTACCTTGTGTTAAGTGGGGTATAAAGCCATCAGCTAGCTACTGGGGAATATTGGAAACACTTCTACATTTCTAAATGTGCCTCTGTGTTTCTTGTTCTTGAAAAAAGCAGATTAACAAGGCATATGCTAACATTAGATGTGGTGTAGCTACTCAGGTGTTACATCAGACTTACGAGCGTACTGGTTAGAGCCAAAAACTCCTGAGCCAAGCAGTACTTACAAAGACTGTGTTTGAGTTAACCAGTTTGGGTACATCAGAAGCAAACCTGCCATAACAGAGAGCACTTTCAGCACTGGACTGCATAGGAGCTGACTCACGGTGGCCAGAGGAATAATTGGACATTAATGAAGGAATTGTTGGAGGAGCAATTGGAGGAGCAAGAACTCCACTGTGGCTTGAAGGGGTGATGAAGTACTTTGGTCAAAGACTATACTGAACATGATGTGCTGGATCGTTCTGACATGACGTTCACTCTGTTTCTAGCAGGTGATGGGATTCAAGGCATCTCTTGTATTCACATCCCACTTTATTGGCAGCAGTAATGAAATACCAGGAATCCTTTTGGGGGATGTGCACCCACTATTATGAATGACAGTTGTGTAACTCAGTTATTCTTCCATGAGTTATTTGCCAATCCTGTCCAGCTCAGAGGCTCTACTTTCCTTTCATGTGAAACTTGCCACTGTCATTATGCTTTTGTCTCATTCAGGCAAAGGTGTTTTTTACCACTTTATGACAAAGTTGTGCCCTGCAGTCTGACAGAGACTGAAGCCAGCAGGTTCTTGGCAGGCAGGCATTGCCTGAGGCAGAGCTGAGACCTGTACACTGGGGTTTTTGGCTGGTGGCCAGCTGGGTTCAAGATTCTCCTTGCTACCTAGAAGGCTTCATATGTTCTTGGCCTGGGTTCACTTTCCTTCTCTTGAGAACTGGCCACAGCTGAAGTCAGTGGAGAGTTTGATCCCCACCATTGTGTTAAGGGAAGATGGTCTTTTCAATGGACTTGGACATGATCTTTGCTGGGGTGTACAATAAGCCTGGTGGTGGTGCCGCCAGGCACGGGGACTCGAAGCTGGTGTGGCACTGGGCATGGTTGATGACATGGGAAGATCATGAAGGAAAGAGTGAGAAAGTGTCAAACCAGCACTTTTGGAAGCCCTTTTATGTATGTTGGCTTCATGGATCTGAGGTGATTCAGAGCCAGCATTGCCTGCTTCTGGACTTGATAGAAAATCCTAAAATGGAGAAATAACCCACAGTAATGTTTCTAGCTGCCTTGTGCAATTTTCTCATGGGTCCTGCAAAGCTCAGTTTAGGAGTTTTGTGGGACTGTAAATGTGATGATTCTTCCAACTGTTGTGTTGCATTTAGAATAGATTACTTCTTTGCTCTTTATTATCTCCCAACAGGCAGCTGCACTTTGCAAACAACTTGGTACCTAAATTCTTTTCTCCCCTTCCCCAGCATTTTCTGGGTCCAGAGATTTTGGAATCCACATTACCATGTAAATGCTACTAAAGCCATGTCATCTGCTTTTCCTGAACACGCAGGTATTCAGGAGTAGAATTACCAGCATGGGGTTGTTCTTTGGTTTTGGGGTTTTTTTTCACTTTAAGCTTTTTAAATCTGTGAGTAAATATAGTGATCTGATTTGCCAGAAGCAAGTATTCATGTAATTTGATCAGACCTCAGGATCTTTGAGAAAAACCACATGCCATTTAGCCTCTTTCTATACAGAGGAATTTGGACAATTCATCATTATACTCTGGGCCTTATTAGTTGACAGAAGGGTTAACTGACCTTCAAACAGGAACTCAACGGTTTGCCTGCAGGGAACATATTCCGTGGTGAGTTGACTACTTAAGCACTTTCAATGTAAAGTAAAAACAATCTCTTGTGTCAGGGTATAATTCAAAGAACAAAGGACCGTTTTGCTCAATTGTCCAAGCAGCAGAAGTTATTTTTGTCTCTTGCCTATCATATTCACATTGTACAAGAAAGTCGTTTTGTTGAGGGGCGATTTGTGCTGCTGAGGCTCTTTGTGTGATTTTTGAACTGAAGACCACCGCTGTGTTCTGGCATTGAAGCAAACAATGTACAATCTTGAAAACGGTTTTGTGTTTTGCCCTTTTTTCAAGGGGGCATGTGCTTGGGGTGTGTGAAGCGATTTATGGGCCTTTTTGAGCAATTTAACCTCCTTCAAGGATGCCTGGTAAATGGATGTGTAAGTGAAGGCTTTTATCAAGTATCACAGTCCTTTTCCTGTTTAAGGAATGTGTGCTTGACCTGCTTTGGTTGTACTCTGCCGTGATGGTAGTTTGATAACATGGATATTTTCAAAGCCTCTCTTTTTGTTGTTTGCTGCTGTCTCTTTATTAAAAGCTTTGCATGTTGGTGGTGATCTCTGCTGCTGCTGCCTCCTTTGTAGTTAAGGAGGGGGAGAGTGCAGGTGGCAGCCCTGCTGCGTGGAAACCCTTCTTCTGATAACATTATTGTGTACAAAGCGTGTCTGTGCTTTTAGGAATGACAGTACATCAGGACGTTAATTGAGTAACTTCTCTCCACGGCAGGTTAGTGACAAAGAAGTGCATTTCAGGAAGGTGTGAATGCTAACTTTTGAGCTGGTGCTCTTAAGTGTTCAATAATTAAAAAACAATTAAAAAATGTGTGTTAATCATCCTCATTCCCACTTGAGGGTGACAGTGTGTAGGCTCTTAGTTGGTAGTGCCTCAGAGAGGGCTGGCCATGACCACATTCTTTGTTCTATTCTACTTTTCACTGTCAATTTTTTTTTATTTTCTGTATACCCAAAATGTCAGCCCAGGGCCAGGTTCCTTGATGTGCATTGTGAATGTGTTCCACCATCTGTGGCAGGAGCATGTCCTGAGCCAGTCCCTGTACCTCTGCATAGAAGATCTCTCAAGGGCTGTTACTCCATAGACTTGTCCTGTTCTTTGATGCTGCCCCAGCTTTTAGCACCCACAGTGTCTCTGGCGGGAAGCTCCACTACTTTACTAAGTGCTGTGTCATCAACTATCTCCTTTTAGTGTGCTGTTTGTAGGAGGTGCAGGGGAAGGTGGTTGGGTTTTGATCTGCTGGGTTTCTCAGTTAACCCTTACTCCTGTGCTGGAGGAGACAGTAAATGGTTGTTCCTAGTTCACTTTTCCCATTTCACTCATGTTTTGCTCAGACCCTCTGCTATTTGCCTGCCTGTTGTTTCTTTTCCTGTCTGGACAGTCCTGCTCTACTCACTCTTCATTGTAGGCGTGAAACTGGGATCTTTAGTTACTGTCCAGCTGATACCCAAACATTGTAAGAAGTGGTGTCCATCCTTGCTCAAATATTGTTCCTGTTTCTGAGATGACCAAATCATGGTCTCCCCCAAGGTTCCTACCCTGTCTCTCTCTCTTTTCACACTCAGACCTGCATCCCCTGTAATCCAAGTGATACATCCATAATTAGCTTTTTATAATCCAGACACTGACCACTTCTGTACTCATTTCACCACTTGATTTATAACCGGTTTTTTCCACCCTGCCAACATCACTGTGATTTCCTTCTCCACAGCCTTCACAAGTACCTTTTTCTCCTTCCAGCATGTGATTGCAACCCTCATGGCATCCAGACCCCGCAGTGTGACCGTGCCACTGGGCAGTGCATCTGCAATGAAGGGGTGGAAGGGCCGCGCTGCGACAAGTGCTCCCGGGGCTACTCGGGCTTCTTCCCCAACTGTGTGCCGTGCCACCAGTGCTTCGCCCTCTGGGATGTGATCATCAGCGAGTTGGCTAATAGGACCCAGCAGTTCCTGGACAGAGCTAATACCCTCAAAATCACTGGAGTCACTGGGCCATACCAGCAGGCACTTAACACACTGGAGGAGAAGCTCAGTGAAATTAAAACCATCGTCGCTCAAAATCCAGCAGCCGAGCCCTTGAAGAACATTGAGAATCTCTTCGAGGAAGCAGAGTGAGCATAGCTGCAATTATATGGATAAGTCTAGCGTGGGAATGAGTGGGAGTTGGCAGTGAGCTGGAATTTACTTGAGCGACTGATGTCCCCATGCTGGGCTGAGGACACTTCGGCTGGGTGAGGTACACTGTACGAGTGTCCTGGCACTGGTAGAGCTCCTGGCTGTGCTCAGCACCGGCAGTGAACATCCATCCCACAGTGAGCATCCATCCCACTGCAAAAACCCAGAAACCTGCCCGGGGCAGGAGCTGCCGCATGCTGGGCAGGGGTTGTCCTGCTCCCTCTGCTCACCACGCAGCTAATTACCATGAAGCCACTCATGCTTGCCTTGTGCTGCCCCGGGGCAAAGGACAAACACTGCTATTATGTGAGAGAATGAAGAGAGGGAGAGATTAAATTCCTGGATTTCCGTGTGTAGCTGATGAGTTGGAAACTTGGGCTCCTTTCCGCACTCTGAGCACGTGTGGTGGGAAGCATCAGCTTTGTAACATGGATTGTTTCCATTTTTCCCAGGGTAGGAGCCTTGTATTTTGTTTTAGGGCTAAGCATACAAAAGATGGTTGTCTGTGCTTTTGGAGCTGGGTCAGTCTAACATTAAGTAGGATTACAGATGCTTTCTAGCCCGGCTACAACTGCTCCAACTTGCTTGTGCATTGTAAAGGGGACTGCACAAAGCAAAGGGGTGAGGATTAAAGCACAAATGTCTCAATTAGGGATAGCTTGTGACCTACAGCTTCCTCCCACCAGCTGGAGAGCTGGGGGTTGCTGCTGCTTTTGGGCTCTGTGTGTACTGAGGGAGGTCAGAGCAGCTGAGGAGCTGCTTTTCCTTAACATACATGTATGTGCGTCTGTTCTTGCTCCTCTCTGGCTGTGTAGAAAAATACTGGGCTTAGGAGGAGTCCTGGAAAACAGCAGGCTGCTGGGCTGTTGAGAGAGCTGTAAATTGATCTTAGAGCTTAAATACTGCCTGATTGTTTCAGAATAAGGAAATGCTGGGTTTGGTGGGATCACCATGGATGGGAATATCTTCCTATGCCCACTTCTGTTCTGCAGCAGCCTTGACATGTAACATTCACTAGCTTTTCCTTTTAGGGTTATCCCACTAGCTAAAGCCTGCTCTGTGGAGTGAGGCCATGCTGAGTGCTCAGGGCAGGAGGTTTTCCTTCATAGCCCTAGAGAAACGTCTGGTGAGGAGGGATCTTTACAGACAAGTTAAAAAGAATCCATTGTGTTAAGACTGAGGCTTCCCCCCAGCCCTCGCCTGCTTCCTGAAGTTCAAATCTATCCCACGAGCTCGTAGCAATCAAAACTGCATTTGTAGCTGTGTGGGATGGGAAGCAAATTATGTATGGATCATAGTAGTCAACTCTGACCTATGCAGTTGCCATGGTACAAGAGCATTACACCAGTCCTCTGGAATCTGCCTCCAGTTAATCTTACACAAAGCAGCTGTTTTCTGAGCAATTTGGTGCTTTGAGTTTATAAATGTGCTGTAGATTAAAAAGTGGGTTTGTGTGATAAAGGAAACAAAAACAGTATTCTAGGTAGGCATGTTGTTACAAATCACTTAGAGTTCCAGTGAGGGAGTACAGGTCCTGCAGTGGGAGAAGCTGGGTACAGCTCTAGCCACCACTCTTCATCGAAGAGTGCGTTTCATGGAGGCTGACAACCCTTCCTCCTCCCCTGTTGAGACCCGTGCTTGTGTTTTACAGAAAGCTGACAGCAGATGTTACCGTTAAGATAGCTGACATAGAAGAAAACCTGTCAGCCTTAGCGGAAAAGAGCAATAGCACAGACACTGACCTGAGCGTGCTGGAGACAGATGCCAAAAGCCTGGACCGTGTCGTGAAGGAACTGGCAGAACAGCTAGAGTTCATCAAGATCTCTGATGTTCGAGGTGAGTGTCACAGGGAGGCGGAGAAAGCAGTGGAGCGGCCAAAGATTTAATTAGTGCATGGGTTTGAATACCAGGTTAGTCTTCTAACTTGTAATAAGACACAGTTCCTAGGAGGACAGCTTCTTTCTGTGCATTAGCAGAGTTGCTGATGAAGCAGAAATTTGTGCCCCCTCACCCTGTCTCTCTCCCTCTGCATATTGCAAATCTGGCTCAAATTCTTGGGGCACAGAATTACCTTAATACATTGTAGATGAGATACAACAGAGAAAGCGCACCACAGATTCCAAGATACACCTGGACATCTCCCTTGTCCTCCCATGTCTGTTTCAGGTTGAAAAAGATGGGTCTTTGTGACTAAGAGCACACTCTAAAGGGCCCAGTTCTTCTGAGCCACCCAAGCCTTACATGCCCTTTGGCTCACTGAAATGTGCCAAGACTCAAAATTTGCTGGAGGAAGAGAATGTCACCAGATTATTTGGAATCTGACTTCAAAGAAAGAGTTTTTTAATTTTTCTTTTAAATTTCCTGGTTTGCAGGATGAGATTTTTTTTTTCCAGTGAACATGGGATACTGCAGAGTGAGGCAAGTGGGATGTAGAACAGGGGAGTCCCTGACTTTTGGCATTCTGCAAAGAAAAGCTGCCCTGAGGTACAGAATATGGCTACCCCCACAGCGTCCCTCACACCCGTTCAAGGCCTCTCCAGGAGTTGTCCCAGACTAATAGTTCCATAAGTCAGCATCTTTCATCAAGTAGTTGTTTGCTGGGAAAGCTCTGACCAGTTTCCAAGCAATGACTCCATAAACCAGACATCCCAGTGCAAGCAATAAGAACTAATGGGATAAGTGAATCCTTAGAAAACAGACTGTTCCCTTAAAAAACCTAAAAGTATCTCCTGGACCTCCTTTTGCCCTTAGGGCAAGCAGAATTCAGTCACTAGGGTCAGAGAAAGGCTTAACTTCCAAGTCCAGTTTGACACACTGTCCACCAGCAAAAAAAACCCCACCTTTTTTTTTCTACAACAGGCCAAATTCTCTAAACCTTGCAATGGCACTGAACGCAGCTGCAAAGACCAGTGTTTCATTTAATGTGATGTGCTATCGCTAACCCTGGTGTGTCATCTGCTAAGATCTATAATAGACGTTATTTTGGGTTACTGAACAGATTTCTCATCAGCTCTGTTTGATTTCTACAGGAGCCTTGGACAGTATCACCAAGTATTTCCAGATGTCCCTGGAGGCAGAGGAGAGGGTCAATGCCTCCACTGTTCATCCCGATAGCGCCGTGGAGCTGTCAGCACAAACGCGGCAGGAAGTGGAAGACTTAATCAATGAGAAGGAGGCCCAGTTCAAGGCCAAACAAGAGGAGCAGTCGCGCCTCCTGGATGAACTCGCAGGCAAGCTGCAGAGCCTGGATCTCTCTGAGGTGGCTGAGAAGGTACACAACTTAAAATCGCTGGGATAAAACCTGCAGCAAAAATTTAGGAAGGGTTTGTGAAGAAGCGAGAGGCAAGGAGGACCTGTGGGGTGTGACAGTGCAGTTTGTTCATGAAAAATGCACCTTGCTTGGTTGATGGGGTATTTTATGGGCTCTGAGACCTGCTGGCTTTCAAGCACCAGCCTTTCTTGTTGGTCTTCCTCTTACCCTTCCTGGCCCCAATACAGCACCTGTCTTTGCATTACCCCTGCCCTAACCCAATGCCCTTTGCTGTGGACAGAGTTTCCACGTGCAGAAAAGCATAGCAAATCTGCTGGGCCGAGAGCCATCTGATGGGCTCTTCAGCCCATCCTCAGTTCAGTGCTTGCTTTCTTTAGGTTTCCCTCGTCCTTTCTGCAGCTCTGTAGGGAACACACTGTGCCTGCACAGTGCCCAGCCGGGAAGCATTTCTGCTCGCACTGACTCCTGTGAAGTGCCCACCTCTGCATCACCAGGGGCTTATCCTTGTGCTTGAGACAAAGCAGAACTTAGAGGGAGCTGGAGTCAAAAGGGCATTTTCTCTGTTGAAGCTGCCTACTCATCTGTAAATACGATTAAGGGTGTCTTTTTCTTGGGAGAGGCTGGGTGTTCCTTCAGTTTCACTTTGAAATTGGCCAGCTGCGTTCAGAGAACAATCCCTGAAGAATCCCGGGTGAAGGCAAGCTGCAGGGGACAGCTCATTAATTCCTCTGGGCAGGCCAGGCCTGTGTTAGGGGGTGAGCTCTTCACAGGATGAATTGTCCTGTCCTTTACAACTAGTCATCCCTCCCACTCCCCCAGCCCTTATTTTTCTCTAGAGGCAAGAAAGAGGCATTTATTTGTTTAGCTTCCCTTCCCCTACATTCCTGCCTGACTCTTCTTGAGGACAGAAAATCTTGGGTAGATGTTTATCAAGGCAGTAAACACTGAATTGCTTGGAGGTGTAATCAGGAGACACATACAGACACAAAAAACCCCAACTTTCTGCTTTCTAGCTACTGCTGGGTTGCATGCCAAACAGGTACGAGGGACTCATTTACACTTCACAGGAGACAGCTGCAGTTAACTTGGCACAGCCCCTAGGTTTTCCCAGAGAGGCTTTTTGGCTGCTAAACCTCAGTGACTATCATTTGGCAAACGGGGTAGGGGCTTGAAAAGGGAAAAGAAGCTCACAAGAATGGGGAATTTTCTAATTTTGCCTCCTCTGTTATTCCATTGCCAAAAAAACTGACCAAGTAGTGGGTCATTCTTAGGACAGTGTTCCTGATGGAAATAGTTTTGCTTTTTAGAAAAAACAACCCTGAAAGTTTCTGGTAGAGCAATGTCCTACTTCAGCCCCCACCACAGTTCAGCAGTGGAGATCAGGCTGTGACTGCTTCCTTTGTCTCCTGTCCCTGCAGACTTGTGGCACTGCTCCGGGAGCCTCCTGTGCCGAGTCTGAGTGCGGCGGCCTGAACTGTCGAACGGAGGAAGGGAAGAAGAAGTGTGGAGGCCCTGGCTGCGAGGGGCTGGTGACCGTAGCTCACAACGCCTGGCAGAAAGCCATGGATTTTGACAGAGACATCCTCAGTGCATTAGCAGAAGTTGAGCAACTCTCAAGAATGGTAATACACCAAATCAATTGTTTGAGATCAAAAAAGAAAAAAAATCTTTCAGTGTAACACAAGTTTAGACACTAATTGGCAAAGTATGTGCTGGCTCACTCCAGAATACTTTGAGTTGCGCAACTTTGTCGTGCTTGTAAAAATCCTCAGCAAGGGAGCTTGCTAAAGTGAAGCTTCATGGATAACTAAACATCAGCCTGAGTTGTTTAAACTAGCACTGGTGGTATGGATCAGAGCCAGCTTCTAAGTGTTCTGTGACTTTTATGAGAAAAAGCATTCCTCATTACTATTACCTCTGACTCCAAGAGAATTCCTTTAAAACAGGCCTTAAAGCATAAGAAGATATGCAATCAAGCCTTCCATTTTCCTCTCTTTAGGTCTCTGAGGCGAAACAGAGAGCCGATGAAGCAAAACAAAATGCACAAGCAGTTTTGCTCAAAACCAATGCTACAAAAGAACAAGTGGACAGAAGCAATGAAGATCTGAGAAATCTTATTAAGCAGATTAGAGACTTCCTAATGCGTAAAAACCTTACATTTTAATTATACTTTGATTCCGGGTTTGTGAAAACTATTTTTAGATCCTCTGAGGGTTAATGCAATAGTTGTGTCATTGTTCCCCCCCACTTCAACTTAGTGTCTGCGATGAAATCTGGAAACCCAAGACAATAGGAAAGTGAGAGCAAACTGTGACATGTTCTTGTGTGTGTTTCATCTGAGGCTGTTGTACTTCTGTACTTAGCCAAGTATGTTCATAAATTCTGGCTAGAAAGACAAAATAGTATTAAAGGGGAAGAAAGAAACTATGAGTTTATCTCCCTGTAAGAAAGCACGTAAAGGTTAAATGAGAGCCTTGTTTGCCAGCAAGCAGCAGCATGGCATACCCATTCCTTCCCTGTTTGCACAGGGCTGAGTATGCTGCTAGCACAAATACATTTACGTGCAGCTGCTGGCTTTGTTTCCTTGGGCTTGGGTTCCCCCCAGTGTGGTGCAGCTAATCACCAAGATCATCGAATGGCTTCCAAGAGAGCTGTGCCAGCAGGGCCTCCACACCTGCTGGACCTCTCCCCTCAGGGGAATTTTCACCCTAAGGAAGCAGTTTGAGCACCTTGATTTTCTGTAAGGTGGAAGTTTTGTTGTGATTTTCCTTCTTTAGGGAGTAGCTGGACAAGGACTTGAGTACTGATACTTTGACAGAGGGAAGCTTTTACTCACATCCTTGTCATTTGTGTCCATTTACTAGAAGACAGTGCTGACCTGGATAGCATTGAGGCAGTGGCTAATGAAGTGCTGAACATGGAGATGCCAAGCACTCCCCAGCAGCTGCAAGCCCTGACAGAAGATATTCGTGAACGTGTGGAAAGCCTGTCTGATGTTGAGGTCATTCTGCAGCAGAGCGCTGGAGACATTGCCAGAGCAGAAATGCTACTGGAGGATGCTAAAAAAGCAAGGTATGGAGCCCTGTTTCATCTCATTGTGTCAGAAAATGCAGTTTAACTTTCTTTGATGTAGATTCTCACTCCTTCACTAAGGGGTGAAAGAGTTCCAGCGCAGTGTATATTTTTTTTCTGGTTCTAAAGTAAAAGCAGTTTTAGCATTAACAGAGTCTTGCTCCACAGGAAAGGTGCAACAGATGTTAAAGTCACTGCAGACATGGTGAAAGCAGCACTGGAAGAAGCTGAAAAAGCTCAAAATGCAGCTGAAAAAGCCATCAAACAAGCTGATGAAGATATTAAAGGAACTCAAGACCTGCTGACCTCAGTGAGTTCTTATTTCTATACGGAAACAGCACCAAGTCTGATACTTAAAAACTGATGTAAGCTTGCCTAGGAAAAGCTCTTAGATACTGCAAAGCACAGACTGCACGTAAAATTAATCTAAACCGTTCCTGCCTTCATATCAACTTTTGAGTGAGTATGACAGATCCTAGGGGGCCATTTGCTCACAAAAAAAGCCAACCAAACAACAACAACAAACCACAAAAACCCCAAACCAAACACCAAAAGGCTCTTCTCACCCCACATGCTGCACCATCCAAGTTAAATGAGCAAGACTGTAGCACTCTAACCCAGCAAGTCTGCCAAGGCAAGCCACACTGGTCATGTACTGGTGTAGCCATGCTCCATGTCATCCACCACTGCAGCACCAGATCAAAATAAACAAATGCTGGATCAAAGGGGCAAGTGCTGTAATCTTGTCAGATAAAGTATTTTCAAACTTCATCTCAAAGCCCTCAGGAAACCATAGTGCTATGTATACTCATGAAGCTTGGCCAGTTTAGAAGCTTCCCAAGACCATTATCACATGCTGGAGTCAAATGCCTGAAGTTTTGGCAGCAGATTAGGCAACTCTTGTGTGTATAATACAATCAAGTACTTTTTAACCATGTGCATTAATGCTTTTGCAGCCCCATATGTACTGCTCTCAAGTAGTGGGCTTTTTCACTCTAACTGCAATCAGCCATTTTTAGCAAAATTAAATCACTGTTTTTTAAATCAGATCTATGGCCATGAACTAATTAGTTGAGCAGGATATATCCAGAAAGTTTAGTATCACATTCAGTGTCTTTTGAGGTGTAACTCTGATCCTTCTTTCTGTTAGATTGCATCTGAAAATGCAGCATCTGCAGAAACACTGAACAATGCTACCTTACGTCTGTTTGAACTAGAGAGGAGCGTTGAAGACCTTAAGCAGAAGGCTGCTACAAATTCAGAGAATGTTGACAACATAGAAGACAAAAGTGTTACTGCAAAACAAAATGCTGAAGAAGTTAAAGAGGTGAGAAGATCAGGAAAGATGCTAAGGGAAAGCCAACAAAACTCCTACCCAGGTTTGGCTAAAGGAACATCAGTGAATACATGTGATCCATCACATTTACTGGTCAGGTGCTGGGGGTAAAAAAAATCCCAACCTCTACACACTTACAAGAGATAGCTGCTTTGTACTTCAGTACCAGATACAGAGAGAAGTACGGGGAAGTTTTCAGGTTCCAAAATAGCTGCAGGAAACCTGTCACACTGTCAGCCTTTTATAGTTATGCTTCTGTCCCTCAGCTTTACTGTCTGCCACAAGAGAACTGGTAATACTTTTTTTCCACTTGTATAGAGTAGTTATGGTGTCAGGGATAGGTTCAGGACAAATAACCCAGATTTTGGCATATACAGAATCAAACAATAAGAAAAATCATTATCTTAATATAAAACTAAAGTAATTTTGAAATGTGAGAGATGCAGGGGTTTTTCTGTGACCCTATGGCATTGCTCCCAATGTCTGCTAAACACCTTTGTAATAGCAAAAGAATGCTCATTAACAAAACAATTAATCAATCTGCCAAAGAAGTGTCATTGCTCCCATCTCTTGTATGTAGTTAGCCCACCAGTCTCCAACGAGGCGTTTACTGCCAGGAGAGCTGTATTACCCATCAAATCAACACTATCCAAATACTAAGTAGAATTTCAGATGCTGTCAAGTAAACACAAGATTCCTCCAGTACTGCTGCAGTTTGCTAACCTGCTTAATGACTGAATTCTGTTAGGCTAATAGGGCTTCTTAATCTTAACCCCCCAGCAAAAAGCACAGCTGAGAAACCAACTTTGTGACTTCTCCAGCACTTTCACCTGCACAAACTAGGCAGCTGTTCTCATTACTGAAATGGGTAACAAGAGTGTTCCTCCCCAAATGCAAGAATTTAAAAAGAAGCAGTGCCAGTTCCTTACCATGCTTAGCTTTCCAGCTGTGCAAGGGGCCATGGCTTCCATTAGTTACAGAACTGTGTAACTGAATCCCAGAAATCCCTGCCAAGTGACAGTATTGATGCTGTAAAACAGCTACAGATCTGCAGAAGAGCAACTGATGAGTTTTCATCCCAGCTCTTAAAGTCTTAAATATTAAGTAGGAAATACACCGAAACTGTTTCTGCTTTTGTGAACTGGGCTGACAGTGTAGTCTCCCCTTGCACCCAGATTAGTAAGGCTTTCGCATGAGCGCCATCTTGTGGTTGAATTTGGAACAGGTCCTCAACACCGAGCTGAGCAGCAAGTACAGAACCCTGGAAGAACTCATTGCCAAGAAGACTGAGGAGTCGGCCGACACCAGGAGGAAAGCCAACATGTTGCAGGATGAAGCTAAAGCCTTGCTAGCTCAAGCAAACAGCAAACTCCAGCTGCTCAAAGGTAAGGCTGTTCTGATGAGGTAAGCTAGCACCTTAGCATACATATGAAGAAATCTCACACATTCATCAGAAGAGGAAAAATAAGGAAACTGTTACCAAGGCTCGATCTTCTTTCCTTATTTTTATGGACATAACACAGTCTTTTGAATCAAAGATTTCTGTAAAATAAGCTGAAACTTACAGGTGAGACACAAACCTATGGTATGGCACTCATCACTGCTGCCAGACCACTTACAGGAAGGAATGTAACTGCTGTGCTTAGGACCAGGACTAACCTGTTCAAGCAGAACCCCCATCTGCAAACAGTACTCCCCCCATCCCACCCTGGAAAATGGTTAAAACAAAAGCTAATCAGGACACATGAGTTCCAGTTTACAGATTAATTTAACATTTACTGTTGACAAAGTTGAGTGAAACAGGAAGGGGCAATCTGCCTATAGCTGCCAGGGATGTAACTAAGTTTTCCTTCTGGTTTTACCAGGCCAGGAACTCATTCTCCTCTTAGCTATTCCTGCTCAGTATAGTGACTTACTGAATAGTCTTAATCATCACAAGCCAGAACATTTCACTGTTCTGTAAAAGCCACCATAGACCAAAGAATGACAATTATTTTCGCCATGAATCAAAGTATTTTCCAAAGGTGGAGATCCAGAAGTACAATAAAAATAAATTGAATAGTAGTTTATGCCTAAGAATATTGATTTACATTTCACTGCATTAAAACATCCCCAACTGAGCTGGTTTTTCCCTTCCTTTGCTTACAGATCTGGAAAATACATATGAAAACAATCAAAAAATTCTGGAAGACAAAGCCAAGCAGTTGATGGAGCTGGAAGAGACAGTTCGCTCCCTCTTACAGACAATCAGCCAGAAAGTTGCTGTTTATAGCACTTGCTTATAAATGGGAGTGGGAAATGCTTGTGTTCAGGATGGGTTTTACAAGTATTATATTAGTTCTTTTTGACATTACACTAAGACCTGATAAGGTGAACAGGTTTTATATTGACTTTAATGTCACAGAACCAAAGACAAGTAACTTTTTGATGTTGAAAATAAACAGTACTTTTGTATCACTATATTTATCTAGTATGACTCATTAAGTTCCTTCCTATTTTCAGTAGCTGCAATGGTACATCAATTAATCCTTTAGCAAGTCTTGTTCTTAAACTGGTTAGAGTTTGTAATTCTAAATAAGGGCTATTAGTATAGAATGGTGACTTAGAACGAATTACTAGTCTTTGAAGAAATACCACCCATGTGTGATTAGCTAGTAACCCACACTACTCAGAAAGGATTATTCACCCTCTGCATGATGCTTAACACTAGTTTGAGGTCACTGATTATGAAACACTTGATATGTGAAGTGGAAACTGAAGAGGTCAGCACTGAAGGGGTGAATGCACCACATTTATGTGATAAACCAAGCTTGGAAGATTAATCCTGCTAGAAAAGGAACTACGATGTTCACAGGGCACGTGGTTGTGAATCAGTTAAGGAGCTGTATGGAGACAGCTCTCTAAGAACAGCCTGTACTTCACGTAAGTAGTAATACTTTTTATTTAAAGAGTGCAAGGGTAGCATCCAGGTCACCATACTTGAACTCAAAGGATCTGTACAACAGTGCACCGTCAGGCAATTGTGCAGCACTGCACAAACTGGTTTACAACATTCATGAGCTACACAAAGCAGCACCAAAACTGCAACATGCATTTGCACATCCTGACTCCTAACTCTGACCCAAGGATCTTTGTATATACTTTGATGGGCACTGTGCCTAACCTTCACAAAACATCACTGAAAGCCAGGACAGCTAGAGAAAGATACAGCACTTCCCAAGCAAACTGAAGAGCATGATCTTTAAATAATTACCCCTAAGCTCCACAGGTTAACAATGCTACAACAAAAAATCCATCCCAAGAATTTGATTATCACACCAGCATCATACACCAGTTCACTGCCAGTACACTTAACAGCTGCTAAAAAGTTTGCCAACTTTACAACACTCAGACTTACCCATCAGACCACTGACAGGTGGTTCAACAAACATTCTTTGTACACTTAACTAGAATGGGAATGGCAGTGAGAGAAGTAACCAACAATTTTAAGGCCTTGAATCTTATTTTTAAGTGTCTGGAAAGCTACAGTCCTCAGTATAGTCTTAGTAGTACTCTGGATTAAACGTTTCCTGACTGTCATTTAATGTGAAGATGCGATACAAGAATTTCTAACTGGTGAGCCTCAGGGATGAACTGCAGTTAAGACTGCTCCAGGTATTCAGGGAGGTGAAGGGAGTGCACACAAAGGTGTTACTGAAAGAGCAGGGCTTCTCAGAAGAACTTAAAAAGCACAGAATTAACACTTAACATTTACCTGTGGCAAGTAGAATTGATTCTGAACTGTCAAGAGCTATTGGAAGAATGAAGCGTTTCTTCCCTCACTGTTGTCTCACCTTTGCTTTCTCTTCAGCAGCTTCCTACTGACACCTGAAAGCAGATCCACATTAATTCACTAACACAGCATATCCACAAATCAGATGGTGATAAACTTAGTTGTCATGGTTTAACCCCATCTGCATTTAGAATATAATTTTTAAAAAGTAAGCCACAATGAAGAGTAGCACTCTTGTTGATTAACTAGTATCTTAATAAAATGGTAAGGCTGGCATACATTTCCATCACTCTGGATTAATGGATCAATACATGAATAAGAAGCTACACAGAAAGGTAGAAATATGTAACTATCTTGTCTATACACAAAACCATGTAGCTGTTGCACTATTTTCTGAATGTACACTTCTCATTCCATTGGCACAATTAAAAAGGACACGCACAGTACCAGCAGATATTAAGGTTTTCTTTAAGGGAGAAGAGCCTAACAAAAAAAAGTGGCACCCTGGAAAACTTAAAATGAGCTACTGGAATTGGACATGTTCCATATACACATGAAAGATCTTCCAAACATGCCATTTGTTTGTGAGTGTTTTAGTGTCTAGGTTGTTAAATGTGAAGAAAAACAACCAGCAAACAAAACCCAAGAAGACCCTCCAGCCATGTCAAATATTTATTGAGCTCTCTCACTACAGAAGAGACAAAGAGAACAAAATAGAAAACACAGAAGAAAGTATGTCTTAATTGTGTGGAGAGCTGACACTGCAGCCCTTATGTGTGGAAGGTGCAGAATAACCCTCATGTCACAGCACTTAACAGGAAGCGCTGCTTCACTACCCCGTTTTAGCATTTCAAGTTTAAGAGAGTTGGACTGTGGAAGCTTTAAAAACAGCAAAGATTAGGTTGCAGTACAATGAATTTGTCTTCAGTCTTTCATTTCTCCATCAGCACTGGATTTTTCCCCTTGAGTTTTCAATATGAAAACATGACATCTGGAGAATCACACACAAAGTAATTTTGCCTTTAAAAAGTCAATATAATTTTAGTTGATCTATAGGAGCCCCTCTTCTCCCAACATCCCAACACTATCAGGTCAAAACAAGTCTTGGTACTCATATGTAAGAAGTAGGTTAAATACTAAAGTTAATCCTTTCAGAAGGAAACACATTTTTGTGCGGAAGTGACAGTGGCCTTTTAAGTGCTGGTCGCATTACAAGTGCCAGCATTCAACTGGTTTGTTGTATCACTACTTAAAATAAGAAAACAAAGTATGCTGGACAGTTATCCAGAGTTCTGACCAGCACACCTGGTAATCCCATGCAGCAGCAAAATGTTTGGTTTTGAAAAAGAGTTGTCAGGCTGCTTTTCTGCAACATTCATCATGTAAATAAACATGTAATTTTAAGCATTTAGTTTACAGAGACTGGATAATTCCACTTGTTCCAAACTCTACTTGTTTAAATATCTGATGTTTAAAATGAAGAGATTCACTTATTTCAGTCCTAAATCCTCAGACTCAGCCTTCCCATAAGGGCCCACAGTCCATTTTCAGAGATGTATTACACATGTACAAAGATCTGTTCTTTCATTTTAGAAGTTTATAGCTTTGCCAAAGGACGCTGCTAGGTTTGCTTCCCTGAAGGCCTCTGACACTGTCTGTAGAAAGAAAACACAACAAATTACAAGTCATTAATAGTTACATGTAATAACCGCATGTCTGTGTAATGGCTGTGATTCAACTTACTGGATGGGCATGACAAACTCTGGCTACATCTTCACATGATGCTCCATATTCCATAGCAAGGGCAGCTTCATTGACCATTTCGCCAGCACCCTGTAATTTAATGGTACTTGCAATTAGCACAAATCCTTATGCAGTTGCCCAGGTTGTCCTGAATCACTAACAGCTTGTAAATAAGCATCTTTTGCTAAAAGAGAAAAGTTATATTTTAATGAGCACTTCAGCTGCTCTCTAATGTAAGTACTCAATCTTTCTCGCAACTGTTCTCAAACCTAGTCTAAATCTAAGTATAATTCTTAATGAGAGTATTTGTTCTGTCTTTGCTGAGAGCTGTGCAAAAGCTGGGCATTTTTCCACTCAGATAATACACACACTCTCAAAGCTACAGTGTACATCATTACTGCTGAAATCTACCCAAAACTTCAATGCCTCCTGGAAACTTAAACTGATAACTAGATAAGCAAAAGCATGTTACTACATCTGCACCCTCATTTTTATTTGTTGTATTTGTGCGTATTTACTGAGGTAACATTTCTTTGAGGAGTCAAAAATAGTGAAGTCTTCTGTTACGTTTTTAGCACTTAGATCCACAACCATAAGATTTTCTCCCTGCCCCTTCCCAATGAAGAAAATTGTATTTACTGGCATGAGACAGACTTAAGCTGTATATTCTTTAAGGCATGCTGATTTCTGAATTACTGGAATTGCAAGAGAAAATAATTAGCATAATGTCTTATTAAGAGCAGCTTTAGTGTTTCTCTTAAAGAAAGCTGTACATGATGCATGGAAGTGTTTCTGTGTATATCCTATGAAAAAAAATACTTAAAGCAGGAAATGAAATAGAGAAAGATTAGGGTCTAACCCTGCGGCGGGGGGTGGTGGAAAAAGACACTTTTCCCAAACAGGGAAAATCCCAAAGGATTTTTACTCAAAGTTCCATATGTTACTGACTTCAGATGTGGTGACTGCAGGATAAGGATACCAGCTTTGCTGATGACTGAAGTCAGAGAGAGGAAAAAAAGAAAACGCCAAGGAGAAAGCCACAGTCATTTCAGCTCCTTCAGCTTTCAACACTTGAGTCAATAATTTCTGCTGTTCTCTCAAGTATTTGGCAGTATTCATTAAAAAAAACCCCCAAAACCANAAACTGGTTAGAGAAACAAACACCTTTTCTCCTAACTCAACAACTACTGTGAAACTGTGCAACACTAAATAAAGGACCCTTACAAGGCCAAGACAGCATAATTTACAATACTTACTGAGCCTAAAATGTGGGCACCCAACATCCTGTCTGTTGATTTTTGACTAAGGATCTTCACCATGCCATCTGTGTCAGCATTTGTCTTTGCTCTACTGTTTGCAGCAAATGGAAATTTTCCAATTTTGTATTCTACACCCTACAAAAGAGATGTGTTACTGAGTTAATGACCAACCAGAACAATGTATGCAGACAGAAAGTTTGCCAAGTACATGAACAGAAGCAATACAGAAGTGAAACACACACGAGACATACAGACTGAAGTATAAGGACAACCACCAAAAGTGGCATAACAGGGTATTAAAAAAAAATTTGCAAATGCACAATATTAATGTCACAGAATGGAAGTCACTAAAGAGAGCTATGATTCTTGGGAGAGTGGCATGCAGAAGGGAATCATACACCATAAGCAATAAATTCAGATGCAGAAATTCTGGATAAAGTAGATAAACTACTAGACAGAGAAACCACACTCAAGGTGGAAAAACAGTTTTTGTCTGAAAAGAAAACAAAGTACCTCTTCTTTCAGCTGTTCTTCTGATTTGCCAACCCAGGCCACTTCAGGGTGAGTGTATATCACAGAGGGGACACAGTTGTAGTCAATGTGAACTGCTCCCCCAGCCATGCCTTCTACACAAATAATGCCTTCATCCTCAGCTTTGTGGGCCAGCATAGGTCCAGCAACTACATCACCAATAGCATAGATGCTATCAGATCAATGAAACAGAATAAGACACTGTTTAAAAACATCCTAGTGCACCTCTACTACATTATATATCAGTCTGTTTGAAACCTGTTACCGAAAACTCTAATCAGAACAGATTAAAATTACTACATTTTAGCAGTTTTCACATAAGGAACACACTTCAAGAGGTACTTAAGTGATATGAAATACAAGTGACTTAAATTATAAAACTTCAAAGGCTGAGTAAAAATCTTTAGTTTCTTAAATAAAACAGGTATCTTGAGTTTTCCCTTCAAAAAATAAATACATATTCTGCAATTAAAAACGTGATGAACTTTAGTAGGTTAAACTTTAAATGTAAGTGTTCTGCTTAAAAAAAAAAAAAAAAAAGAGTATGAAAAAAAATCTAGTCTTACTTTGGAATTTTAGTTTGAAATCTGTTATTGACTGGGATTCTCCCCCTCTTATCAAGTTCAATTCCAATATCCTCAAGACCTAGATTTTTTGTAAAAGGACGTCTTCCGATGCAAACTAGGAGCACATCACAAGTTATTACTTCTGCCTTGCCACCAGCAGCAGCTTCAACACTAGAAAAATAAGGAGCAAAAACACAAGGTGTAAACTTGCAGCATTGTCTCTCTCTGACTGTCACTGCTGTAACCCAGATGGTGACCTGCTGGCTGGATCTGGCAACCAAAGCACTTGCATTCAGCCTGCCCCATGCTTCTTCCTTGCATGAGTTCAGGAGCAGAACAGGGAAGGGACACCACCTCTTATTACATTTTTTAAGAACTGTTAGAGAAAGAAATTCAGGGTATATTTTCACTAGTATGACCTGATAGGATCAACCTGTACAGCAAAATAATTGGTGCTGAGTACTTGGCATCCAAAGTACACATATTTTGAGGTGGGGTAGAGCCATGCATTCTGAGCAAGCTTTCTTTAGGCCTGAGAACCAAACATTTATCAGCAGTGCCCTGCATCACGTGCATCCTTCAAGTGCATCTTGTGTTCAACTGCACTCAGAACAAGTTCAGTTCATGTGCTCTGAGAGTGCAAGAACCAAAGCATGGTAAGTGAAGGTAAGTAGGAAGTATGTTTCAAAAGCACAGTCCTGAAACAAAATGAAACTCTAAATGTAGAAACAGACTACGTGAGAGACCCAACCAGCATCAGCACAGCATGTAAAGAAGCCCAAATCCTGGACCTTTACAGAGCTGGAGGTCAGACTATCCCAAACTATGGTGATAGAGCAAATGCAAGTCACCATATTAAGATTCCAGTGAAAAAACAATGAAGTTTACTTTCAATAAGTAACATGAAGCATTTTGTTAAACTACTATTTCTGCATGGAGACTGCATTAACACAAACAGAAGTAGTGCATACTTGGGGACTTTGACAAAACAAATTTGCTTGATGTGTTTCTATACTAACTGTTCATGTATAAAACTTCAAAGGGCTTGAGTGTGATCATTTAAATACACTCTTTGGGTAGTCTCATTTCTTTCTGCTCAAGAGCAATAACATCTCTGCCACACTTACTCTGAGACAAGAGGAGGTATGAACAAAATAACCCATCCAGTAAGTAGCCAAAAATTAATGGCTTGAAAATGACTGTATGAACAATCATGGTATTTATGCTAATTATACCAGAAACAAATATCTTCCATGAAAAGAACGATTTAGAGTTCTGTTTTTATTACTGATCTCATTATAACAACACTGGTTTTATCCCAGCATGCCTTCAACTCAAGTCAATGGACCCTTGCCTAAATAAGCAATCTAGGACTCCTTAAGTCCAAAATTATGAGCTCTGTAAGTTACAATAGAGGATAAAAATTAAATTTTACTGAATAATTAAGTTTCATTCTAAATCCATTTTTTTCCTCTTTAAAAAATAGTATCAGACTGTATTTTTAAGCAAGTTTGATGTATTGAGAGGAAGACTACATATGGCATTCCCTTAGCTTTACGTTAAACACTTACGCTACATCAATTTTTCCATCTGGTCTCTTGGTAGCACCAGTAACTTTGGTGTTCAGTTTAAACTTAAATCCCTGCTTTTGTAGAATCCGTTGGAAGTTTTTAGAGATCTCCATGTCAATTCCCATTCCACCAACATGGCCCATGAACTCAACAGCCGTCACATCTGCACCAAGGCGCTGCCAAACTGACCCCTGTAGTCACAACAACACAGGTAAAAAGAGTTTTTAAAAACAGAACTTCAGATACTTTAGTACCACAGACTGTAAACTTTTTTAAAAAGTAGGACAACATGTAACAGCATCAGTTTCTACAAACATTACAGTGTAAAATGAAAGAAGTCCAACTTTCCCCAGCCTTTTCACAAAAAAAAAATAAAAATTGATCACTGCTTATTTGCATACCCAAAAACTTCAGTAACTGAATTCAGCAAATTAGTTATTTCATTAGCTATTTGTTTAAAAACCTAAGTATAACTCAGGTATGCTTTACATTATAGGTATAGAAGAAACTCAAACTCAAAGAGTCTGAAAGCAAAACCCAAAGGAAATTGCTTGGGGTGTAATACCACTAAAAAACAGTATCACATTAAAGAAATTCTATGTAATAAAATGGAACCATGCTGCTTCTGTACGTATTTAGAACCATAACCACAACCATCAGCCTCACCAATAAAACCCATAGACATCCTACTTATCCCCATCCATCCAACACAGAATTTCACTTTGCTTACTCTTTCCCTGCTTAACATCAGCAGGCTAAGCAACCACTAAGCAGATGTGCAAAGTTTCAAGCAGCTGCAAGCAAGACTAGCAAATACAAATTCTTTTTGAACCATGTATGTATGAGGCAAAAAGACTCAGATAAAGATGAACTACAAAGTCTCCACTCCTTTGATTGTTTGATAGAATATGTACAATCACATCATATTAAAAATGTCTTGGGATTAACTCCTAAACACAAGACTTCATCCTGACTTAAAGTGAACTTCCCTTAAAATGGTTGGTTGACTCATCTACACACAGATCAGGTACAAACCTCAGCAAAAGTTGAACACCATCCCCCCTTATCCCCAAGCCCCCAAAAAGAAACATAAGTATGTGAGGCCCTGTATGTTCCTCCCTCTTTTCTATGATTATCTAACCAGCTGCAGAAGTACTGATCCCACAAACACTTTTCCTGGCTTTTCTGGTAAAAAAGGGAGCTAGCAGGCTACGAAGTCTGAACAGATTCATTACAACTCACTCAACTGTTAAATCACAGCAACACCATCAAATACAACAAAAATAACTTCCTGTTCCTTTATAAATTAAAGACCAAGTGGTTTAAACATCCTCTCACCAGTTCCACACCAATGACTCCTGCACCAATGACAACCATCTTCTCAGGAACTTTTTTCAGTGACAGCGCACCCGTGGATGACACAATATTATCTTCATCAATCTAATGACAAAGAAATGAACAAACGGAGGTTTACAATCTCTTTTCCACACTATATAGAAAACACACAGAAGGCGAGGTGCAATCAGGTAGAAAAAATTATACACATTAAATTATGTTGCTGTAAGATATTGGGAAAAACAGTACAATTAACATTTCAAATACGTACAGTAATTCCAGGGAAGGGAGCAACTTCTGAGCCTGTGGCTATAAGGATGTTCTTCGTATTGATAACCTGCGTGCTGCCATCTTCTTTAGTTGCAGTCACTTGGTTTTTGCCAGTTATTTTTCCAAACCCAGGTACATGTACAACCTTTAGTAATCAGAACACAGGAACGTCAGATTCAAATCCCTTATATAAGAAGTTAGGCTACCTTTCATCCCAATCACACTAATGCTTAGAGATGCTGCTAACATGTATCTTTGCATCACTATCTGGCATGAATCCCAAAGTAACTGTATACTATTCTTTTAAGTAGATTAAGAATGAAGGAACCGGTCATTTAAGTTTCCCAGAAGAGAAGCATTCAAACTCTGCCCTTTTCAAGTCAGACCCTCATATTTATCTGGCAATATGAAAATGTAAAGAGCAAGAAATTCAAAGCAGAAAAATGTATATACCTCAGTATATAGTCCCAACTAACCTTGTTTTGTTTAAATAAATGAGCAATTCCACCCGTTAAGGCCTTCACTGCACTACTCTTCTGTTCCATCATCTTGTCTAGATTCAAGCGGATTCCTGTAACTAAGGTTAAAAAAAACCAAAACAAAACTTGTATCAAGCATTGCAGTGTTTTAATTTTAAACAAGCTAAGCTCAACACAATTAACAGCTCTAATACACTAAGATGTGTTGAATGGCCCTACTAAATGCTAAAGGTTACTGTTAACAACCGCTATGTTAAAAATCAGTAGTACACTTCTAAAATATAAAACTTATCTATCCATGATTCAAGGAGCAGACATGTGTCCTTAAGCCTCCAAAGGACAGATAAAGGATATTATTTATAAGCCCAAAAAGTTGTCTGACCAGAAAACCATAGTGGTTTCAAACCAGATTTGAAAGACGAAATTTTCTTCTTGATGAAAACCATTCATATTAACAGGCACTGACAGTTGTTCTTCACACTCACTTTCAATTCCTCTATTAGCAAAATCTTTTCCATGGGCCAAGTGATACAGATGTGAGTTGTTCAGCAAGGCCTAAAACACACACGCAAAAATGGGAATTGGGACATACATTCACAAGAATGAGTTACTTATTATCAGAAAAAAAATATGATATTATTTACAATACATTCTCACTATTAAGAAAAAGTCTGACATATGTATTAAAAAAGGTGTACTTCAAACACAGAAATCGTACACAGTAGCTCTTACTGAAGGTTTTATGAAGTTACATATTTAACACAGAAATAGAAAACAGTTAAATCCACACATCCTTATTGCACATTTCAACCACAGAAATTGATAACTACTCCACAGGGTTTAAAAAAAAACAAAACAAAAAATCCCCAAAAGACTACCTAGAGAAAAAGAGATGATTCTGACTGTCAATAAGAAGATACAGAAGAACTGGATGAGAAAAATCTACACTGAAATGCCTGTTAAGATTTTAGCCTGTGTAGACATATGTGAATTAAATTCTGAGTTGTGCTAAAGTTACTACAACTGCACAGCTAGTTGAACTGAATCTGTATGGCTAGGAGCTAGCTCAGGTACATGGACTTCCAGAATTCATAGATAAAATTAGCATAGCTTTTATAAGGATGGCTATAAATCATCAGCTCAAAATAACTGTATTTTGAATAGAAATAACAATATAGTTAGGGAAAGATCTTGCTAAGAAAATTGATTCTTTCACTATATCCATCCCTAAGATGAAATTATTAGTGTCTTCACAAGAAGGTCAACAGTGCAAGTCTGGACAGACTGAAATCTCAGGCAGGCACAGTAAAAGATTCAAAGGACAATTTGAGATACTTGCCCTATATACATATGCTTGAGTAAAACTAATACCGTCAAAATAAAATCATTCCATCTTTATGAATAAGTCTTATCAACTGTCTTCAAAATTAATTTCTCCATTTCACAAAACTGTCACAACCCCAAACCTGCGAACACCCACATTACTTAAAGACACAGCCATAGCTTAAGACTTTAGCAATTAGAGAGGGGGAAAAAAAAAAAAGTCCATTCCCAATATATTATTTTGGGTGGCTTTCCAGAAAGGAATATTTGAATAATCTCTTCTTGCCTAAGTGTATGCAGCCTACACATCCATTTCTTAAGAAGTTTATTGCCATTCAAACAAATTCTGGATAGCATTGAAGTTTAACCATGGGCTCAGCAGTATTTTCACAGGAACTTCAAAAGAAAAACTAAAAAGAGAGTCAAGAGGTCAGTTAAATAGATCCTGGCAGAGTTCCAAACTTTTAAGATAACACTACGTAGATGGAAATTTTTGAGTGGTGCCTCAGCGTAGTAAGATATTATGAACCTAATAAGAATTATTATTAAAATCTTTATAAAAAATTATATACAGTATAAATACTAAGTTTTTTAAGTTGTAATTTCCCTTCCCACACTAATGGAACCTCTTGAGCAAACAGATTAGAAACAGCAATACAGGAGAGATCTTGTTAAGGATATCATGTTTGTTACTACAGCCATTACAAACCTGACATTACCAGTGTCTTCCTTCACCTGCTGGGTGCCATTGAGGCAGACTCCTTTCACCAGCAACAGCACTGCTCTTACAAGGGCCTAGGTCTGAAATTACTTAAAACTGGATGGACAATGTCAAATATTAGGTCATTCTTAACCTCTTGCTTCTCCTTTCCTTCAGAGTGCATGCCTTACACTCACCCTTTCTCTCCCCATCTGCACTACTCCACTCAAACACCAGCCCCACCCTCCAGGTCACCTTTGGGGCTGGTGACAATACTGATACAGCTTAGATGAATGTTTCAAAAGCTAATCAACTAGGCGCTTGCCACAGTCCATGGAGAGAGACAGGTCTCTTCCAAGCTTAGTGCATCCAAAAAAACCAGAGTTCATGAGTTTTCAGGGGTGCCTCTCCTAATTTAGATTTACTCTCTCTTCATCTAGTGACACAGTTCAGCTTTCTTTTTATGTAAGAACACCTTATCAGACAAAGCTACAGGTTTATTTTGAAGAAACTGATATAAGCAGATCAAGAACTTCACATAGTACAAGAGGTACAACTACCTGAAACAGTTGAGGTAGACAACAAGAGATAACTGTCTGAATACCACAGTCATTACTGGCTACAACAGAGACTCAACAGCTCAGTGACGAGATACATCTGTATGTGCCTCTGGCTTTCATGTTCTTCCTCTCTCTTATCTGGGGAGGGCCACAAAGCAAAATTTGCAAACAAAACATTTCTACTGAGGAACAGAAATAGCAAGTAAAATTTTAACTCTTAGTGTTACTTATATTTATTTGTATTCTCAGCTCATTTTCTTTACAATTTCCATTTTTAAATAATGTATGTCCATGTTAAGAAACTCCTTAATCTTCTTCCAAGAGATGCATATAATGTCTGTTGGTTTTAATGCAGTTACGAAAAACTATGTACACTTACCTTGGATGGAATACATCCAACATTCAAACAGGTTCCACCTAATGTTGCGTTTTTTTCTACACAAACAGTCTGAGGAAAAAGAACAGGGGAAAAGAGATTTTTTTAGCAATACTATGCTACCATTTCCTTATAGGATATCTCACAATTTAGAATTAATGATAGAGACCAGGCAATTATCTAGTAATTCTACCTCTTCAAGTGTCTCATTAATTTAATTCTTAAATTTATTTTGTGGCTCAGATTTCCCCTCTCTCATTTTTTTTACTAAGAATCCACAAAACAGCTCTTTTCAACAAAAGTCTCCGCCAGAAGACAGCCATATTCCTCATTCATACTTTCATACAAGTTCAAGTGGTGTTCTACTTCAAAAATCTACAAAGTTGACTCAAATAAATACAATACTCAGTTCAGTGAAAAATGTTTCCCTTAGAGTTACCGAAAAAAACCTGCAAAAAGCAAAAAAGTCATGAAAAAGATTCATAAAAACAAGCAAACAACAGATAAGTGAACCAGCACAGGTTAAAATCCCATGAAGTAATAATTTCTTTAAAGAAAACAAAACAGAACTCCCAAGCCACAAACAACACTTTCCCCTCTGAACACACTATCCTGGAAGACCCACTGCTATAAAGTTACACCAACACCTATAAAGAAAAAAAAAAAAAATCAAGTAAAGCAAACCCCAACAAAAATAAGGTCAATACTAACAGTTATGAAGAACATTCCATCTCCTTCTCATGAACTTATCAACATCGAAGCGTGCAAAGGACAAAGACTGCCAAAACTTCATATAAAAACAGACCACTTTGCAGGGGGAGAGAATATAATAAAACATTTTTATAGAAGCAAAAGAATTGGCATCTCCTTCTTTGCAAGGTGCACACATACTCAAAATAATCATTCCGCGGCTTATACTCTAAGGGCTCCAGTCTACTGAGAAGCAACTACCCAGGTGAAAGCCTTTAACGATTTCTTTAAACTGCTGATTCTGTGCTGAGGTAGGAGTAACGGTAACAGCAAAAGCAGAATTCACCAAATCAAGTCACGGAAACACAGGGAGAGAAGATGATCCCCTGCCTATCCTTCCTCCTCTTGTTTTAAGTACATGAATACATGAAACAACCCAAGGGCTTTAAAAGCTGCACTGTACCCAATAAAGCCTCATACGCTTCACATCAACTTCACTGACACAGTCAAGAAAAGCTGTTGGAAAGCCAATGCTCAGAGTACCCTGTTGGCAATAACATGGGATGCTGTGGTGGTGGGTGATACAAGGACAATGCTTGTGCTAGCAGACATAGCACTAAAGATGAAAGTTAAAGTTCAGTAGTTCAGTAGAACAGACTCGGGTTCTCCCACAGATGGTGTAACTATAGACTATCTTTTTGCCAGTCTCAGAAAAACATCTTACATTCCTAAGGATGCCAAAAATATTGTGCAATGTTTATTCAGTGCTACAGGTGACACATGCCAGTATGTCCAAGGATTTTGCCCTTTCCGACTAGCTGTAAAGCAGTGTAACACAATTATTTTTAGCTATGATGAAAAGCAGAATGCAGGGCACTTTTTAACCTCCTTGTGTATGTTATCCTACTGTTAATCGCAGATATGAGGGACTCAAGGACAACACTGTCCCAGGAAAAGCTGGCATATAGCCAGCCACAAAAATACCTTTACAATAATCAAACGTGAATGTATGTGGCCAAAGGCCTTACTTAAGACCTGTAGCGCTGAGCACCCTTTTTCTCAGGTACTAATAGCACAGTAACAACATACATCTCAAAGCAAAAGAGTATTAATCATGACTAAAAAAAAAAACAAACTCAAACTCACAAACATGGATAAAGACAACTCAGTTATCTCCACTAGGTCACAGACAGACGTAAAACTTAAAATACTTATATTTTGGTACAGTTAAACACCAGAAAGCTGAAAGATACCCAGTTGTGAGAGTACTGATCAATGAGGGACAATGCTCAGAACTACAGAACTGTTCAATTTTAAGGGACCTCCACTGGAGACCTTCAAGTCAAACCTCCTACTCCAAACACAGTCAACAAAGACATTGAGATGCTCAAGAGACCCCACTTGGAGTGCTGTGTCCAGCTCTGGGGCCCACACAAGACAGATGAGCACCTGTGGGAGCGAGTCCAGAGGAGGCCATTAAGTTCATCACAGTGGCTGGAGCACCTCTCCTGTGAAGACAGGCTGAGAGATTTGGGGTCTTTCAGCCTGGAAAAGACAAGGCTCCAGGGAGACCTTAAAACAGCCTGCCAGTACCTAAAGGGAGCTTACAAGAAGGCTGAAGAGGGACTTTTCACAAGGACCTTTAGTGACAGAAATGGCCTTTAGCTGAAATAAGGTAGATTTAGATTAGCTATTAGTAAGAGATTCATTACTGTGAGAGAGGGGAGGCACTGGCACAGCTTGCCCAGAGAAGCTGTGGATGCCCCATCCCTGGAAGTGTTCAAGGCTGGGCTGGCCAGGCTCTGAGTAACATGGTCTAGTGGAAGGTGTCCCTGTCCACAGCAGAGGAGTTGGAATTGGACGACCTTTAAGGTCTCTTCCAACTGAAACCATTCTGTGATTCTATGATGTATCAGATGGCTCAGAGCCTTGTGCAGCCAAGTTCTGAAAACACTGAAAGATGAAGACTACACACTGTCAGATTCAGTGCTTCACTGGAACTCCATTCATCAGCAGGAGTTACGTCCTTCCCAGCTCCTGTCAAACCTGCTTCATTGGTCATGAAGTCTATTTTTCATAATTCAGAAACATTGTAACATATCAGTGAGCAGAAACATGTTCAAGACTGCTAGCATTGCCTTCTCAAATTTCCAAATAATTAAAAGAAGAACTAACGCAGTGCCAAGAGAGCTAGTTGGTCTCATAGTAAGGAAGGAAGGCAAAAAAATATGCTGCTAAAATCACACTCCATATTTTTGTTAAGTTTAAAAATAATGACACATCATTAGTACATATTAGACACAAGTTGCCTCTTCCAAAAGGCATTCAAAGACAACAGGCAGAGATGAACACATATATTTTTGCCTCTAAAAACTCACATGGCAATGGAATTCCTCTTCTTACATTCAAAAAGCCTATCAGTTGAATATGGCTTTTTTCCCTTTTGAGTTCCCTCAATCTGTTCTTCAGGAGTTTTCCAGTGCCCTTTTTGTCAGTCATTGTCTTTTCCTTTTTTTGACTTTTTTGAGAGAAAAATTCCTTCCTAGCATTGTTTTCCCAGCTTCTCTTTCACAAGAGTACAAGCCCACCTCAATTATCACTTCCAAAAAAAAAGCAACCCGTCCTAAGCAGCTCTGTCAGTAGCAGGGCTACAGACAGTAATGCCATCGCATCTCCATTTCAAGCTCTGTATAATCTGGGTATACAAAGTAATGAAAGATTAACGAAGGATGTCAACAGCATCTGGTGGCCCAAGATGTGACAGAAAAATTTCAGTATCACACAAATACCTTTCAAGTTCACCTGGATGACTATTCTGCTGAGTGAGTAAGGTCTCATCTTACCTTAAACCCAAGCTGAGCTGCTTTGATAGCAGCAACATACCCTCCCGGACCAGAGCCGATAACTGTGACATCAGCATCAACTGAAACAGACAACATGCGAGTTACTTTTGTTTCAGCAATTAAAATTTTACTGCAGAAACACTGGTTTTTAATTTTTGAAATAATTTATGTTTGAAAATGATTTTTTTTTTTTTTAAAAGCAAAATAGCTATTAAAAATTATGCAAATTCATAAACTAGGTTTAGATAATAAAGTTACCCCTCATACCTGAAAGTAACTTTCTGGCCAAAAGGAAAGGTTGCGTGGAGGAATTACTCCACAGTAAAAATAACCAGTCTTACACGTCACAAGGAAAATAACGTAAAATGACATGAAGAAACTGAATTCCTCATCTGTCTTGCTACAAATCCTTTAAGAACTTAACTCAAGATGTCTTGGTAGTTCATTATACATTTTTCCAACATAGCTTCTACTGATGTTTAATGCAAAAGATAAGTGGTTACCAAACGCCAAAAAATCAGTAGTTTATAAAGGGAAATATATGGCTGCAAAAGGTATCTATACAACCTCTATTGATTATAAAGCAACAGAAGCTACAAACTTTGTACCTAGTTCATCTCTTGAAACAACAATCACCTTTGGAATATCAATTATATAACATAAGAACAGTGATGGTAAAGTTCAACTTCTATTTACAGATTTACCTTGAAACTAAGTAATGTAAACAAGCCACTGTTTTGATACAGATCTCCAGAATGTGACACAGAACACTGTATTAAGTTTGGGGGTTTGGGTTGTTTTTGTCCAAAAATAATCTTCACAACTAATTACCTTGATCGGCATAGGACCTTTTTGACACTGCAGAAACTCCCTGAAGACCATGATGAACTCGATCAAAATGGCTTCTCTAGAAAGGGAAACAAACTTAGATTTAAAAGCTGATGTCTATCCTTGAGGAAAAATAAGCACTCAGCCACACAGAGTCACTGTCACCAGGTAACCAAAACGGGAACAGCATGATTGAAGCAGACACAGCAGGCACTGACTGGAACAAGAGGCAGAAGTTGCTCTGCCACCTCAGCCTCTCATCACCTGCTCTCAGGTCAGCCTCGCCTCAAGCTGCCTCTAACCACACAAACTTTCAACCCTCTCAAACCACTTAATGACACAAATTAGACATCCACAGGCATTCAAGAAGAGCCTTGTGCCGTAACCATCCCCTTCAGCCACTTCCTATGAGACGGCAACACCCTAGAGGTGGTTCGAGAGGGCAAGGTTTTTCACCCTATACAAAAAAACAATGGGACAGCATAGAACAGCCGCTACGTGCATCTCAAGGGCGGGTCACCCCGAAACTGGAGCAGGGGATGTCCCTGGAAGCATCCGCGAAGCCCCCGGTACTGCAGCCCAAGGGCCGGGGATGGCCCCGCTGACAGCAGCGCCTTCCGCAGCCCGCACGGCCGCGGCCTCCTGCGGGCCGGGCACCGGCACCCCCACGTCAGCAGGGAGGCTGGTCCCCGCTGCCCGGGGACCGTGAGGCGCCGCGTCCCCTCGGCCCGGCCGAGCCGTCGGGCGAGACGACAGCAGAGAGGGGTGGGCAGCGCGGCCAAGGCCCGCTCCGGCTCCGCCAGCTCTCACGCCCGCTTCCGGCGGGGCGCGGGGGCCGAGGAAGGCCCAGGCCTCAGCTGCCCGGGTTGGCCCCCGGCGCGGGCCCCGTCCCCTGCCCGCCCTCCCTTCCC